>NW_021011497.1:3297478-3897478 GCF_003987935.1 Bombyx mandarina | reverse complement strand
CCGCCTCCCACCTTGAGATATGAGCTCTAAGGTCTCAGTATAGTTATGGTGCATTATACAACCAGTTTGACATGACTGCTCCATCTTGGAACATGACATATTTCTTATTGGTCTTGTAGGCAGACGAGCATACGGCCTACCTGATGATGAGTGGTTATCGTTGCCCATGGACGTCAGCAATGCCAGGGGCAGAGCCAACCTGCTGCCTACCGAAACTTAATCACAACAAAACGAAATGGAAACTTTTATGTCATTATAATTATAGCTATTCAATCCTTTCAACAAGACACATAATTATTTCGTGGGATATGGTGGACGATTTAAATTTAGGATACCTCAATATAAGTATATGTAATCAACTTCTTTCGTCATTAGGTTACGCTATCAGCGTTATATGCTACAATCAAGTTTTCTAGTAAAAATATGGGAAATTAGTTCAAACGTCACCGTGGCTTTGGCTAGCCCTGTGAAAAATACACATTTAATTAAAGCTACTTTACTAATCGTTTTTGTCGATTGATTAGCGCTCGGTATCAAATAATGAAAATAGGTTTACGACTTGCAAAAATCGAAGATTATACTTAATTCGTATCCCTTAGAACTTCTCACGCCCTATCTGTCGTATGCTGGTAATAGGTACCATCAAATGCGGTCGATAACTAAACAATACTTCATCTGCACAGGACATAAGACGCGCAACTTCATGAACTTTACGAACAAATAAACATATTAGCGTTTTAAAATAAACAAGTCTATAAATAGCATTATAATGAGATATATGATCTGTGACCAAAAATGACGGTATGTCGAAAACAGCGGGGCATAAAAAAAAGCACAAAACATTCATACCGCATATAATGCGAACGTGATGAAGTAACGGGGTGCGTCGGCGTTTGAAGCAACCCCTTCATGTCCTTATTCAGTTACAACAATTTTTTTATTTAATTTTAACCATATATTTTCTAAAAAAAATCCTTTTACCGTAATTGCCGTCCTTTTACGGCCGTCTGGTGTAGTGGTGAGTGACATGGTCACTACACAAGGGGGTCGCGAGTTCGAATCCCGCCAAGGGAAGATATTTGTATGGTAAATATAAATGTCTTTTCCAATGTTTTGGATGTATATTAAGTATATGTATAACAAAACAATATTAAATTAATTTCCGTTATCTGGTACCTGTAACACAAGTTCTTTACGAACTTATCACGGGACCAGTTAACGTGGCGTGATTGTTAGTAAATATTTATTTATTTATTATTATTTATTATTTTATAATTATCCGGGATTAAGAATGTAATCGTAAGAAGTTATTATTTTTCGTCCTAGTTATATTAATGCTTCACTATTATTTTTTTAAACGGAAATGTTTCTAATGCCCTCCAACTAACGAGCAAATTCCATTGCCATTTAAACGGCTTAAGGTTTAACCGCTTGCGATGGACGCCAATGCAAATTTTAGAAGCCTGTATGGATCATCATGTGAAGTGACTCACAATATTTTGTCACCGAGAATAAGCCCCCGTCAAACATAAACGAAACACCGAATCAAAAAAGCAATATGTCCAAATTTGTTTTTCAATTTTGCACCAATTTTGCATACCGCACCGCGCAGTCGGGTAATGCGACCAAATAAAATACGCTATTGTGGTTTTTACGATGCGTAAATATGGTGGTTCCATATTTTTTTGATTTTTTTTATTAGTTGTGTGATGTGAAATAGGATTTTCTGCGCACTGTTTTATTGTTTACAAAATACGTATGCGGCTTTGTTATGTTTGCTATATCATTAGTTATATCTTATATGTTGTTTAAATTCGGACAGGTTGTATGATTTTAATGAATTATTATGAACGGAATTATTATGAAGTTGAATATCACATAAGGCGGTTTCTCTCATCCTACGACTGTGTATGTACATTAGTGAAAGTTCTTCTTTGAAAAGACTTTTTTTTAATTACATGTCCCTTACAGACAGACGAGCATACGTCCCACCTGATGGTGAGTGGTTACCGTCGCCCATAGACTTCAGCAATGCCAGGAGCAGAGCCAATTATGTTATATTACTACTATAATATGATTGGCCGCTAATTATATTACTACTATATTAATACTAATTATATTTAGCTTTTAAATCAGCTTCGGTAAACTTGAAAAAGCTCAATTTTCCTCTATCTGATCGTTGGTAGCCCCAATGGGCTATCCCAACTACGCTGGTACGGGTATGTGAGCTCATGGAACTCAATCTGAGAATTAGCTAGAGCTGCGAATCAGCTGCGAGCCTGAGAATTAGCTAAGAAATAGCTGACACTGGCCCTAGCCAAGAGCAGTGCTTCGCAGAATCTACCACCGGATCGGAATCGATTAGCTGAGTAATGCCGAATTACTAGACAATTCAGCATCAGTGATTCAGATTCATTAGATATAAAAATGCTAGAAAGCATGTAGCTTAGAAAGTTTGAGTAGCTTAAATGATTTGTAAGCACGTTCTTGCAAAATTCTGAAAGAGTTAACTGAAGGTGAACAATTAAGCGATGTATTTTTTTACAATTAAAATAAATTGATGCTGTTTCACTGACGAAAAAAATAATCGAATAACAATAAAATATATACATATTTAAATACGACAGTTCAAAATATCAGTCTTCATTATAACATAATCAACGGCCCCCTCGATCGTATTGAAATAATCATTGATCGATGATTGTCACGTCGTCTATATGCAAATCGGGATAGTTCACGGCTGGCTCCGGAATTTGAATATCGCTGAATTTGTTTCGTGCATTTTTAGGTTGTGTTATTTAATAGTGCGGAATGGGGACGTACTCAGATTTTTGAAGTGAAAATAAAAGATAAAAGGTATGCTTAGTAATGGGTATTAGATTTTTTTTATTATTTCAAAGAATACGTGTTTTTTTATTACTTAGATGGGTGAACAAGCTCACAGCCCACCCGGCGTTAAGTGTTTACTGGAGCCCATAGACATAAAAAACGTAAATGCGCCACCCACTTTGAGATATAAGTTCTAAGTTCTAAGGTATCAAGTATAGTTACAACGGCTGCCCCACCCTTCAAACCGAAACGCATTAATGCTTCACGGCAACAATAGTCAGGGTGGCTACCCGTGCGGACTCACAAGAGGTCCTACCACCAGTAAAAGTACGTATAGCCACACAGCACGTGTGTGAGTGAGATATTAATAGAGAGCATACCCTCATAGAATTTGCTCAATCAGACATGTCCCTGCAGGTGTATACCTGCGCATTAGTTAACGGTGACTCTGAAGCTTTTCTCTTATTTTGCTTCGCGACAACCAGACGCGATGTAAAGCTTCTTTGGAAAATATCTGTTCATGTAACAGTAACATGTGTCTCATATGGATTACCATTGTCCCACGCTAAGAAATAGGTTATTGAATACAATGGTGATTAAACTTACGGATTTACCTGATGTTAAGTGTAATTTAGTGCTTATAACGGCTTTTTCAGGGGTTGAGGTCATTTAGTTCACTACCTTTCGATCGAGAATGGTTTTACTTTAGAGCTAGGGGGACAGGATGGCTGAACTCGCCAAACTATGTTTAAGCGCGTTCTACTAGTAGTTTATTTTTCCCTACCTAATCGTTGGTAGTCTAAGGGGCGATTCCAACTTCGCGCGGACTGGTAGGTGAGCTCACGGCTCAATCTGAGCGAATCGCTAACACTATTCCTAGCAGCAGTGCTTCCCTGAATCTATTACCGGACAGGAATCGTGACCCACTGATCCGGCGAGAAACTCAGTGGGCTGTATCTATGGGTGCCAGTACTATTGAATATATTTCAATCAGCAGACTTTTTAAAAGAGAGGACCGTAATTTTTATAAGCTATTATTAGATTATTATAGATTTAAAACTTTTATGAATAATCAAGGCTTCATTAATCAAATGCTTATTTAAATTATTTACGAACGAATCCGGCCCTGCGTAAAGTAGCGTATGCAAAACAAGTGATTTGTTCGGTTGCGACGCGGCTCCAATTGAACGCAAATATTGGTTGTATAGGATTTTTGATGGATGCCAATCTTACTTTGAACGGATTGTGTGAGAAGTAACGATTTTGTAATTCATTTTTTATTTGCGAATTTCACACAATAGAAACAATCAATCGTGCTCTGTGACCTAACCTAGCCTAACATTTGAAATGTTTAGTGAGGTTTGCTTTTAGGCTATACAGCTTTTACGGTAGATGAGCTTACGGGTCACCTGGTGTTATATGATCATCGGAGCCTAAATACATTAACAACGTAAATTCCACTAACCATTATTACTACACGAAGAACAAAACGCCTTACACTACCATTAATTAAAGAAAAATGTACGTTATGCTAACGCAATTGAGAGTTACATTCAATTGAGTGACTAATATCGTACGAATTCTGGTGTGCTATGGACTTATCCGCTTAGCATTGGCAAACGTGAATTTTGTAGCGATTTAAAATCTACAGATTCCCTCAATATTCTTCGGTTCTTAAGTACCGGTGTTCGAATCCCGCAGGCGGGTACCAATTTTTGTAATGAAATACGTACTCAACAAATTTGTTCACGATAGATTTCCACGGTGAAGGAATAACATCGTGTAATAAAAATGAAACCTGCAAAATTATAATTTGCGTAATTACTGGTGGTAGGACCTCTTGTGAGTCCGCGCGGGTGGGTACCACCGCCCTGCCTATTTCTGCCGTAAAGCAGTAATGCGTTTCGGTTTAAAGGGTGGGGCAGCCGTTGTAACTATACTTGAGACCTTAGAACTTATATCTCAAGGTGGGTGGCGCATTTACGTTGTAGATGTCTATGGGCTCCAGTAACCACTTAACACTAGGTGGGCTGTGAGCTCGTCATCTATCTAAGCAATAAAAAATAAATAAATAAAAGTAATAAAATTTTCAAATGATTCGCTATTATCAGACCACATTGTCTCAGGTTAACTGTTAAGTCGCAAAGCCTTCTAAGTCACGTTTAAGTGAAACATCCAGTCAAACTGACCGCGCAGCTCCAAGCGTTAAGTTACATATTTCGTTCAGTCGTAAAACAATGATGGACGATGTTTACACTCAATTTAAGCTTGGAGCTTTGTTGTATGGAATCGATCTTCCGATATTTCTTAGTGACTTAGCTCCACTTACGTTACACACTTTAAAAAAATTATTCGTCCATGAACGTCTGAACTGGAAAGCTATAACATTTTGAGACGATAATTATGGTGTAGGTATTACAGCAGCAATTTCATAACTAATTAAATTAAAAATAATTATAGAAAAAATGGGACTTCAAATAAATGAACATACCATAATGAATATTAAGTTCGGCGTAAGACGGAATAGTTAAGAGGGAAAGGATCGTCGGCTATGCGTTGTTAAAAAAGGATTGCAGCTGTTGAGTTTAGTTATTGGGACTCGGATCGAAGATCGATCCATGGATAGAAACCTATCCTAGATTGCTTTCAATCTCAGATTGCGGATATGTTATTGGTTTCGAACGTCAAACGAATGCTCGAATATTTACCGAAGTTGAAAGATTTTCTGATCCGTGGTATTTTTTGGATTTTGGTTGGCTAAATTGATGACGTCATCCACATAGACGAGGATAGAACTGAGAGGTCGTTCGATAGTCCACTGGAGAGTTATTTAGATAGACCTCGACCCTCAGTATTGAGGATTATTGACGCAAGCAGGAGGAGGTTACGTAATTAAAACATAAAACAATGTGTGACGTAATGAAAACAAAAAAAAACTTTTAAATGTATATAAATTTTATTGCTTAGGTGGGTGGACGAGCTCACGACCCCCTGATGTTAAGGGGTCAGCGGAGCCCATAAATATTTAAACGTAAATGCCACCACCTATCTTGAGACATGAGTTCTAAGGTCTTTACAGTACGACGGCTAATCCAACCCGAAACGCATTACTGCTTCACGGCAGAAATATGCATGGTGGTGGTACCCTCTCCACCCGTGTGGACTCATAAGACCTCCTACCCCCAGTAACTACGCAAATTGGTACCTGCCAGCAAGGTTCGAACACCGGTGCATCGCAAGATACGAATGCACTGGACGATTTTCCTTTAGGCCTCACGACTTTTAAATATATCCACTAAGCATCTAATAATATGGTCTAAAATCGTATCTAAGCCGGAGCGCGAATCGCGTTCGGGAGAATTAAAAGAAAGTTATAGTAAAAGAAGTATATTTCGAAATAAATCATGAAACAAGAATACATTAATTGGCAGTTTCAAAATGAAATACAAAATTATTCTACGCTAAATTAATTAACTAAGTCATGGTATAACTGATTTACTAATAATAAAATGAAACACAAAAACATGGCTGGCGAACCTTAAAATTATCTAAAATATACAGGCCTTTATGGATAATACATAAACACACGCTTTGTTTCTAAAAATATATAATATATTTAAAGTAATTTCTTAATTACAAACATACAAAAAATGTCTTTCGTTCATAATAGAAATATAATTTATTTTATTTTAAATTATTCCTTTTGCTATCTCAATTTTTTAGTTCGGTTAATTCGTAATTAATTTACATGAAAACAAATATTTATATAATAAAAAAACATATTTATTGAAATATCAAAAATTTTAAAACTACACATTACAATTATATTGCTTATGATTTCATATTTTCTTATAAATACGATACATTGGTCGTAACAATAAGCAGGTTTGTTAGGATTCATTTAGAAAATGCATAATATTTAATTACGTAAATTAAGTTATTGATTATGGAATTTTTTAAGAATTTCGTCACACATTATATTTTTACTTTAATTGCTGGAGCTTTAAAATGTATTTACTAAAAACGATTTATTTATTTATTATTTATTTATGCATTTCCCGAATTTTCCTTTTCCTTAAAGCGTTATTATTATTACATATTAAATGGAAAATTTAGAATTTTATTCGCTACAGATTAATATAAAAGTGCGTTAGCTTACCAATTTTTTTTTTATATATACAAAACTCTTAAATCCATTTAAAACACTCTTTGCTTTGAATTTTCTGACAAAAATAAAACATCGACAGAAGAAGCTAAAGTTTACGAAAATACAATGAATACAATAAAAAAAATTAGATACATTTCTATTTTTGTCAGAAACGTATCGGCAAAATATAATTGGCAGATAAGAGTTTCCAAGAGATCATTAGGAAAACTTCTTTTATTTTTATTTTATTAATTTCTTAAATAAATACATATGTACTATCACATTTGAACACATTCATTTGAATGTCTTGTGACCGTAATTGAACTGAAGTATTACTAAATAAAAAAAATCGTAAAGCTAATATTCATTATTTGCTTAATTAGAAGTGAAGCTAATTAGCTTCTTTAGGATTTATATTAGGACTAATATGGATAGACCGGCTCGAAGTTTATTTTTTTATTTTTATTGCTTAAATGGTTGGACGAGCTAACCTGGTGTTAAGTGGTTACTGGAGCCCATAGACATCTACAACGTAAATGCGCCACCCACCTTGAGATACAAGTTCAAAGGTCTCAGTATAGTTACAACGGCTGCCCCGCCATTCAAACCGAAACGCATTACTGCTTCACGGCAGAAATAGGCAGGGTGGTGGTGCCTACCTGTGTGGACTCACAAGTCCTACCACTAGGAGATCTACCTGCTGAAGCCCATAAATACTAGAATGCGTTTAAATTCTCTTGTCACATCGTTTTAATGTTCCGTGGTCATTAGTACCAATTGTCACTGTCATCTGTCACAACAAAGTATGATCTAGTTAAATTGACAGTTCGATGGCTGTACATCAACGGGCTGTGACGTTGGCTCTGTGATAACTACGGGCCTCTTTCACCGCTTAATACCAGGCGGGCCTTGTGTGCTTAGTACGAGTTTTATTTAACGTTCTCGATCGCGTAAGAGTTAACTCAAATTTGTATGGAGTTGAAACGTTTGCGTGCGTTTGCCGCTAGAAGCGCTGTTCCAACTCCATACAAATTTGAGTTAACTTTTACGCGATCGAGAAGTTAAAAAAACTCGTACTACGCACACTGATTTCATACATCCAATCAGAGCGCTTGTGTGAGTTTTTTAACGTTCTCGATAGCGTAAAAGTTAGCTCATATTTGTATGGAGTGGGATCGTTTTGGGTATGTTTGCCGTTAGGGGCGCTGTCCCAACTGCATACAAAATTGGCTTAACTTTTACGCTATCGAGAACGTTTAGAAACTCGCACTAAGCACACAGAGCAATAAAATAATAATACTACAATTGGTATTTAAGAAAGTATCAAGATACAAGTTACGATTTTTAAAAAGGCATGTTACAAATGTCGTTGAAATGATTCATTTTAAAGTCGAATTAAATGATAAAGTTATGAATCTGTACTTACATTTTGTCTTGACAGAGCCGTCACATATAATTAATCTACATTTTGCACATGGGTAAAACAAATCGAAAATTTGTAATACATATATTTTTTTATTCACATCTTCAATGGCAGCAAGTGTAACATAAGTTTAGTAACGTCCTATTTCATTTACAAGGACATTAAGTTACGAAAATACGAAGCCTCATTAAAACTACAAGCCGTAAAACTAACTTTACCTAAGCGAGTACAAAATTATTACGATTAATTAAATCTCAAAAATAATAACCACATTATTAACCGCATTGATATAGTTTGCGATCCGTCAATCAGAGAAACGATTTTTTATTAAATTTCAGAAGAAAAAAAAAACATAAATACATAGTTTGATGAGATAGATTATTTAAAATCTAAAATTACGTGGACACAACCAATCCAATCCTTCGTGTCGTTATGAATTCGAATTTAATTACAATTTAAAAATGCTAAACCCAAATGACGGATACCATATATATATTTATGTATATCGCTCTCAATTAAACTATTTACAATAATAATATCAAAATAGACCATCTCTTTTATCAAGGACACACCGTTCGAAAACTTGGCACAAATCCAAGACCCTTATACTATTTACATTCTAAAATAAACATTTCAAAAATAATGAATTATTAAAAAAAAAAAAAAACATGAGATCAATCGATGATAATTTTTAGTCTGCCCTCTTTGGAACAATTTGATGGAAAACGGACGATGTTTAATTAAAAATAAAAATATTCGATTAAGAAAAATATTATACATATATTTTTTTTTTAATAATAAAATCACTGGTCCATTTTCAACATTCGCTTTTATACTTATCTCGATTTAATCTACACAAGATTATTATTATAATTTACGCTAAAAATTCATTAAATTGTTTAAATGTGGAGCGGAATGTAAATCGTCATTAATGTATATTAATCATTTTTTTCAAATAATTCAAAACAGCAAGATGAGCATTTTATTTTTACACGCAATTTATGTACAAGTTTATGTATATAGGTAGTTAGTTCTATTGTAAAAAAAACAGTTTCTGCTTTAGCATCTAAGGCTAATTTTGGTTGAGGTCCGAGGATCGTACAATTACAATGGTCTGCTTAGTTTCCGGTTTTTTTTCTTCCCTACCTATGCTTATAGCCTTGAGAGGCTATTTCAGCTTCTCATTGAGCTCACGGGTCTCAAACCGGAGTATTGCTAACACTGGCCCTAGCAAGAGCGGTGCTTCGCAGAATCTACCACCGGATCGGAAACGCGACCCACTGAGAAGATCCGGCGAGAAACTCAGTGGGCTAGGTTCAGTATTCATCAATGGGTATATAGTACCCGTGTGTGGGTCCGTAGCCCCGGTTACTTTTAGCTATTGGCAGTCCATTAATATACCTCGGATGCTCGTGTCGGTATCCTCCGATTTATTACTGTTATTTTTTGTGTTGTTGATTAAAGCAAACTTTTAATATTTAATGAATAGATTCGATATGAATAAAAATCAGCTCTACATTAATAAGTTTTAATAAAAAGCTAATTAAAAATTTTCAAACTTTTCGAATTCTTAACCGGTTTCGAACCAAAGTTTTTCCATAGAAATTTAACGCGAGCTTTGACTGTAAAAGCGTTCTGATTTAAACAGTGAACTTGCTAAGAAATATTTGTTATTCCAAAATGTTTTAACGATATAACCCTATAAAAAGCTCCATTAATTAAGTTATACTAAATATTTTGCGTTTTAATAAAAAACTTATAATTTATTTAAATTAAAATCTCGTAACATAATAAATGACACACTCAATTTTTTCCATTTAAATCGTTTATAAAAACTTAGCTTCAATTAAGCCAAGTTATATAACAGTTACATAATATTAGTTTTGTGATTGATTTTTTACAAGTTATATAAAACAGTTACATAATATTATAATAGTTTTGTGATAGATTTTATAGACATATATACTTTTACATATTTTTATATGACATAGGCAGACTGTGTGGCAGCTGTTGCTTTAAAAATATAATCATACAAAAACTATATTTTAAAATGAACCGATAAAATTAGAGTTGTTACGTAACTAAAAAAAATAATTAAAAATTGTAAAAAAAAACGTAACACGGAATAAAAGCAATATTTATTCGATGTACGCTTCAAATACAACATCCTGTATGTGTATAAATGCTGATGCGTGACGTTCACCGCTTCGAGAACAGCTTCCAGCCCAGCATGAACAGAACCGCGGTGCATATCGAACCGGACAGCTTATCGGGTATGATCGAAGTTAAGATCGAAGTCACGCCCGGCTCCGTAGAAGTCGGGGCGTCCGGGGTACCCGCATCCGTCTGAAAACAAATATTATATAATCAGATGTACTTCTAGACGTGAAGCAGTAATGCGTTTCGGTTTGAACGCCGTTGTACTGTTAAAACTGAGAGCTTACAATTCATGTCTCGACGTGGGTGGCGGCATTTACGTTGTAGATGCTTAAGGGCTCCGGTAACCACTTCACACCACGTGGACCGTGAGCTCATCCACCCGTCTAAGCGATAAACAAAACCTTATATCAGCTATATTAAATTGAGACTGTTTTGCATAACTTTAAGTGGACAATACCACTGTTTGGTGATTTTTAGAACGCAACCGTTTCTAATATGTATGTGATATGTAAAGTGTGAGATGGGGAAATTTTTGCTCGGTCATACGAGCTGATACTTCATTAGATTACATTACTTTAGGTTTTGTAGTCGTCGTGGCCTATAGGATAAGACGTCTGGTGCATTCGTATCGAGCGATGCACTGGTGTTCGAATCTCGCTGGTTGGTACCAATTTTTCAAATGAAATACGTACTCAACAAATGTTCACGATTGACTTCCACGGTGAAGGAATAACACCGTGCAATAAAAATCCAACTCGCAAAATTATCATTTGGTAGGACCTCTTGTGAGTCCGCGCGGCTAGGTGCTACCACCCCTGCCTATTTCTGCCGTGAAGCTGTAATGCGTTTCGGTTTAAAGGGTGGGGCAGCCGTTGTGACTATACTGAGACCTTAGAACTATATCTCAAGGTTTGTGGCGCATTTACCTTGTAGATGTCTATGGGCTCCAGTAACCACTTAACACCAGGTGGACTGTGAGCTCGTCCACACATCTAAGCAATGAAAAAAATAATAATAATACAGAGCTCCAAAGCTCCCAGTTGTTTTTTTTTTGTAGGGTTTACTGGTGGCCCTAAAACCATTCCAGTTTCACAAGGACAGCTGAGCGAGCAAGATCTCAGCCAAGAGGGGCGGGATTTGCTAACAGCTACCCGAGCGCCTCCAAGGGAGACCTAACAACTCAAGAGTAGCTGCTTCACGAATGAATCTACTGCCGGATCGGAATCGCGACCCGCTGAGACGATCCGGCGAGAGACTCAACGGGCTGATGCTTAGGTTAGGTTGCACGTCGAACTCTTTGCCGAGTTCGACGAGTATGGCTATCGCGCTCCCAGTTGTCAGCTGCCACCCAGTCGTACTGGCTCCCAATACGACTCTTCTCTATTGAAGCTATTATTAACCGCCCGTTTCTATTACTATAAATGAAAATAAAAACACAAGACGCACGCATCATATTGTTTATTCCTCAGTAATCTAACTTTCAAATAACCGAACATTCAATCGTGAATTTGTTTTATACCATCGCCAATCAAAAACATAAATTTTCAGTGCGTGTCATTAAATTTTAATGCAATAACTCCCCAGTAAAGGTATATGAGGTTTAGGCGTTGTAAACTTAACATATCTGGAAGCTCGTAAAATGATGCATTGCTTTTAATGTCCACTGCGCGGGTTGGTGCCGGCATCTTGTATTTTTCAGTCGCGAAGCCATTGTGTGTTTCAGCCTCGAGATCGGGACAGTCGACCTCATGTCTCAATGTAACCTCATATAATAGCAAGTGAGCCGCGAATTTATCTGGCCTATTTTTGTACCGTTTTTTGTTCTTGGAAAATTCAGTTTATCCCTAATGTATAATACTCATTAAACTGTTATGGTTTTCCATTCGCTCAGTGCATATCAACGCTAAATCGTCGTACTTCAAACACTTTTTATAGATATTAATAAAACAATATCCCTCGTAAAGCTTAGAATGAAATTTAAAGGGCTTTAGAATACGCGATACGATATCTATACGATTTATCGTGGATATATGATTTAATTTGGTTTAAAGCATTTGTAAAAAAAATCTATGTTAAGTCAATTAAGTTTTTGTATAATTATATTTATCATCATCATCATCATCATCATGAGCCTATGGCAGTCTACAAATGAACATACGTCTCTCCAATTATACGCCACTAAGCATGATCCTCGGCTTCTCTCATCTAACTATAGCCATTACTTTTATATTGGTAACAATTTCTCAATTACTTCTTACAATAAATCTATACTAATGCTTCTGCTGTGCAATAATATTAGTAAGAAAATGACAATCGTAGGATTGATTCGCGTTTCAATATTTCTTGAAGTAAATACCAGAAGTATCAATTGCTTAAGAATTTTTTGAATTTTCTTCTACTTAAATGTATTAAAATAAAAAGTCATCGATTTTTATGCATAAGTGGGTAAAAAATCTCACAACGTTAAAATTATCTTTTTATTTTATTGCTTAGATGTGTGGACGAACTCACAGCCCACCTGGTGTTAAGTGGTTACTGGAGCCCATAGACATCTACAACGTAAATGCGCCACACACCTTGAGATATAGTTCTAAGGTCTCAGTATAGTCACAACGGCTGCCCCACCCTTCAAACCGAAACGCATTACTGCTTCACGACAGAAATAGGCGGGGCGTTGGTACCCGTGCGGACTTACAAGAGGTCCTACCACCAGTAATTACGCAAATTATAATTTTGCGGGTTTGATTTTTATTGCACGATGTTATTCCTTCACCGTGGAAGTCAATTGTGAACATTTGTTGAGTACGTATTTCATTAGAAAAATTGGTACCCGCCAGCGAGATTCGAACACCAGTGCATTGCTCGATACGAATGTACCGAACGTCTTATCCTTTAGGCCACGACGACTTCAAACATCTAACTATCTAACAGCATATTTATAAGTATAGTCTTATATTTAGAGTCTCAAGTGTGTTAAAGAATAATATTTCTACCTTCCACAGCCGCATTACTTCATATGATTGCATCGTGCCATGATAACCGAAATTTTACTTAGGGTAATTGTAAAAAAACAATTGTATCCGGTATTTCTTGGAGGCATCGTTTTGGCATACCAACATTTATATACTCATTTATTTACGCTATATGAACACAAAAGTAATGGTTACATTACAAACAATTCCTTTTTACAACGTTCTTTTACTAGTGGTAGAATGTCTTGTGAGTCCGCGTGGGTGGGTACCACAACCCTGCCTATTTACGCCGTAAAGCAGTAAGTTGAAGTGGTTTGAAGGGCGGGCAACCTTTGTACTGTTAAAAGTAAGACCTTAGAACTCATGTCTCAAGTTGGGTGGCGGCATTTACGTTGTAGATGTCTATGGGCTCCGGTAACCACTTAACACCAGGTGGGTTGTGAACTCGTCCAAATATCTAATAAATAAATAAAAAAACGCTCGGCCAATGAACGGAAAACTTCAAAATCGTCGACAGTAAAACGCATCAGCAGTAATTCAAGTGAGTGATACACTCAACGATTTTATTGTATGGGATAATTTGAATGGTGTTTTTATAGTTCCAAGGGTGGAAACAATGCATGTTATGATAGCATTATACGGCTTTCCAATATCATCAATACGATTTCGACTGCATTACTCGAGATTAGATTTAGTATTTTTATTGCGCCATCGACTTCTGTCGTCGGGTGTAAAAGGTTTGTTTATTGTGAATTATGATCTTTCGAATTTTATTGAAGTACTAGCTTTTATATTATATACAGAAGAAGTACACAATGTTAATATATTTTTTAAATAATGCACAAAAGATACATGAAATCATTAAATAAAACATTACACACACTACCATGTATTTGACGCACACACGCATGCATACTATTTATTTATTTTCAAACTTTTGTTCTTGACGTCTGTGATCAAATTGAGAATAGATTAAATATTGTTTGTCTTTATTAATATTTTTCTATAGTGTAGTCTTGGTGAAATTTGTGATTATAGAAGTATAATAGTCTTTGAAAACACAATCATAATAGTGTACAAACTTACAATTCCAATTAGTTATAGTCGAATTTCGACTACTGCGGGACCCCTAGTACTATAATATTATTATAGCGCACACAGTGGAAGCTCTCAAAAGAGAAAAAACATCGATTTTGAAACATTCTTTATTGGTGCTCCGCTTGCATTGGTCTTAGCGTGATTTTATATAGCCTATAGCCTTCCTCGATAAATGGGCTATCTGACACTGAAAGAATTTTTCAAATCGGACCAGTAGTTCCTGAGATTAGCGCGACAACAAACATACAAACAAACTCTTCCGCTTTATAATATTAGTATTGTATCTCTTTGTGTTGGTACACTATTTTTTTGCCCCTGTAGTATGTCTAAAATATGGCCCACCTGATGACGAGTGGTTAATGTCGCTCACGGACTACAGCAATGCAGAGCCAAGCCGCTGCATACCAATAATTATAATAATTACAAGGTTTTGTTTAAACGAAGCTAGTGTCATCTTAAATGAGGTTAGATACATGTGACAGCATTCGAATAGAATAGAAAACCTTGTATTAAATTCCACGACCATAGCTGAGGTGCTTAATAATGAAAAAAGGGTTTTTCTTTTTAGTTTCCTACCTATGCTGGTAGCCTTGAGAGCCTATTTCAGTTTCGCCCTAAGATGTAAGAGAGCTGACGAGGCTCAAGCCGGAGTGTTGCTAACACGAACCCTAGCAAGAGCCGAGCTTCGCAGAATCTACCACCGGATCGGAAACGCGACCCACTGAGAAGATCCGGCGAGAAACTCAGTGGGCTGTGTCTGTGGGTTCATTTGCTCGTCGAGCGACGGGTTCGACGAGGACGATGACCGGTACTTGTGGTACCTAAAAGCACCGCTAATGGATCGGGAGGATCCGTAATGACGTGTTTTGGGCGACGTCGACTGTCGTCGGTCTACAGAAACGGCCATGTAGTTTCCAGCGGCCACGACAAGAGGGTTCTCATGTCGAGAGCCTATGATATACAAAAATTTTTAAGGTAGGTACATAATATTATTTTAAAAAGAACACAAACAAAACACCAACATACGGGAGACCTATTGTGTAAACGTTCCCTTATTTGAACAGATTACTAACCACAGGTACAAAAGAACCCTAAATACGAAATTAGAGAGAATAAAATCCGCTTAGCGACGCCGATACCATTTATTATGGCAAATTATTTTTATAACAGCAGTTTCTATTTATAAGCAGACGAACTCACGGTCCATCGGAGAGTAATCTGTGATCCCGATACACACATAAGGTCACACCTTAGTATTATAGGCTAAAATACCATTTAAATGAATATCCATAATCACTCGGCAGGAATAGGCAGGAATGTGGTACCTAACCATGTGCTACATCAATACCGATATAAAAATATACCAATAAAACTGTCAAACTATACTGTGACAGCGTCACTGTCAAACTATTTAAACAATATTTGACATATCGGGAACTTAACAAATTTCAATGCCTAATAATTATCAACGCAAATATTTTTTTGATTTAGCTTCCGACGTTTCTGCATTTGCGATTGCTGATCTTAATACAACCAAAAAATAAATTAAAAAAACGATACAAAAGTACCTTTGAGACGTAACAATAGATAAGTCACCTCAAAGAGGATGCAAGGAACCGTATAATTTTCACTCGATACAGATCTCGCTACTTTAGAGTCTAATACACTTTCTTGATTTCTAAGAAAAACCTACTATAAACTGTGGGGCAGAACACTCAATTTCCTTTGACAACAAGATGGAGAACTTCATTTGAAAACATGCAAGCTAAAATACCTTGTATTTCGAATCAACATGAAGCTCATTTTCCTTTGAATGAATACTAATATTCGGTAATTTGAAATGTTATTTACAAGGAGGATTGTAAAGAAGGAATTTAAAAAAAGAACCCGCGAAATGAATTCGATTTAATTTTGTGTACGTTTTTTTTTCTCTGTTTGGCAAAGGAATTGGTTTCCATTGATCTGCAACAAGAAAGGGTGGTTAATTTGATTTTTAATATTGAAATAAATCAGGTGCACGGACTAATATTGGAATGTAATAAATAATGTAATATTCTATTTGATGTTGTTTATTCATGTTTTTTTTCAACTGGTAACCGCTTTCAATTTTTACTTACTCTATTTATCTATTTAATATTATGATCATGTACTAATGCGAGAGCAATGCTCACTTCATCTGGTGAGCCTTATACTTGTCGTAATAATTCGAATTCGGTACTTCAAATCTACTGCTATCTTCATGCCAAATAAAAACAACCGAAAAATTATAGGCAACATGTTTTATAAACTATAAATATTTTTGCAATCGCAATGGCTGTATGGCACTAAGTTCTAAGCCAAAATTCAAAATTCGAAAAAGATTAATCATGGTAATGATTATTCTTGTTGGTAAACAACCTCTGCAGCCTGATTAGAAATGTATGATGGATTAATGCGAAGTATCATTTTCGTGTGGAAACCAATGCCTGGATATAATAGTTTTTTTTTTTGTTAAAATGGGTACACATTATCATCATAGATCTGACGTTAAGCAGCCACTAGGGTCTATAAGAATCACAATATAAATGCCGTATATATAAAATTAAATAGTTTTATTGAAATCGGGTTTGTATACCTACACTTACAAAGTAGTTCGGTCGATTCTGAAAACAGTAAATGTAGAGCAAAAGTATTGCAAAGCGATAATGGCTCTATTTTATCGATAGAATTGAAATATTCTATCGTGGAACCCGCGAATCGTGTATTCGAGACGGCATGAAGACTTTAATAGCCTTAATATTGAGTTGTTGCCGATTTTACGATGCGCCTTTTAAAGTCAACTTACAAAGTTTCATTGTTTTCTGTGGCACGTGTACACATTGGACGTTATTAAATCGATAACTGTGGATTTCAAGATTTTGAATTTAGAACGTGTTTTTTTTTTTAAATTACGTAGGCACTGTGTCATATTTATCTTTCCATTTATTCATCATTTCATTTTATACAGTGATCCGTGAGGTAAGATTTAGCCTATGCTACGGATGCCAGGGCCTTTTTACAGCAAAATTCTTTTATTTTTATTTTTTTTTATTGCTTAGATGATTGGACGAGCTCACAGCCCACCTGATGTTAAGTGGTTACTGGAGCCCATAGACATCTACAACGTAAATGCGCCACCCACCTTGAGATATAAGTTGTAAGGTCTCAGTATAGTTACAACGGCTGCCCCACCCTTCAAACCGAAACGCATTACTGCTTCACGGCAGAAATAGGCAGGGCGGTGGTACCTACCCGCGCGGACTCACAACAGGTCCTACCACCAGTAAATATACACACAAAAAAAAACGTACCATTATTTCTAGTAGTCTCGTCTCAAAGGGTTATTAATGTTGTTTAAAATGTCATTATCTTAAAAATTTAGATTCTCCCTCCTAAAAACGTACAACCTTTACGATAATAATAGAATTGGTTTAAGCTACCTACTTTTTTATGTTTGATAGATTACTGGTGGCCCGGAGGCCTTTCCAGTTTTACCAGGGCAGGTGGGCGAGCAAGGGCTCAGCCAGGAAGGGTGGGATTTGCCAACAACGGAATCGCGACCCGCTAAGAAGATCCGGCGAGAAACTCAGCGGGCTGATGTTTAGGTTAGGTTGCAAATCGAACTCTTTGCCGAGTTCGGCGAGTACAGTTACCTGAGTCCCTACTCCTAGTGTCAGAGCTGAAGGCGTCTACTGCAAAGATTATTGGATCTGATGGATCCGTAAGGACGCGTCGCAACCTACTGTAAATTCTAGGCATATTGAATTTTGACCAGTTTCGTCTACGCTTGTCTGTATAATTAATTTATAGGGTAAGAAGCGTATTACTCGCTGTAACAATCACCATTTAATGGACGGTGAGCAATTGTAACAACTAACTCCACTACTGCTATACAATATCAATTTTGACGTAATTAAGTAAAAATAAAAATAAAAACTCTCATTGTGATGAAAAGTTATGAAAGCGATCTCGTAATTTCTCCGCTCATAAACTGTTTTTTTTTGCCACAACGAAATAAAAAGCATCATTCATGTATGTATGATATGATATAACAAAAAAATCAAAGCAATCTTCTAAAGAGGGTATTATGAAAAACCGCGTAGGCAACAAATATAACGACACATACGACGTTTACGATGCAAGAAATAAATTAAATGCTATCGTAAAACGAATGAAAAAGTATCGATATATAGAATCGACGCGTGTCGCACCACTATAAAACGTGTGCGCGCGTTTTAGACGAAACGCATATTGTACGAATAAACATGTCCGGCGCGCGTCGGAATGGACTCTACGAATACTATGTTTTACCTTCGCAATCAACCGGAGATTTAACGGATCTAACGCTTAAACTAGAGAGTGAGAGAAGTTTTGTTTTCCGAATAGACATGTTTTTTTTTTTTTATTGCCTTTGTAGGCAGACGGGCATACGGCCCACCTGATGGTGAGTGGTTACCGTCGCCCATGGACTTCAGCAATGCCAGGGGCAGAGCCAAGCCGCTGCCTACCGCTTAATACTCTCCACAAGCCTCGTTTGAAGAAGGACATGTCGTATAATATGCATGCTTTAGAGTAATCATATAACGCGTTCTAACTCACTTTCGATAGTTTTGGTTCGCGAGTGTCAAAATCATATACATAATAAATAATCTGCATCTATAAAATAAATAAATTTTATAAGACGTGCACTAGAAAGATCTCTGCTTTGAATTGAAAAAAAAAACTGACGCATAATTTTATAGTTCTTTATAAAATATTAGACATCTAAATTTACGAATAAGACGGTCCGATGTATTTTAGTTAGTATTCGCTTATGAATTATTTTGATCTATAAGAGATTTATGACTAAGCTAGATTGAAATCTGTTAATTAAAATAACGAAAGGCTTTTTTTTCCTAACCTATGCTGATAACCTTGAGAGGCTATTTTAGCTTCTCCTTGAAGTGTAGGTGAGCTCACGGAGCTCAAACCGGGAGTGTTGTTAACACTGGCTCCAGCAAGAGCAGCGCTTCGCAAAATCTACCACCGGATCGAAAACGCGACCCACTGAGAAGATCCGGGGAGAAACTCAGTGGGATGTGGCCATGGATTAAGTTACTCGTCGAACCCTTCGTCGCAGGCGATGGGCTTGGCAAGGACGTTGACCGGTGCTTGAGGTACCTAAAAGCACCGTTAATGGATCGGGAGGATCCGTAATGAATGAATTACTGCTTCACGGTAGAAATAGGAAATGAAACACGAAATGAATTACTGCTTCACGGTAGAAATAGGCAGGGCGGTGGTACCTACCCGCGCGGACTCACAAGAGGTCCTACCACCAGTAATAACGCAAATTAAAATTTGCTGGTTCGAACAGCGGTGCATCGCTCAACACGAATTCACCGGACGTCTTATCCTTTAGGCCACGACGATTAATAAAACTATTTGATTTATATGCCAATATACATAATTACATACTCACATACTTACGTACACATAATAAATCAACAGTATGGAAATAATAAATGATAATGAAACAAACAAACAACACTTAAGCAGATAAGTAATCTTCCTTCAACATTCTTTTAAAGCAGTTTAAAGTCTTTTTACCGATACATATCGGCGCAACTTAGACTTTATTTTATGATCGGCAAAAATCGTCACATGTAAATTACAAATTAGCACTTTGCGTATTACCAGTCTTTTACCAAGAAAATATTTTACAACGCACGACAACATAGAATGACACCAATTAGCGTTAAAAAAATCACGACCTTATCGATGCCGCGACAGACCGGTCGTAAAAACGTAACTGCTAATAAAAAAATCGGTCATTAACGTGCGCACGCGCCGCCGACATAAAAATATATCCATAAAATTTTGATCTTAGAGAAATTACAGTAAATCACAAACTCACTGGTTCTAGTGTGAGGAAAATGTTTATAGAGCTTTTTTTTTGCAATCAAATATTATATGATATGCTTTATCCGGGTGTTCAGCGCGTTATAGTATCTCATGTTATCCGGAAAGTTAATCAAGCATTCAAAATATGAATGTTTGATTTGGTGGCGGTGGTCGTCGTGACCTAAAGGATAAGACGTCCGGTGCATTCGTATCGAGCGATGCAACGGTGTTCGAATCTCGCAGGCGCGTACCAATTTTTCTAATGAAATACGTACCTAACAAATGTTGACAATTGACTTCCACGGTGAAGGAATAACATCGTGTAATAAAAAAATGAAAACCGCAAAATTATAATTTGCGTAATTACTGGTGGTAGCACCTCTTCTGAGTCCACGCGGGTTGGTACCACCACTTTGCCTATTTCTACCGTGAAGCAGTAATGCGTTTCGGTATGAAGGGTAGGGCAGCCGTTGTAACTATACTGAGACCTTAGAACTTATATTTCAAGGTGGGTGGCGCATTTACGTTGTAGATATCTATGGGCTCCAGTAACCACTTAACATCAGGTTGGCTGTGAGATCGTCCACCCACCTAAGTAATAAAAAAAAAAACTCAACGAGGAGTTAATTTCACGGACGAAATTTTCGTTAATTTTTGTTTTATCGACTGTCAAATTCCGAAACCTATACAGGATTTTGAGTACTTTAGTTCAGTTATTAAATCCGATTGAGAGCTGAAACCAGTTCGGATGATCTTTGCAAGCCGCCCTAAGAATAAACATTCGTTTTAACTAGAAAACTATGAACGCTTTCTTTATTTAAATTTGGAGATTTGATAGTTCTAACATTTTTTTAACAAAAGGACCGAAGTTGAAAGTAGTTCTACGTTGTGTATTGTATTTAAATCTATGTTTTATATTACGTGATTTATTTGACCACAACTGACGTCATGAAGTTGGGTTCAGTTCGAGATTGCGTCGCACGCTACCGTCACTCTAGCCCGCTGGCACCAGGAGGATGGGACGACGCGACAGCATCCGCTGTGCTGTCTGCGTTGCTGTCATCACCGGACGTACTGTGAAATAGCAACCCGGACTGTGCTGTATCGCGTTCCGGCTGCCTGGCCCAGCGTGGTATCCCGGACCACCAGCGGCATTGCCCGGGATGCTGAATCGCGGAGACCAGCGTTGGTCATCGACGATTGCCTCGACAACCCGTCGGTCGGACGTCCTTGCGCCGCGAGTCTGGTTGTAGTGTTGACCGCAAGAACCCCCTTAATCTGACCCCGGCGCAGATCGGACGTTCATTGAGACAGGGCTAAGTTAAGTCGTTTGGTGCGGTAGGGCCCTAAACATCCATGGGCATGCGGTATGCTCCTAACATCTTCATACAAGTCCTACATTCCCCGCGTTCCATCTAAGCGCGGACACCTCTTAAGAGGTTTGGTCCCTTGCCCAAAAAAGCCCTACGTGATCCGATCCGAATGACACATATTCGGTGCCAACTCGTGACGTCACAGCTCCGCCTCGTCCATACCGTCTCCACATCGTTACCACCCGTTTATCGACAGTTAAAATGTTCTTAATGAGCATTCGTTAAAGCGTCGGGCCGCTCTTGATTTGGTTATTTGTCGTTTAATTTTATTGCGCATTGTCGCTTGCAACGATTCAATCGGTCACGGACATTAAAGAATGCTTTTATTACACGTGTTAAGAAGAGTTCGTTGAGGAATTTTTAGGAGAGCTATATAATTTACGGGGAGATTGCAACGTTTGATTTATGTTTCTCTGAACGCGAATAAGGGGACTATGGGTGGATTAAATTTCGTGTGTAGTTCATTCTCGATATTATCAGTTATGATTGGCGGGAGACGGATTTTTTCATGTTTTCAGACAAAGAAAATAGCCGCTTTTGAGATATTTTGATTACTTTTGTTTGTTGGATGGGCAACGAGTCTATCTCTGATAGTTGGGCGGTCAACGGGGCCTATAAGGTTACAGCATAAAACTGGACTTACAGCATATTTACTGGTGGTAGGACGTTTTGTGAGTACGCGCGGGTAGGTACCATCACCCTGCCTATTTCTGCCGTGAAGCAGTAGTGCGTTTCGGTTTGAAGGATGGGGCAGCCGTTGTAACTATGCTTGAGACCTTAGAACTTATATCTCAAGGTGGGTGGTGCATTTACGTTGTAGATGTCTATGGGCTCCAGTAACCACTGAACACCAGGTGAGCTGTGAGCTCGTCCACCCATCCAAGCAATAAAAAAAAACCTTAACCGATGGCCATAGCCTACTTTTTATGAGTACGCTCCGCAATGGTGGTTATCCGATTCGGTGGTACATCTTATGGAGCCTGCTCTTATTAGGGATGGTGTTAGCAAATTCACTAAGGTTAAGCCCGTAGGCTCACCCACACGTCCAAGTAAATCTGAAACCGCTGCTTTCTTCAACAGTGGGTTTTCAGATGACTTTTTGCCACGCAACCTTGCACTATGACATGTTCTTCTTCAGAAAAGGTTTGGAGAGAGTTCTCATCAGTCGTTATTAGGCAGCGACTGTGCTATATGCCCTTGGCATTGCTGATGTCCTGATAAGCGATAGTGACCACTTAACTTTACGTGAGCTGTATGCTCATACTTACAGAGGCAATAAAAATAGGAATACATATGTAATAACTATCCACTAGTACCAGTATCAAAGTGCATTCCAAGGAAACTCTTATTGATTACTAGCTTTTGCCCGTGACTTCCTCTGCGTGGAATAATTACTTTGGCATAACGCTAAATTTTACCTCCGCTTCATTTACGTAGAAAGTGAAAATATTGTTGAATTCTAGAATGTTAAGGAGCTATTTGAACCTCTATTTTGAAACATTATTAATTATTGGTGCTCCACTTGTATTGGCCTTACCGTTATATAGCTTATAACCTTCCTCTATAAATGGGTTATCTAACACTAAAATAATTTTTCAAATCGGACCAGTAGTTTCTGAGATTAGCGCGTTCAAACAAACAAACTCTTCAGCTTTATAATATTAGTATAGACTAGTCGTACTCGACCACTTCGCTGGGCATTTAAAATGAACATTATTATTTATTGTCATTATTATTAGGGAGTCCAACAGTCATATAAATATTAGCCTATCTATTAAGTACATGTATTTTCTACACGGATACCAAGTTTCAAGTCAATCGGATGCATGGTTCAGTAGTTATAACGGAACATCCGTAAAAACCACTGCAGATTTATATATAGGTATTAGTATAGATATAGATTAAAATTTACAACATGTGGTTTTACTGAAAGCCATATATTCTGTTCCAAATCCATCTCCTTCAACCTGAATCTGAATGTCAGTTTAATTTCGAATATTTGGTTGGTTTATTTTATAGTAGTCTTATTATTATTTATTTATATTTATTTAAAATCTTATTAATTACATAATATTTTTTAAAAAAGATATTAAAAATACAATTTTTAAAAAACACTATATAAAAATAGATTGCCGCTGATGGCGGTGTCTACGACACAAGCCACCAGTGGTTAGGACTCCAGAGTGAGAAACCTCCTCACAATGCGTGCAGTATCGAGGNAATGTAAAGTCGTACCAGATACCTATCTTAATTCCTCTTCTTCATTGTAAAGTCGTACGTGCCCTACGTATTCATTCGTAGTTCGCATTCTTCCAAATTCCCCGCGGAACCATAAAAAAACAATTTTCTAAATATTTCCAAGAGTTTCGTTAAAATTCATAGATAATAATTCGCATTTCATTTCAATCGTAAAACAACAAAAAAAAAAAAACGAATTTGAAAAGTTATTTTTACTCTCATTTTATATCAGATTTTAACGCGCAAAGGAATCTTTAAAACAAAGATGGCAGATTTAAGATCCGACTCTTTTTTTTTTTAAAACAACAATAAAAATTACATCCCTTTGCGTCAGAGAAGGGCGGACCGACTTAAGTATTTAATTTTTACAACGAGCCTTTTATTTTCTTAGTTTATGTTGTACAGTAAAACTTGTATGGCGAATAAAACGTAATCGTAAAATAGGCTGTATTCGAATGGAAATAATAACTATTTGTGTTCAAATTTAGTGTTAGCAGGAAGTCAAGTGTTCATTTACGAATGGGGATGGATAGAGAGTTATTTATAGCAGAGTGAGGGCAACGAATGTGAACAAATTACACTCCGTCTTTAACAGGAGTGCATATTGTCCGTACGTTGCCGGTTTATGATACCTATTGACAGTGATTTCCTGAAAACGCTCGCTAGTGTAAGATAGAATAATGGAAATCAAATAATTACAAATTATTGACATGTTTCAATTTTGCTCGTCTCGTTAGTCTGATGGTGAAAACGATGCAGCCAATATTTATGTCAATAGTTTTAATAATTATATCAGAATTGATGGCTTTTGTTTGTTTGTTCGAGATCTATATATCGACGCTTGAAAGGCGAATGTGACTAAGCGACAATAACTGCTTTGTACATAAATGATAGGCAATAACCATATGCCGTAGGACTGACGATCGCTGGAGCAGACGGGTTCTCGAGTGGAGACCGCGCAGCGGAAGACGTAACGTGGTACGCCCCCTGGCTAGATGGTGCGATGACCTCCGCACGGTGGCCGGCAAGAAGTGGATGAGGAGAGCTGCAGACCGGGCTCAGTGGTGCAGATTAGGAGAGGCCTATGTCCAGCAGTGGACGACTGTGGGCTGTTGATGATGATGATGAAGATGAACCATATTCGATGCGCAAAAAAAAATATATTTTTAGGTCTATTAAAATCATTTCAATCCTACAGCTAGATTCGTTAAAATAGATTTTTTTTCAGGTATATCAACTTTAAATTAGTCTACCGTAAAGTTCACGCATTGTCGCTTAGTCACGCTTGCCTTTCAAGCGTCGATATATATTCTATTCGAATTGAAATAAATTAATCGATATAATTTACATACATATGTATGTCAATACACAAGCTATAAAAACAAAAAAAAACTATAAATTCTATTATAATGAATACAAAAATTGGAAAACGGATATCGACTGAATCGATATATCCATATATCGATAACACAATACAATTTTACACAGCGCACGTGCCAGTTCTAAAATCTCGAGTTTTATTTTAACAACTGATATGAAAAATGCGTTTTTCTTTAGCCGTTATAAAAAAAAGAGCGTCTTAACTTTAATATCATTTTTATTGTACAGATTACGGTATCATTCGGATGGGGGTCCGATATTTTGTTTACGTATACAAAGACGTACGCTTGCATCGCTATATTGTGAATTGAAGACGAAGTAGTACCACCAGTAAAGTAGAAATAGAATACATAGAATAAATTTTAGAAATAAAAATGCTCGAATGTCTGTGACGTAACATAGAAACCGAAACACAGAAACAAATACCTATTACTTTTACGGTGTATGTTTGCTCACTACGACGGATGCAAGCGAACTGGTGGCAGGACCTCTTGTGAGTCCGCACGGGTAGGTACCAGCACCCCACCTATTTCTGCCGTGAAGCAGTAATGCGTAAGGAGGGGCAGCCGTTGTAACTATACTGAGACCTTAGAACTTATATCTTAAGGTGGGTGGCGCATTTACGTTGTAGATGTCTATGGGCTCCAGTAACCACTGAACACCAAATGGGCTGTGAGCTGGTCCACCCATCTAAGCAATAAAAAAAATTCCAAAAGCACATTACCTAACATAAACATTCGTTGGCATAAAATTCGCGAAGAATTTTTATCATGTATCGATAATAACCGTGCATACCTTTAAATCGAGTTATTAACTATAAAACGCATGCGTTGCTCGATCAACGTTACAATAACGTTTTTACGTACACACATAATATGTATCTATATATTAATACGTGAAGCAAAAACTTTGTATCCCTTTATACGAAAATTGCGGGGACGGAGGAGTATGAAATTTTCCATACTCATAGAGAATATAGAGAAGAAGTGCACAATGCTAATATTTTTTTTAAATAATGCATAAAAGATACATTAAATCAATAAAGAAAACATTACACACACTACATACCATGTATTTGACTGGTCAAATTGAGAATACATTAAATATTGTTTGTCTTTATTAATATTATTTTATAGTGTAGCCTTGGCGAAATTTGTGATTATAGAAGTATAAAATACAATCATAATAGTGTACAAACTTACAATTCCAATTAATTATAGTCGAATTTCAACTACTGCGGGACCTCTAGTATTGCTAAAAACGTTTATAGATCCTTTAGAAAAAGGTAAAGTCGAAAGTATTTTTTTTTTGTTCGTGATGAGAATTTTAAATTGTTATTGTAATTTTTTTTTATTGCCCTTGTAGGCAGACGAGCGCACGGCCCACCTGATGGTGAGTGGTTACCGTCGCCCATGGACTTCAGCAATGCCAGGGGCATAGCCAAGCCGCTTCCTATCGCTAAAATTGTAAGTGTAAAACTAATTATAGGTTGACGTAGTTTTAAGGACAGGATTTGTCGCTGTTTTTTTTTTGATTACGAGTACATTCTGTCTAACAGTAGCTGAATACATCGCAGTAATATTTTTGAAAGTAATTACGAGCTCATCAATGATAATCCAGTCCCTAACCCCACTTAATCAATGCTATTGTAAAGTGGAGTAGAGTCGTGCGCATCAAAAATTGTGCGATCGCGAAAAATAGTAGTGAATATTGAGTGCAGCTAATTAATTACTTACATATAAACAACTGAAAGAGTTCATCCAGATAAAACGAAGGAAGAAAGGAGTGGCCACTCTAGTAAGATAGTGCTGAAAAATATTATTATAACTACAAAGACACAGACCTACGGTGAGCTCCTAACAGATTACAAAGTGTCATATCGACTGCGCTCTAAATTTAAAAACAAAAACTAAAGAACCAAGCTCAAACAGTAGGTTTTTGACTTTCAACAAATATCTTGTTCAAAAAATATTTCGGATGCTATCGAAAATACTAACTAACTTAATAATCTACTTTTTTTTCCTACCTAAGCTGATAGCCTTGAGAGGCTATTTCTGCGTAACCTTAACTAGTAGGTGAGCTCACGGTGCTCAAACCGGAGTGATGCTAACACTGACCCTACCACTGGATCGGAAACGCGACCCACTGAGAAGACCCGGCGAGAAACTCAGTGGAATGTGTCTATGGGTTAATTCGCTCGACGAGCCCTTCGTCGCAAGCGACGGGTTCGACGAGGACGGTGACCGGTATAAATTACTGAGCGAGTAGATGAGCTCACGGGGCTTTGAATTGAAGAATATCGCAGAATCTACCACCGGATCGGAATCGCGATCCACTGAGAAGATCCGGCGAGAAATTCAATAGGCCGTTATTTGGTTACGTAACAATTTTGTGTATACAAATCTCGCTTTAATAAAATGTTTCAAAACGTCGTATTTTATTTTTAAAAAAATCGGTTTTTCTTTAAAGTCGGTTTACTGATAATAGTTGAACGTGACAACGTCATAAGAAAATACGCCTCAGAGCGAGGTAACGCCGCATGCGTCATGTTTTTTCGTGCGTGCAGTCGGCTCCATCGAATTATAAGACGTTGTCACGTCAAAAAAAAACCATCTAATTTACCAATTCCTTGACATGGACTTCTTCGGTTTCTCCTGTTTCACGACAATAAATTTTTAATAAATTTTTAACACCCAAATAGCAATATCAATTTGAATTAAACCTAAAATTCATGGTCCGCCACGCCACCCTTATCTTTAGGGTGTCGTAATAAAAACGCCGTGTGCACGGGGGAAATCTTTTCTGTTTTTTTTTTTTTTTTTTATCTTTATTCTTTTGAGCGAGTTCGAATCATGACGGCTCACCCGTATTGAGCATTTTTTTTGCAGTCTCGTGTTTGTCATGTTGGTGGGTTCACTTAAGGCGACGATTTGAAATTCTTAAAAATGTAAGCTGATTTTTGTATACGGGTGGAAGATGACATGATAAAGTGTATCTTCGTTATTATGAGGCTGAAATATTTTTATTTATTTTGTATTGCATTTATAGGTGCTTTTTTATTGTTTAGAGCTCACAGCCCACCTGGTTTTAAGTGGTTACTGGAGCCCATAGACATCTACAACGTAAATGCGCCACACACCTTGAGATATAGGTTCTAAGTTCTCAGTATAGTTACAACGGCTGCCCCACCCTTCAAAATGAAAAGCATTACTGCTTCACGGCAGAAACAGGCAGGGGTGGTGGCACCTAGCCGTGCGGACTCACAAGAGGTCCTACCAAATGATAATTTTGCGAGTTGGATTTTTATTACACCATAGTTTTAATTTAGTCAGTCCATAACAGTCAGTCCATATCTAGCATATTGTGTAATAGATGTCTGTGGGCTCCAGCAACCACTCAACCAGGTGGACTGTGAGCTCGTGCACCCACACAATCAATAAAATAATAATAAATAAAAAATTCCAGCAAAGTGTTTACGTAGTAACAATATACATATCTATATATTAATACGTGAAGCAAAAACTTTTATCCCTTTTTACGAAAATTGCGCGGACGGAGGAGTATGAAATATTCCACATTTATAGAGAATATAGAGAAGAAGTGGACAATGTTAATATTTTTTATTATATGAAATATTATATTAAATAATACATAAAAGATACATTAAATCAATAAAGAAAACCTTACACACACTACATACCATGTATTTGACGCACACACGCATGCATACTATTTATTGTCAAACTTTTGTTTTTGACGTCTGTTGTCAAATTGAGAATAGATTAAATATTGTTTGTCTTTATTAATATTTTTCTATAGTGTACTCTTCGCGAAATTTGTGATTATAGAAGTATAAAATACAATCACAATAGTGTACAACAAACTTACAATTCCAATTAATTATAGTCGAATTTCGACTACTGCGGGACCTCTAGTTTATTTAAAACGCCCTCTTCGCCTTAACGTTTTCTTTTCATCCGCACGATTTCATTACGATATCTCCTTCACTGTTATGATTTGTATTATAATTCTTACATTTACATCCGTCTCACAGAATAATCATAATGTAATCTGATATATCAAGAGCATTACTGAAATATACATTTGTTAGATTGAGTTGCGTAATCTTTGGAAACATTTCGTAATTTAAGGAGAGAACAAGGTAAGAATTAAATTAGACAGTAGGTACCAGTCTATTTTTGCGCGAAGCAGTAATTCGTTTCGGTTTGAAGGTTGGGAGAATCTACAATTGAAAAGAAGGCTTCATGTCTCAAGATGGCATTCGTATTGTGATGTCTACGTCCTGTTTTTTTTAATTGCCCTTTTAGGCAGACGAGCATACGGCACACCTCATGGTGAGTGGTTACCGTGGACTTCAGCAATGCCAGGGGCAGAGCCAAGCCGCTGCCTAGCTATGTGTGCTTGTGCGAGTTTTTTAACGTTCTCGATAGCGTAAAAGTTAACTGCTTACATGATCATATTAATATACATATTATCGTACACATAACATTTAAGTAATAACCTAAGCTTTTCTCAAGATAAGCAATATCAAGAAGACATAGTTCAACTTAGATTGGTTTAAATCATCACTTCTGTTTGGCGTTCGGAGACGCACAATTTTTTGTTTTTACACCTTCGATCAATAATAGTACTTATTGATCGAAGTTTTACACACTTTATATTAGCTTCACTTGTATGTATGTTTGTATCTGACTCCTTTAGACGCGATTTTAACCCACTTTAAACGGCCAGATTTCATTCAAACTTTGTAGATGTAAGACAGATGTCCTCGATAAACCTTTCATCACCTGGTAGGGTGCTTTTTAAGATATTATTGAAATAATAATTCTTCTACTCATATCTGTCAGAAAAATATTTATAACTAATAACACCATGCACCCCATGCTTTTTTTACAATAAAATATATTTTACATTACTATTTTCATTTAAATTTATTTCTATTTTTTAGTTAAATTTTATATAAAGGGTGTTTTTTTTAGTTTTTTTAAACTATTATTTATTTATTTTGAAATCAAAAAGGCCTTAAAATTGAAAACAAATTACACAAGTTAAACAAAAAACATTGACGCGATATCCATTCGAACGGTAAGCAAGAAGATATATCACATTACAGATAACACAACCCTAAGTACACTTGTTTCGTCATGGGAACAAACATGCGTAAGGTAAAGACGATCCTCGTTGTGTTCTGACCGCAGGCGTTACGTATCACGTACTTTCTATTGAATTTTAATTTATGATCGATAACGGTGTTACATAAGAATTTTAATTAGAAATTGTTTTTTTTTCACATAATTTTACGTCGGGCAGTTCGTTACAAAGGTCCCTTTTTTTTCTCCTACCTATGATAGCTGATAGCTTTGAGAGGCAATTTCAGCTTCTTCTTGACGTGTAGGTGAGCTCACGGGGCTCAAACCGAGAGTGTTGCTAACACTGGCCCTAGCAAGAGCAGTGCTTTGCAAAATCTACCACCGGATCGGAAACGCGACCCACTGAGAAAATCCGGCGAGAAAGTCTAGTTTACCCGTCGAGCCCTTCATCGCAAGCGACGGGTTCGACGAGGACGGTGACCGGTGCTTGAGGTACCTAAAAGCGCCGTTAATGGATCGGGAGGATCCGTAACGACGTGTTTAGGGCGACGTCGACTGTTTACTTGGTCCACTGGATCGGGTATGTAAGGTCCCTACTAAATTTGTGTTTGCGTCGCGGAGAGGTCATTTTGAATTTCACTTTCAAGTTGAACTGCTGGACAGCTGTAATACAAATGAAACTGTCTCCATGTCTCAAGGTAGATAGTAGCGTTCACGTTTTTGGTAGGCAGCGGCTTGGCTCTGCCCCTGGCATTGCTGAAGTCCATGAGCGACGGTAACCACTCACCATCAGGTATGGCCGTATGCTCGTCTGCCAACAAGGGCAATAAACAAAGGGTGCGTATACTTATGTACGCGCGTAAGAAGTTATACTTTTTTTAATTAAATTTATCACTTTTTTTAAATCTAAATTTTAATCAATTTGAAAAAAAATCGATTAAGCAACATCCTCAAACACGCATATTGGACATCCCTTTTCTTGACATCGTATAAATTCGATAATTCCCGGTACGGTTCGGAAAGTTCACCTGCGGCTATATTCAGACTCGCCAAGTTACGTCCGGTCGTATTGTAATGAGCGATTTAGTGGGCAACTTCATTTCTGTTAATTTTGTGTCACGGTGCGCGCGCATCGTAAAATTTCACTCTCATCAATCTTTCATAACGCGCCTAAAGAAAAATAACTTCAAAAAAGTGTGTCTAGTCAAGCTCCGGTATCAACTTACCATCCGTCTATCTATATTGCAAAAAAGTGATCAAGCCTGTACGTTTTTTGTTTCTAGCTAAGGATAATAAAATAGCAGTCGTGTTTTGCGAGCATGGAAAATAAATCAAAAGTATTACGCATCCTATTGTTTGATTAAATTCTTTCATCATCATCAGCCCATACTCATTCACTGCTGAACCATTTAGGCAATTTTCAACACTAAGTCCCTTCTTCAGCTTGTAAATCTACGCAAGTTATTGTACTATCTAGCCAGGGACACGTCACACAATAACTTCTTTACTATACCCTAATTAGGTGTCCGCTATTTAAACCTCATTGATGAGGCTATTTTTGTGTGCCACCGCTATGGTTCTTGGCTGCACAAAAATTATATTGGTGGTATGGAAGTTATAGGTATTGAACGTCGGCAGCAAATGGATTGAGCGAATACAATGCAAAATCATGTGCACTGGTGGATACAAGGTTGCTTGTTTCTGTTCCGAAGAAATTATGCCTTGCGGCTTGAGAGGTAGGATGATCCTAGATCGCCCTCAATATTTATGTTGCAATGCTTATTAGCTTCAGTGGTAAACAAGAGAGACCTGAAATGATTCTTTAATTATCGTTAATACAGTCAAAACCGTTTACTGCGACATCGTTTAATACAACATGCCGGTTATAATAACCAAGAACAAAGGTCCCGGCTGAATGCCATATGACCGCCTTATTAAAAATATTGCTTTCTACGACATTGGTAATAACGACATACCTCATAAAACGACCACATTTAACTAATATTTCGGAGAATTAGATCTGTTAGAACGACNAACACGATGGGACGGTACCCGGCGGCAGTATCCGCCGGGCGCCCCTCCTTTCTCAACAGCACAAGTCTGCCCGTCCTCCACGATGAAGGAAACCGTCCCGACTCGAGGCAGGAGTTATAAAGCCTCAAGAGTCGGTCCCCTAGGGCACCAAGAGCCAAGGCCCAAACCCGACCATGGACGCCGTCCGGGCCGGGTGCAGTGTCCTTCGCAATTACTGATAGTAGGCACATATTATGAGCCCGCTTGGGTAGATACCACTGGCCTGAATATTTTTTTTGCAAAGCAGTCATTCAAGCATTCGGCTTTAAACGGTGGGATAACTATACCATTGAGACTTGGACCTTATGGCGCAAGTTGAGCAATGATTCATGTTATAATGTCTTATTCGTCCGTACAGATAATAAAAAACTCGAACATTTACATGCGGATGATTGTCGAGATGTCTTAGACATGTAATATTACCGGGTTACAATAAATATATTTATTATTCAAACAAAGTAGCGCCCACCAGTTCTCAAAGAGTTTTCAAACTTTACGACGCGTGTCTCACCCACTGTGTAGGTACTTTAATTATTTGGGTGAATTATTAAATAGATTATGTAGATAACTCGAACGGAATACAAAGTACCGCAAAGGCACAATCTAGAAAACTTGAGATAATACTGAACTTGAGAACGTAATTAGAGCCAAACGTGTTCAGAAAATTCAAGTTACATCTCGTATGTGTTATATTTATATTATAGTGTTTTCTTTTATTTTCACGAGTCATGTCCATAATTATAAATATTTTTAGGGCTTAATTTCTCATTTATTATTTTTATTTCATAATGTCCGACGTTTTTAATTTTGATACTTTAAAGTTCAAGTTTGAAGTCGTCGTGGCCTAAAGGATAAGACGTCCGGTGCATTCGTCTGAAGCGATGCACCGGTGTTCGAATCCCGCAACCAATTTTTCTAATGAAATATGTACTCGACAAATGTTCACGATTGACTTCCACGGTGAAGGAATAACATCATGTAATAAAAATCAAACCCACAAAATTATAATTTGCGTAATCACTGGTGGTAGGACCTCTTGGGAGTCCGCACGGGTAGGTACCACCACCCCGCCTATTTCCGCCGTGAAGCAGTAATGCGTTTCGGTTCGAAGGGTGGGGTAGCCGATGTAACTATACTGAGACCTTAGAACTTATATCTCGAGGTGGGTGGCGCATTTACGTTATAGATGTCTATGGGCTCCAGTAACCACTTAACATCAGGTGGGCTGTGAGCTCGTCCATCCATCTAAGCAATAAAAAAAAAAGTTTTCGTGATCGCTGACGACTAACATTCTTTAATTCTGTTTATTTTAAATATACTTCGTTTTAAGAAAAAGAAAAAAAAAAAAGTGTGTGNGCGTGTCCAACGAGGTCATTTTCCATCCTCGCTCATGGTATGGTTGGGAGTTTCTTATTGGGGCTTAACAGAGGTACATTTTTGTGAGAAAGGTGTAAAAACGAATGCAGTTGTGTATCAAAATACAGTCCTGACGAACCTTGTGGAACCTGTTTCTCATACCATGTTCAATAACAGGCACTGGGTATTCCAACAAGATTCCGCGTTAGCTCATAGAGCGAAGAGCACACAAGACTGGTTGGCGGCGCGTGAAATCGACTTCATCCGGCACGAAGACTGGCCCTCCTCCAGTCCAGATTTGAATCCGTTAGATTACAAGATATGGCAACACTTGGAGAAAAGGCGTGCTCAAAGCCTCATCCCAATTTGGAGTCACTCAAGACATCCTTGATTAAGGCAGCCGCCGATATTGACATGGACCTCGTTCGTGCTGCGATAGACGACTTGCCGCGCAGATTGAAGGCCTGTATTCAAAATCACGAAGGTCATTTTGAATAAACTTTAGTGTCATAAGAATCTATGTTTTGTTAAGTTCATTTTGGTATATGAATGGTTACATAATGAATAAACTTGTTTCAATTATTTTACATTAAACATGTGACAGAATTTATGACCTGACTAGGTACATAATATGTGTCTACCACCTAAAAGCTGGGTCGCTGCTTATAGCGTGTCAAGCGTTGTGATTCATTAGACATTATAATCTGATTGAGTACCTTATTTCGACAGTACCTAACGGTGCCCACTGCTAGAAGACTAAGCATTATGAATCCTGCTATGCCACCAATATAAATAAATATAACACCAACTGAAATAATTTGAATATGATTTTCAATTATTTGTAAGCCAGGTTTTGCGAACCCTAAAGGCTCTATTAATAAACTCGTTGTAACTAATCCATACAGATTACATCGTACTGTGTCAACGAAATAGACAAGGTAGTATATTTCTTCGATTACACTAAGTTATTGTTTGTTTATTTCATCAATAAAAAAAAACAACATATTGATCTACTTTAAAGCATATTAAATGCTATAATTAATGGCACGGATCCAAACGCTTCACTCCCGCTAAAGTTAGATATATGGAGTCGTTGAATCTGTACACTAAAATGCATCGCGTTAATTAGGGTTAGCATAAAGTATCACTGTACCCACCCGTGCACCACACCACCCCTAACTCCGCAAATTTAATAAATAGACTCTTCGAAATTTCCAACACATAGTGTGTTATGTTCTACAAACATTATAAATACTAAATGGAACTTTACATTTGGAACCGTATCGTAGCGCGCACCAACAAGGAATAAATTAAAAAAAAAAACCTAAAATGCAAACCGAACCAAAAGTTTTGATAGAACCAATAAATGTCGTAACTTTACCGAACTTCATCGGAGCTTTCGCAAAACGGGTTGCGCGAGCACAGCGGACCTAATTAATTAAACTTTACTAACGACTAATGAAAAGTCTGTGGGTATAGTATTTAAACTTCTAAAGCGTTTTTCAAGCTTTCGTGCTCTGTTCAGCTACGCGACAGACCTCAGACGCCCTGATATACAATTAACTCCTGCGTCCGTTCACACACACATCTAAACATGTAAAGTCGAACTTTCACTTAATAAGCTTAATGGCAGTCATTTGACACCAAACAGTACAAGAACCAGAGTACTTGGTACAGGGACAAGTTATATTTAGTGTTTCAGCCCGTGTAGACGCTTGACATTGTAAAACATTAAGCTGTGTCATAAAGTTTGATAGTTAGGATCCCACCAACAACAACTTTTCTATTTATAGCTTTCGGAGGTAGACGAACAGACTTTTTATTTATTGTGTAAGTTGGTGAACAAACCCACGGTAGACTAGATATTAAGTGGTTCCCTGAGCCCTTAGACATAAAAACGTGAGTGCCAAATGTCAATCGTATTGTATTGTATTATACTGTTAGCTACTATCTCGTCCTTCAAACCTGTTATATATATATCTAGACTTACAACACGTACTACCACCAACTATTTAGCACCTTTAAATGCTTCTGATTTCGCATTTCACTAAGCGAATTTTACTTTTATTTTACTTGCTCCTTCATTGTGGAAGTCACTTGTGAATTTTTGTGTCGCATACATATCACTACATAGTATAAAAAGAAGTCGTTTTCTCTGTCCCTATATCTGTCTGTCCTTATGTATGCTTAAATCTTTAAAACTACGCAACGGATTTTGATGCGGTTTTTTTTAATAGATAGAGTGATTTGAAGATTTATATATATAATACCATCCATTCAATAGTGGAGAAATCAATAATAAATTACAGCTTCCGAAGCGAAGCGAGGGCGGGTCGCTAGTTTCATTAGAAAAAAATTATACCTGCCTGCGGGATTGGAAGACTGGGATATTTGCATCGCTCGATACGAGTGCACCGGATGCGAAACGTCTGCTTAGGCTCGTGTGTGGTGAATGGTCACCGTTGCTCATGGACAACGTCAACACGGGAGCCACGAGCCGTCGCCTACTGCACAGTAAATTAATTCAGTATAAAATAAAATGTTGTGTGTTTCTTAAACTGTAGACCGAAAAATAAGCTGAATTCTTTTTACTTCAGTATTAAGGTTAACGTTACAGCGCTTGGGGACTTGTCGTAAACTAGATCCAGACACAAAATTCCTTTTATCAATTTTACCAACAAAAAATACGGGCTTCATAATATTATGGTTGATACGAGTAACACATTTGCGTTTATGCCCTTATTAAAAGATGATCATAATTGTGCTGCCGACTATTGAAAAGTTTTATGACCCAATGAGAATGATCCCTATGAATAATCCCATTCTAAGATTACTTGATCTAAAAATGTTAATTAAGAAAAATTATTTGTATAGAACAAAGTACCAGCGAATAACTTGAATCTGGTGATATTCTAGGCATTTTATTTACCGTTTAAATCCAACAGCGTTCAGTTGTTAGAAGCTTTTATTTGTGCGGGTCTGACCCAGTGCCACATAAACATATGTTTAGTATTGGAGATAAATTTTCTTTCTTTACAGTTCCAATAAAACTAAGAGTCTATGTTTTGCCGCTTGATTTCAAAATGGCTAAAGTTGAATTTGACCACACGATTTGGCAAACAATGTTAATTTCCGCTCTTCTTTGTTAGATATGTTATAGTATGAAGTATTACAACACTTTATAAGTGGCTTAAGAGAACCGCTAAAAGGTCCTAGCTATTTATAGACCGAAACTTAAACAAAAGGAGAAGGTTTTGCTACTAATTTAATACGACTACAGCACACTTTCTCATCAAGTTCAGAATGTATTGTTATTTAGTTTAAAATATCTACATCTTTATGCCTATGACTACCTTTTAAGAATAAACAGTCAATAATCTCTTGTTCTTTTGTTTCAGATTGTCTCCACCTTCAGCTCTACAGAGATCCAAAAGATCGCTACAAAAAAGGACAAACTAAAGCATCTTTATCCTTACAACAATTTTTGGGATTTGAATCTGGTTTCACCTTGGACAAAGAATCTAACACAATTGCTATCATTTGCCAAGACGTGACAGTTGTTTTGGCATTTGAGACCAGAGAACGACTAATAGCGTGGCAAGTTAAAGTTGGGAGTCAGCTGGGGTGCTCAAAGGAGTTTCTAGTCATGATTGGAGGCGGTGGAAGCAAGAAGCTTCCTGCTGGACCGGCGAGGTTGCATGTCCAGGGTCGCAGATTTGCCCTTACTAGTGGGATTCCACCGCGCTTACTTGGTCTTTGGGAGTTGGCGCATTTGAGGTGAGTTCTTCTTTCTTGATGTACGATTTTATGGTCCATCTTGTGATGAGTGCCTCTCGGAAGTCGCATATATCTCAAAGTGAATGCCGCCACGGAACTTGAGATATTAAGTGGAAGTTTCAACTATTTATAGGATAGTACTGCTTTTCTACCCTTCTGATCGGAGCTCAAAAGTTTCGCGGCGAAATAGTAAGGGTGTGTGGATGTACTCCGGTATATGCAGGGGCTTGGCTTTGATCCTGGCAGTGCTGAGGTCCATGAGCGACGGTAACCATTCACCATCAGGTGGGCCGTATGCTCGTCTGCCTACGAGGGCAATAAAAAAAGGAACTAGATATTATTAGAAAAACTCATACTCTTTCACGAATGGTTGTAACGATGAATTACCACCATTCTGTGTAATTCTGCTGCAGATGCATAACTAACTCTAGTTACTGTCTATAGTAACTAGGTCGACTGTGCCATTAACATTGCTAATGTCTATGAGTGACCCGACTCGCTGCCCTTGAAGACAATAAAGTAATAATAGCCCGTACGAAGTGTAATATTTCATGGGGCTTCATTTATTTAACCTACCCAAATAGTTTCATGATTTATCCATTCATCCAAGTTTATTTCAGTCCAGGCTTGTTTTAGAAATAGATTGAATTTTAAATTAGATTCGGTTTTCAATCACAATTTTGCTTTAGATTTTCAGTAAATATTTCGCAAATGAACAAATTATAAAACAGACGGATTCGTAATTGCTTCCCAGATTTATGTAAGGAAATAAATAAAAAATGGAAAAAAAGCAAATACTTTTTGTTTCATACTGAAAAATAATTGACCCGTTTGAGGTCAATTTCAACAGTGGCGTCAAAAGAGAAGTTGATGGTACAGTTAGGTAGTACGGTGAATTCCTACGTAAATTACTGGTGGTAGGACCTCTTGTGAGTCCGCGCGGGTAGGTACCGCCACCCTGCCTATTTCTGCCGTGAAGCAGTAATGCGTTTTGGTTTGAAGGATGGGGCAGCCGTTGTAACTTTACATGAGACCTTAGAACTTATATCTCAAGATGGGTGGCACATTTACGTTGTAGATGTCTCCGGGCTCCAGTAACCACTTAATACCAGGTGGGCTGTGAGCTCTTCCACCCATATAACTACCTACCACCAGTTACCACCTACCACCAGGTCCTACCGCCAGATTAATATAAATACCATTCAGCCTTTCAACTACTCTCCATAAATTCTAAATTGGACCATCATTTGCTAAATAATAGGTTTTTTTTTTCAGGAGATATGGTGTAGTTGAAGGTCGCTTTTGCTTTGAGGGTGGTTCCCACTGTGGCAAAGGTGAAGGTCTGTATATGCTGATTACTGATCAAGCTCAAGAAATTACTGATACTTTTGACATGGCTGCCCAAGGAAACTTCTCCTTGCAAAGGACCCCAGTTTGTAGAAAAGGTAAAATCTAGTAATTTAAGTCACAAACTGAAGTAGTTCTACAATTATTATTTTTCTCTTTGTCCTATAACTTATCATTGGCTAGAAGTGTCACTCAGCCGTAGGTGTGAACAACATTTCCTAGTTGTCATTCTATCGTTCCGTTGCGGCGTGGTGCCGAGAATAAATTTCAGGGACCTACTCAGTCTAGTCCTATTTGAATAAGCTTTCATAACAATCATACTGCATACCATAGCTGGCAAGAATGGGATGCAGGGAACAATTTTTTTATTGTGCGGAACCCAGATTTAGATGCATAGTCGATAGATCTTTATATGTGGTAAAGATGTAACTAGGTATCAGTTGGAATGCTAAAGCACCTTGATAGTCTTAACTAAGTAACTTTGTTCTTTCTCAAAAAAACTTAAAATATGATTTTACTTTAATTTCCAGATAAAGGTAAATGGCGACCAAGTACAAGATTATCGGACGCAAACACTTTTGATCCATCACTACCCGATACAGCCAGTGGTTTATATGAAGAAAATTTTTTCGGAGAAGATCGAGGAAGAACCTCTCCTTTCTGGCCTTCGGATGAAAGACAGAACTACGAAGACCAAGAGTTCAAATATTCAAGTGATTTAGAAATTGTTAAACCACCTTGGTGTGGAGCTGATCACGTGACTTTAGAAAGATGTGATAATTGTCAGACGAAACTTGGTGTAATGTCCCGTTCATCAACAGTAGCGTTGACTCCTGGTACACAGTTCAGTCCTGCGTGGACTATGGAAGCAGTCCCAGAGAGCAGCTCTGATAATTCTTCAAATAGCACTGAGTACTTGACTCCGAAAGCAATAAGAAAGCACATTTCAGGCTGCCAATGTGATGATAAACCACCAATGCGTCCACCAAAGCCAGCACATTTAGAAACGAAGAAACCACATGCATTCATTCCTGATACTTTTAGTTCAGTGAACGACAAAAGTGTAAATAACCCTAGAGTTGGTCCCTATGAAAACTACGATATCCCCAAGCCGATCCAGTCCGAGGTAATTAGTATGAAATGTAGTTAAAAATCACAATATTAGTAATTATTTGACAAATTAATTAGTATTCTTCTAAATTTAATTATATGGATGTGGTTTTTGGGATTTTTGAGGACCGGTACACATAGAACGGAACTTTATAGTGGCTTTTAGAGGATGTTTTCATTGTGCAGTTACCAAGTGTTAATATAATATCTCATTGCTAATAAAGAGCCTTACACAATAAGCAGTTTTAGACTAAGGTCAAAAATTATGATTTGACAGAGAGAAAATAACAACACTAGTGCCATTTGATTTAGTTTATAACCAATTGATGATTTAGTTAATTATTTTTGTGTACTTACTAAACTTAGTACCTTTAGTTAGTTAAGTTTGTAGTATTCATTCAAAATTCATTATTTTTGTATTTTTAGATGGACAATGGTGAATATTACGATACACCTAAAAGATTGAAGGAAGCGCTAACAGATGATTTATTTAAAGTTACAAAGAAATCTGCGCCCGGTAATTTAGTTTTGAAGAAAAATTGCGGTTGTATTTTAAAATTTGGTTCAAAAAAACCAGTTATAGTCGAATGTGATGAAAGTCTACAGCCGGTAGAATGTCCGTGTCTAAAAGTTACTAATTGGGCAAATAACCTGATAAGTCTTCCATACTGCAAGCGTAACACTAACATATCTGAAAGCAGCGACAATCAAAGTCGTAGAGATGAATCAGTACTGTATGCCACGATAGATGTTTCCAGAAAAACCAATAGACAAAGTGCAATATCCGATAAAGGACTACAAGAAGAAAGAAATCAAGGATCAAAATTTATGAACTACCAAAACGTAGAGCCAAAACTAGATAAAGAATTCGAAGGTCCTTTTGCAAATTACGAAAATCTAGAATTTTCTTTATCTTTAGAGTATTATGAGAACGCTAAGGATCTATTGAAAAAGGCTGGCGTTACTCAAAGCGAACTTGATGCGTTAAGTGCCAACATAGATCTAGCAGTTACAACCATGCCAAGAAAATCTAAGCTGTGTACAAAATGTGGACACTCCCAACATAATCTCAACCAGAACTCTAAAAAAAATAAAAGTGACGAGTATTTACTAATGGAACCTTGCCACGAAATTAAAAAAAGCTATTGTAAAACTGTTGGTTGTAATGCAGGCTATACGCCAATGTTGCCAAACCCGAATTGGTCCCAAAGCCTAAAGCATCCATTAAATAAAATTAATAAGGTAGACATTGAAAAGTCTTTGAGCATCCCAACGTTACATGGAAGTACTAGAAGCCATATTTCCGAAAATAGCAATATAGGTATATTGCAAAAACGATCGAGTTCAGTCGACTCTGCGAGATTACTTGAAGATCTCAAAGAATTCGATAGTAGCATTGGAAGTCACGCTACATCGTCATCGCTAGAAACTTTAAGGAATTTAACTATTGAAAACAGGAGATCTTCATCAACCTGCGATAACGATAGAGACTGCTACGATTGTTGTAAGTCATCAGGATCCGAAAACAAAACGGATGACAGTTCTTCAAAAGAAATACCGCATTTAAGAAACAAACACATGGATAATGCCCAGATAAAAAGATCTTCCAGCGTTCCGTGTAAAGGTGGTAACAGGGACTCTTCAAGTTCAAATGATTCCGGAGTTTCCAGCTGCTCATTAAAACACGGAGGGGGAGACATTCAAGAATTTGAAATGCCTCTAACATGTGGTCAATCAAGGTATCATTACATGATGCATAAAAGGATGAGAGAAAACCTATCTGGAGGCAATCATTCCCCATTACCCAGAAAATCTAAATCATCCGATCCCTTAAGAGATATGTCCTTACAAATTCATAAAGCAAATATACCAGCCAAATCGTCTTCTGCTGAGGCAGAAGTTCCTGTCTTACCTCCAAAGCAGTTCAAGGGTGAGTATGATATTTGTTAATCCTATTTATGGAAAAACTAGTCATTTGTAATAAATCCAAAACGAAGCTGGGATAAACCGCCTATAACATAAAGTTGAAAAGGTTTCTCAAACTTCAAACTATATGGAAAAGCATAATTAATTTTCTACAGGAAACAGCAATAACTTTATTCATTTTCTATCAAATATAATTAATACACAGAAAATTTGTCAATAATGTTATTCCAGTATATTTATAGCATATTTTTGTTTCAAACTGTTCTGTTTAATTTCATATTTAGTTTAATGTTAATTTCAATATATGAAAAAAACCTGAATTGGGAACTTCCTTAACATTTAAAGTTAATCAGTTTTCCCATATCTTAAGGTTGTTTTTATGTTTTTAATATTATATTGAAAGGTATGTTATTTATTATATCTTATCTTATACCTTTAAACGAGCAATTCTTGTATATATATAATCTGAATCTCGGAAAAGGCTCCAACGATTTTCATAAAATTTAGTATACAGGGGATTTCGGGGGCGATAAATCGATCTAGTTACGTTTTATTTTCAGAAAATGTTGTTTTCAATAATCAACTCTTCCCGATATCTATTGGCGAATAATAATACTATTTTTCTTAATTGAGGGCAACTAATCAAGATGGCGTTATCAAAAAAAAACCGAGCAAAGCTCGGTCATCATCTGGGAATAAAAAAGAAACAAATTTACTGTATAAGGCGCAAGCTATGATGTATTATTGTAATATAATATTTCCAGGTGTAATGGACACTCACAGTACTTCGAGCGGAACGTCGGACATGTCAGATTACATCGAGACACTTTCTTTGACGTCCTCTCATTCGTCATCTGATACTCCAACCGGCGTTAGGTAAACTTTTGCTGTATTTAATATATTTTATTTCTTACAAACGATATGTGAAACTGGTACAATTGAACATTTTTTAGTTGTTTGATGTTTATTAAAAACGCGTTATCCTGCGTGTGTCGCTTCCCTTTGACATCATAAAGCTACATACAGATTAAACTATGACCATAGATTTATGAAAATAATATATATATTTATCTTCTCTCAGGATCAGTCGCCAAACAACGAGCACACTCAGACCTCGCTCCGGCAAAGAATATCATAACCTCGACCCGATCATCACTTCAATGTACAAAAACGGAAAGGACTTAGCCAACTATACTAATATACCTTAATTTGTCCCCTCAAATTGTTTTGTATTTTTATATGCTTTGATGTGTCTATAGCTACCGTTCTGTTTGGAAGTATCCTCAAATATGCGGCTGTGTGCAATGCCCAAGGTGTGAATGTAGCTGACGCACAATGTCACCTAAGAATAGAATGTATATTTTAAACTATCCCAACATTAAGCATACTGAAAAACTTAAAGGTTAAAGCGATGCAAGTAGTACTTCAAATGGAAAAGTAGTGTAGTGATAATGATGATTGATGCAATAAAGCAAAGATGATCAAATATTGTTTTATCATAAAGTCATCATCAATACACATTATTATTAACAATGAAGGAAATAAAAATAAATAAAAAAGCGGCAACTGTAGAAGACTAATAAAACATAAACAAACAAGTTTTTTATTTCTGCCTATCTGTTTGGTTTTTGATATCTCGGAAACTACTCCACAGATTTGCATGTAGGTTTTATTGAAACCTGAGAAAATAACTAAAATTTAGAATTTATTTTTGTACTGTTAGATGTTAGAAGCTGCAAAGCTTTTTATTTATAGTGTTGATTCGGAAGTAGCTCTGTCTGTCTCTTAAATTTTCGCGCGCAGATCTGTGAACCGATTTTGACGCAATTCGGGATGGAAATATTCTGATTCAAGGCAAAGAATCCAGGCTACCTGGACTACTGTTAACACACGTTGAAAAGTAGACTATGTAGACGAATTTGCGAGCGGAAAGATAGTGTATTTACATTTTATTCAGTCACCATCACACTGATCTTACTTTTCTTAATTTTTTTAAGAGCACAGGAGTTAAATTACGAGTCATAGCTCATAGTAAGTCATTTAAAATCATTAAAAATACATACATATCAAAATACACAGGTCTGTCATTATAAAAATCGAAAAAATAGTTGTTCACGAGAGACACAGTGCATTCAGTTTTACTTGAGTTTGGAAATCTAATAGATTAGATATCTAATTGTCAGCTCACGGCATGTAGTGGCAATCTTAACTGTAAACGGCGTGTTTATGAAAAAAAAAACCAAGAAGATGCTTCAATAAAATTTTATAATTTAAGTGAAAGATACAGACTGACTCAGTTATTACTAACTCAATTCGTATGTATTATTTTAGTACTGGATCGAAAGAAAAATTGAACGAATATGGTTGTTATTTTAAGTAGAATAAAATATATTTTAATTCATTGAAGACTGGTCTTTGGATTGCTTGAGTTGTATCGTTGTTAGATTAAGGTGTTTGTATTAGTGTTTCCCTTTTTTATTACAAATTTATAATCTTTTGATAAGTGACTTAGCGCTAACAGATCGCCTCGTTGCGTTGTGAAAAAAATTTAGAATAATTTAAGCTATGCTGACTAATAATATAATTTAACATAATCCCCGGGGCTAGACAAGATATTAAAGGAGTTGTTAGTTTGATTGTAATTTGCACACATTTACAATGCACAACATTTTACGATCATTGAACTATGTAATTCTAAAATATTGCTACTGATAATTTTATCACATTTATTTATAAGTGATTAGTTTGTATAAAAGTTTAATAAGACTGAATTTTTGTGACGTTTTTTGATTATAGTAAACTTGAGCTCCACTTACATTGGTGAAGTCAATCCGGACTGGACTCTCTTAGATCCCGTTATTATAACTCAGTTTTGGTCATTACGAAATATTTCTTGTTATAAGTCGCCAACTAATGATAGTCCCCCCAACCTGCCCCCCCCCCCACCCCTCGTAGCTTTCCCGAGTTACTAATTGATAGAGGCATTCATTCCATACTTTTATGCAATATTTGACCAGATTTCAATTAATTGGAGCTTTTAGGCTCGGATTCCTTTTAGGTTCGAAATCATGAGATTTATTTAGTATTCTTTGTCGGTGTTTCGTGCCGTGATTGGCTTCTTGACAGTGTAAAATTTGCTTATAATTTATTTTACTTGGAATATTCAATTATTATTGAATTACTTTGGCTTTGTAGATGCGTTTACGGCTTTCGTAACAGTTCCATTTAGTATTTCCGGTGTACATATTTACTAACGAACGCTGTTTCTTTTATTATAAATTTACTTATTTTGAGCTCTGAATTTGAGCTTTGAGCGCTTTTCAATCTTCAACAGGCGCAAGTTTTAACAATGCGAGTTCGATATTGTTAAGCTACTACTTTTTTCTCATGGGTTTTTCGAACGGCCCTCTTAAATTTTTTATATGTGAATTATAAATATTTGTATTTGATTATGTAAAACAATTTTTTATATTTGGTTTTGAAAGAAAGAAAGAAGGGATTGTGTAATAAATATAATATTTATTTCTATGCTGAGAAATACGTGTTACTTTAAACCTTTGTGTAGATAACTATCTAATATCGGCATTAGTGATTCCTAACAGTTCATGAAGATTCATAATAAATATTTACATATTACATATTCTATATATTCACAGCAAGTATTTCAGAGTATATATTTAATATCACATATTTTAGTAAAAATAAATTTGTTAAAATTTGGAGCTCGGATAATATTTAATCATTGAAATATCACCTCTGATAACAATTTAATTTAGTTGCAAAAGTACGTTTTTGAACTTAATATAAACTTAAATATTAAACGCTGATTTAAAGAGAAGGTTAAATGAAAATAAGTAATAATATCTAAATTGAAGTTATTATAAGACTTTTTTATATAAGTTACCTTATTCCATTCATGAACGAATTATAAGCAGAGTGTCGGCCCCAACAATGGCACGGTTTTCCCACCTACTAACAGTCATAGCATAGTCATAATAAATATATAAACTAACTTTCAGTATAATATAATCATAGTACACTTTAGTATAATATATGATATTGTAAATAACTAAATAAACTATAATATAAAAGTATAATATAAAACGTAGTGATCTCGCTAGTTTATACAAATTATAACAACACTACATAATTATACCGTTTCTATGTAACCCAGTTATGAATTCTTACGTAAATAAACAGTATAGTTGAAATTGTTATTTCATTTGGAACCTATTCCTATTGTATTTATGTTAATGTTGTATTTGTGATAATGTACCGGTTGTATCTAAGCTAACGTCAATATTATGGAGATAAAATAACTTATCTCATATGCCTGTTGATAATGTTTTGAAGAATAGAATAGCTTAATTCAATGCATTTGAGACGTATCGTCTCCTTCCTTCAATTTAAGATTTAAAAAAAACCTACCGGGATTGAGTAGATATAACGTCAAAATAATACGAACATAAAGGAACAATAAATATGTTTAACCATTTTATACGTCGCACTTTATCCCCACGTAACGAAGTCATTGAAGATATACTTTACTATTTATACATTTGCACAACATTAGAGAGTCACTAACAATATCGGCAGTGGCACTCATTATTGGGTAGGCTGAATGTACGTCTACCTATAGTAACCAGAATTTATATAGGTTTGTTACTTTGTTGCAAATAAACACTTTTGCACTATGCGTTTGTAAAATTGTAAAAAACATAAAATAAACGCCAGAGCAAATCGTAAAAGTAAACATGTTTATTTGAAGACGTAACTTTTGTGGCCGCTATCAAATGAAATAGCATCTTTTAAGAAACGCGAAATATATAATTAAAATAACAGAGTCAGAGAGAGGCAAGAGGCAGGATAACAAAGAGCGAGCTGGTCTCAGTACAAATGAAACATTGTTTGAAGAGATATTCCTGAGCTTCGAATGCCGACTGTAAAAATATCACATTTCATTGTTCGAGGATACAGGGATCGGGAATTAAACGAAGGTACAATTTTATTTTAGCCGACTTTAAAACCTGTTTTTCTGTTTTTGGAGGCTTATCTTATACCTTTAAACGAGCAATTCTTGTATATTAATATTATCTGAATCTCGGAAACGGCTCCAACGATTTTCTTAAAATTTAGTATACAGGGGATTTCGGGGGCGATAAATCGATCTAGCTACGATTTATTTTCAGAAAATGTTGTTTTATTCGTGTTTTCAAAAATCAACTCTTCCCGACATCTATTGGCGAATAATAATACTATTTTTCTTAATTGAGGGCAACTAACCGCTTTAAAGAAACAACAAGATGGCGTTATCAAAAAAAAAACCGAGCTAAGCTCGGTCATCATCTAGTATTCTTTAAAGACGAATAATTTTATTTGAAACCGAATTAATATTGTTTGACGAAAGGAACTAAGATACTGGGGCGGTAAGGATTACAAAGTTTTAATCTTTGTCGGTAGTGCCAATGCAATCAACTCATATTGATTCAACATTAACGCACACTGATTTATAACTTGAATAACTTTATCACAGGGGACACTACTCTACTACTACTCACTATGGTATTTACTAATCTAATCTATTCATAATTAAATTACTTGCTAATTTTTGTGACATAGCTTGTTCTCCCTCTACAGGAAAAACCGTCAGATATTACAGTATCTACGGAGTCTAATCTGTTTAAGTTTGACAAGTAAATATTATTATATTAACTTACACTTCTGGATTCACTTGACTGTGGAGAAACAGAAAAAGATAATATTGTCGCGTAACGAAAAGCAGGCAAGATAAGGCCGGAATTAAGGGCCATCAGTCAGTTCGGGGATGATACAATTTTTATGAGTCAAAGTCGCCGCGACCAATGTGATTACAACGATCACGACTTTATAATATTACGTTTACATTTTATGGTTTCTACTTTGGTTAATCTTAATCGTTCAAGAAAATTCGTTAAGTCGTCGTGGCCTAAAGGATAAGACGTCCGGTGCACCCGTGTTGAGCGATGCACCGGTGTTCGAATCTTAGGCGGGTACCAATTTTTCTAATGAAATACGTACTCGGCAAATGTTCACGATTGATTGAAAATGAAACCCGCAAAATTATAATTTGCGTAATTACTGGGATTAGGACCTCTTGTGAGTCCGCGCGTATAGGTACCACCATCCTGCCTATTTCTGCCGTGAAGCAGTAATGGGTTTCGGTTTGAAGGGTGGGACAGCCGTTGTAACTATACTGAGACCTTAGAACTTATATCTCAAAGTAGGTGGCGCATTTACGTCGTAGATGTCTATAGGCTCCAGTAACCACTTAACACCAGGTGGGCTGTGAGCTCGTCCACTCACCTAAGCAATAAAAAAAAGCATTTTGGTACATAACTAATAAGCTAATAAGTAGAATAAGAAGTGAGCCAGACCGATACAATAATGCTCATCTTAAATTATAACTATGATTTCATGACTGACTCGGTGGTGCAGTATTTGTCGCCTCTGACTGTTGCACTGAGGGACGTGAGTTCGATTCCCACACCGGGTAAAGATTCATGTGATGAACACGCTTGTTTGCTCTTTGTTTGAGTGTTTGTTATTTATATATGTACTAGCTGACCCGGCAGACTTCGTAGTGCCTAAACCTAAACCTTTGTATAAAATAGACTTAAAACAAACAAAAGGAATCCGTCCGACGGGGGACACAGCAAAGGAAAAACAAAACTGTTATTTTTATGTAATTTCGAGCATTTTCATGTTTATCTACCTTTTAAACCTTCTCTGGACTTCCACAAATAATTCAAGACCAAAATTAGCCAAATCGGTCCAGCCGTTCTCGAGTTTTAGCGAGACTAACGAACAGCAATTCATTTTTATATATATATAGATAAATTCATGTAACTATGTATGTCAGTCTCTGGTACCCACAACCCAAGGAATCCTAATTTGGGACCTGACCACCGTGCGTAATTTGCCCAGTTATTATTTATTTCATTCTATATGAAATCGCTGCCACAGCGGTTAATTTTGACGCGATTATACATAAACACATGCAAAAAAAACCGCGATAATATCGTTCCAAACAAACAAGTTACTCTCGTGAAAATGAAATTAGGCCCTCTTCAAACATGCGGAGTAAACAGGCACCGCTCCACGCCGGTCGAGGGTCAACACTCCGCTGAACACGCTGCCTTGTATCCTCTAGTTTATTCAGTTTTACTAATTTTTAAATGAGTAGATCGCAACCCTGTTTTACTACTAGCACGTTGCACTAGACACTTCTTCGTACCGAAAATAAGTACAAATTTTGCTCTCAATCGAATGGGCGACTCGTCAATCGTAAACCAATGTCATACAAATAAGCACATCAGTATTATGATATGAAGATATTATTGTGCCTATCGTGTGGAGTTTATTTGAAAGTGCTTTTTGAATATGGCCTCTAAATATTACGCCATAAACACTGTACGGTACAAACTATTATTCCCTAACAGTATACAATTATCACTATACACTTACAGTGGTCAGCGAAATAAGTGAATAAATCGCAACCCCGATTTATTTAATTATTGCGTGGGTAAGTAGGTGCATAATGGCCACTTGAGTTTATAGGCATCAACGTGAATGTCGCTACTCACCTCGGGTCACGGGGTTCAAAGGTCACACTACGTCTTACAACTAGTAAACCGAATACATTAAGGGTCATCATTATAAGTCAGTAGAGTTTTAATCGCCGTTAAACAAAGTCGCAGAGCTGGGCACTTGAGATGTAGCTGTATATAAGTTGTTTGCTGATATTAGCAAATAAAATTACCCAAAGGCATGCAAACGTAGAACAGTGTTTGTACTACGCCAGCCTCTGACCACTGAAGCTAGATTAAAACCGAGCAAGATAGAGGCGTGCTCTTGTGTTTGCTCGACCGTGATTTGCGACAGACGCGTTAATTGCGGACTAGTCTGGAGAATAACATGTTTCCTAGGCCGACACAGAGCTAGAATTGCTTAGGTTGTGACAATTCATTGTGAGACGTGAGCATTGTGAACATAATTAGGTTACACTTCAATCCGGAATGCATTGTTGCTTCAGGTCATAAATGAGCAGCATAGTGGCGCTAACTCATGCAGATGAACAATTAGGAGATAATTATACAACTACAGACTAATGGACTAGACAAAGCAATATCCTGCAGTAACCAGTGAGATAAATTATAATTAATAACGACGTCAGGTCAAGCCTTTTGTTTATTAGATCGATGAGATGATGGAAACCGAAACTCCGATCCAAGCTGGGAGATGAGATCAAAGTCCCAATTATTTGTAGCGGCGAGACACTCCTCTGTATCGATAATGCTATGGAAGTCGCTTCCTATGGATTTTCCAAAAAAATATCTGTCGTACAATCCTTGGACAGATAATTATCAAGACAACGAAAAATCAATGAAACGTCAGGTCACTCTCTACCGTTAGTAGACTGACTAGATCCAGCATCGTATGTAACGGGCTCCGAATATTTTAAACACCCGTAAAATTCTTACTATTATTTTTGCCAAATATACGAGAACTGGTCTCACCTGACAGTGCATGGTTTTCGTCACACGTGGATGTCAGCTATGCCGGGGGCGTAGCTAAGTCACTACCTCCTGTCGTTTCCACGCCCGGGACACCAGTGCTACGAGGCCCCGATTGTTTAGTGCTGTACAATTGTGTGTGCCCAAGTGTGTGAGTGTTTAATCTGGAGTTGCTGTCTCGGAGCGGAAACGCCCCGAACAGTGAGACGAAGGACCCGGGAACAGGTAAGTGATCGACACCATCTATTCCTTAACATTGGTTAATTGCGGGTAGGTGTAGATCAGNAGCATAGGTAGGGAAAAAAAAAAAAAAAAAAAAAAGAAATTCAAGCAGAGGACAGCAGCCGGCGCCGGGGTGACTCCTCCGCGGGCATCACTCCGCCCAACAGAACCAAGCCCATCGTATTATGTTTATGTATATATTTTTGTCGATGTGGAGTGCGCCGAACGCGCATACGAACAGCCCCCCCTAATCCCGTCTTGCAAACACTTCACCCCTGCCCTGTGTGGTAGGGAGCTTCGTTCCGGGCAGTGGGGTTTGCCCCGAGGCCCGTTCCGTGCCCCCGAAAGGGGGTACGACGACCCTTCTTCTTCTTCTTCTCGTTTCCACGAGTTGTTGGCGATTAGCACAATCGTAATTTATTTTATTGCTTAGATGGATGGACGAGGTCACAGCCCACCGGGTGTTAAGTGGTTACTGGACATGTACAACGTAAATGCGCCACCCATCTTGAGATACAAGTTCTAAGGTCTCAAGAACACGGCTGCCCCACCTTTCAAACCGAAACGCATTACTGCTTCACGGCAGAAACTGACTCACAAGAGGCCCTACCACCAGTAAAAATTTTGTAGTTCTGATAAAAATCTATCGTAAAAATGATTCGTCAATGTTTTAAAACATCAAAGTCAAAACGCAGAGCACGAGGACACCCGGTATCTTATACGTTAGGCCACGGGTACTTCATTCATACTTAAAAATAGGAAGATATTTTATCCTTTCAAAAGTTTTGCCGTTAACAGAACCATGTCAAAGCGAAGTCAAACGACGCGAAAACAAATAATTTAGAAACTGAACTTTGTTGAAGTTCCGTTTCAAAATAAATTAGAATTTAGAATTATATAACAGACGATGAAAATTATTTTAAGTTCAAAGTTGCCAGTATTAGGGATCGGATAACTTCATTCGTAAATAGCTATGAAATAGTCGTAACAGGTACTTTATTATTATTAATATTATTTTGAAATAGCAGAAGTCGTTTGCAGGCACATTATGAGGAACCATTATTTTGAAAAAATCAAACATAAATGTTACTGGCAACATAAGATGGCGTGAGCTAACCCATACTCAAAAATCAAATACAATTTTTGTTATTAATCTTCTTCTTTAATTCGAGTTCTTTAATTTTTAGAATGTTTTTACTACAAGCAATACAATCAAAATTAATCACCATTCATTACATCCTTCACAAATAATTTTTGTTTTGATGTTTCGTTAATGTATAGTTTACAGCTTACTCTTCAATAGCTTCTGTACCCCTACGTAGAATCTATTATAAAATAATAATAGATATACATTAAAAAAAATGAAGGTAGAATCTATGTCCAATGTGAAGAGAGTAACTTTATCCAATGCAATTTAAAACTTAAATAAATTTGTTAGTTGGCATCGCTACGCGTAGCATTGAACTTATAGAACAGAGCTGTCGGAGCCAACTTAATATTCTCATAGTTAGCTAACTAACTCGCGTTCGGTCGCTCGGTCAACTTCGGCCAAATCACTAGAAACTCATTTGTTAATTAACTGGCTTTCAATTATTATACTATTGACGAGGATCTGGTCTCTTTGTTTCGCGTATTAGGTTTAAAAAAAAGGGTTTGTGATTTTTATTTCGCTGTTAGAAGTGGAGCACAAAATTATTTTCTCATGTTTTTTTTTTGGAACGAAGTTTCTTATGGGACGATGCGGAGGAGTACCCTAACCGTGATAAAACGTCCGTAACGTAAGATTTTTATTAGTAATGCGTGTACAACTTAATTTTGTAATAACGTACAAAAAATTAAATTTTTTTTATCATTCATTGATCACGATCTCAGAGCGTTCGTTTGCGCAATTCATTAACTCTTATGCAAACAACCGTGAATGAAGTGTACCGCAATAAGTTCGCACGTTACCGAATGACCGTGGGTTGTTGCGAAACCTCCAGTTTTATTTTCTTTATACCTCGAATAGAACTTTAAATTAATATTTTTATAATAAGGAACTTCGTTCCTATCCGGTGTTCCACGACACCACACATCTTTGTTTTTATTGCCTTTGTAGGCAGACGAGCATACGGCCCACCTCATGGTGAGTGGTTACCGTCGCCCATGGACTTCAGTAATGCCAGGGGCGGAGCTAAGACGCTGCCTACAAATGTTTCATCAAACTGCCGGTGAGTCAGCCCACCTGATGTTAAGTCACTCGTGCTTACCACGAAATTAGATCCTTGTAATTGGACGACTTGGACGATTAGAGCGTCAGTAGGAGCAGCGGGAATTTTAAAATCCATTAAAATGTCCTAGCGTCTTAAGAGACTTTCAATAACCATTAGCTCGCTTTAGATTGGAGATGAACTTAAGTGAGCCTAATTGCTAGTAACTTAGGCGGTGGCTCTTTACCGAAGGTTTTGTAAGGACATTCATTAGTTATTTAATTTTCTAACGCGAAAGTGGTGAAACAGTTCAAGATAGAGGTGTGAATAAAGCAGCGTTGCACTATATGCTTACTGACCTTGACCGAGCCGCGGCGTCCGGCTTTGATTCCCGATTTTAATTTGTATTTGGTATTCAGGTTAAGGATAATTGATCTTGTGACATAGAAGAAAATTCTTGATTAGGGACAATGAATGTGAAATTTCTTACACTATCTTTAGAAATAGAAAAGGAGGTTTCGTATGTTTGTGTCCGCACGTATAATAATTGTAAACAGACATGCTTTATCAAAAACCGACTTCAAATAGAAAAAAAAAAGATATTCGAAAACAAATGAATATAGACTAAAAACAATAATCATCGAAATCGGTTGGCGTGATATTGAGTTATTGAGTTATTCATCTATTTGTCGCGCACGTACTTAATGCAAATTTAATATGGTTTTCTTTTGAATACCATTATTAGAACTGGACTAAATTGAAATGAGACGACAAGGGAAGCATCAGCTTTCTAATAAAAAAGGAATCATCAAAATCGATTCACCCAGTCATAAGTTATGAGATAACAAACATAAAAAAATACGGTGAAATTGCGAACCTCGTCCTTTTTTGATGTCGGTAAAAAAAGTAAAAAGCATTGCATGTTAACAGTTATATATTTCAATGCTTCTTTATATCCTATAGATTCAACGATAATTGTATTTTCAACTAATTGGTGAAGTTATATATTTGGTTATCACAATCACAAGACAGTGATATAAGCCAGTTGGAAAATCAAAATACTTACATACGGAAATATAAATACTTAAGTACGGAGTAGTCATAGAGAGTCGGGACACATACGGTGCGCCAATTTTTTTTTTATTTTTATTGCTTAGGTGGGTGGACGAAGTTTATGGCCCACCTGGTGTTAAGTGGTTACCGGAGTCCATAGACATCTACAACGTAAATGCCACCACCCACCGAGAAATATGAGTTGTAAGGTCTCAATTATCGGGAATATACCACACATCTCCAGTATTGTGTTGCCGCCATCTGTCAATAGATGGCGTTACTCTTACCGGCGTAACAATAAGCTTGCATATATAGAAGTCCCCAGCAATACACTGGGGCCGTTAGTCTACCAAGCAATCTCACGCGCTCAGTCGAAGATATTTCCTTTGTCGCTATTCAATTTGTCGTCAAAATGGCTCGAGAGGTCAAATGATTTGTCACATGTGTTTGAGGTTTGATATAAAGGTGTGTTATAAAGACAATTAGCCGCTTGGACTTTGATTGAAAATGTCAGCAACTCAGAATTTGAATCCTAATACAATCGAAAAGAGGACACTAGGCGGGATCCTTTAAGCTACCACGGCATTATTTTGTGTTAGGATGAATTGGCCGTGAATTCTGCCGTGAAGCAGTAATACGTTTCGGTTTGAAGGGCAGCCGTTGTAACTATACTGATACCTAAGAACTCATATCTCAAGGTGGGTGGCGGCATTTACGCTGTAGATGTCTATGGGCTCCAGTAACCATTTAACACCAGCTGGGCTGTGAGATCGTCCACCTATCTAAGTAAAAAAAAGTGAGTATGATTGTGTTCATGCCTAAAATATGCTTTTATTCCATTGCCATGAATCACAGGAAGCTATTACTAATGAAGGCATTTCAGGAAAGTGTTTTTCCTGAATATCGTAAGAATCCAACAGATAAGTCGGTATTCCGTTTATGAAATTAATGGCCAAAGAATGTTCGCGTAGCTCAGGGCGAAAACTTGCCAACTTCGGAAGTCAGGAGTGTACAGTGAATGGAATAGACAGCGTTATATGCAAAATTATTATTTTACTTTTGAAGGGTACTACTAAGATTTTTCAATTCATATATAATTTTCAACCTCTCGATTTTGCTTAAGCCTTCTTCGAGATATTCCCAACTAAGTTTCTCCCTACGTATTAGCGATAAGATCTAAGAAGGAAAAGCGAATCTAATAAGCGCGATTCCTATATAAGCTCATTCTAGCCCTCATAAGTCTCTGTGATCCGGCTGTAGGGCAGTATAAAAAGCAGTAAGGAGTAAGGAACCGCGACGGTAACATTAATCAGACTGCCACTGACTGTTGTACACACGATTAAAGAATATTTGGAGGTGGTAATTATATTTATAAGCTAAGATGCTTAGCAGTAATGCAAACCCGGACAGGAAGCTACTACTATCCTGCCTTTTCTGCCAGGAAAGGCTCAGGTGTTCTTACTAAAGATTAAGATAGAATGTAGTTGAGACTTTGATCTCATGCCCCAAAGCAGGTGGCAACGTTATCGTTTTGGTATTTATGGTGGCCATTTACCAGGTCGGCCGTGAACTCGTTCATATACATTTATACTTGTCGGAAAGGTTATTAGCTTAGCAGCTAAATGAAACGCAGCGCGATTCCCGGGAGATGGCAGCACGATTGCGGTATCGTCGGAGCTACGCTAACTTCGTGCTACAACAGAACCTAGCCGATGCATGAGCGTAGACGCCACCACACTTACTAACCAGACTTCTTGAAGAACGGGGTCTCCGTCCTAAGAACTGTCATTCGTTTTCGTTTGCTAACGTCAAGAGAAAATTTCTAAATTGTTCTAAGGCTACCAACGTCATTGGTGTACTCAATATTTCTCTTAGTTCGATCACTCTATTCGCCCCTATGATGTCTGAAGATTGTGTTAATAATTGTGGTTTCTCCCACGGAATAGATAAATCTATTTCTCCCACGGTTCCGTATGTTTCTCCGACATAGAAAAAAAAAATGAGATATAATCCAGCGTCTAGTACAGATAGGGCGGTGGTGCTTGTGCTTCCTTGCCCCCTGCTTCGGCTGATTTCGGGCTCATCAGAAGCTCGGACACGAGTTGTTTAGGAACAGAGGATTTAAGCCGTTTCAACCCCGACATGCCCTGCCTATTCTCCTAAAAACTTAACGGAACTACGGAGATTCCCTCTTGACAAAAAAAAACATGATTGTGCTACAAACAATAACTTTTTTATTACACTAGTAAATAACAAATAGGATTTCGGACAATATTTTTTATTACAGTACATTTATTTGACTGTGCCAGAGTGTGACTGTATATATACACCTGTAATAATATCATATGTATCGATCAGCTAGTTTAGGGTTCAAGGTAATTTATATTTTGTTATGTAAGACACTTTTTGGGGAAATAAACTGTAAAATTATTATTTTTATTGTAATTAAGTATGGGATGCGGGTCAGTCTAATGGTTACCTTATAATAGTGTAAAGGGAAGGTCGGAAGATATGAATCAGAATAAACTAATATAATAATATGACTATTGGAAAAACCCAGTCGAGTAATAAGAATGTATACGTACTGCCACAGACCCACACAATGTTCTATATTAGAATGTTATTTCATGAAACCTATTTAAAGCAGCAGAAGAATATATTGCGAATAGAAAAATATGCGTTTTGGTTTGAAGGGTGAGGCAGCCGTTGTAACTATACTGAGACCTTAGAATTCATATCTCAAGGTGGGTGACGGAATTTATGTTGTAGATGTCTATGGGCTCCGGTAGCCACTTAGCACCTAGTGTGCTGTGAGCTCCTCCAATCGTGTATGCAATAAATAAATAAAAAGCTTGTTTTTCAAATCAGAAGTTGCCACATCCAACAACTTCTCTCGACCGTCAAAAGTTCGTTGACAATAATTTTCGTAGTTGTAAGTAGGTCGACACTAACTAGTGAAAGATTCTCGCTCCGTCCCCCCCTCCCTCCTCCTCGAAGGGACAGGTCGTTCCCTCTCACTTTTGCACTCACGATTAATGGTCGTAGTACTTTTGTTTTCTTTCATTTCGCCCGAGCTATGGATTTATTTCGCGTATTTTCCAAATGGCTTCGTTTTCTATCGAATAAACCATAATAACATTGTTAACACTGGAATATTCTAGACAGGCTGTGCCAGCCATGGTGTTGACCAGTAGGTGGTCAATAATCAAAAATAATCTTAGATTTTTTATGTCCACATTAATCTTTGTCTAAAAACTCGTATTTATTATCTATGTAATCAGAAGCTCTATATTATATCTACTAGATTGCGCAATGTGGGATCATCGTGATTTGTTAGATAATAATTGATTGAAGCATTACTTTTTTAAATAATAAAGTAAGTATTAAAAGAGAGCAGCTATTTGTAAATAAGCATTCATTGTAAAATAATTAACTAATTAATAAGGCTATTGCAACTCTTAGTACTTAATATTTTGAAGTAAAATTTATAAAATACGGGCTTCCAATTTATCAAAAGACGAGCTGTGATCCGCTTTGATATTAATTTAGAACAGCGGAAAACATTGGCACTGCAATAGGGGCTACACTGAAATTTTGTCTCCTGCCGAGTCTTCGGTACCGTCTGAATGTAGGATTTAGGGGACTATCACTGTTAAGGGGGCCTCGAACTAGTGCTCAGATTAACTTTTTTTTTTCAGGATGACAACAGCACTGACTCTGCTTGTTAGTAACGGCTTGATTGTGAAAACAATGTTATAGTACTACAATTTTTTTTTTATTGCCCTTGTAGGCAGACGAGCAGACGGCCCACCTGATGGTGAGTGGTTACCGTCGTCCATGGACTTCGGCAATGCTAGGGGCGAGCCGAGCCGCTGCCTACATAATATTAGCATCTACACATTGTCTACTAAATATCAAATTACTAATAATTAGCACTTCAATTTGTCTCAGAACTCTCCTAAATATACTGCAAATGATGTGTTTGCACTGCTATGCCTCTCTTATAGTAAGTCATCCGCGTACTCCAGTATTCCAGTACAGTAATAATTTCACCAATTAAGTTTATTTAACATGTTGTATATATGATACTAACTTAATATTTTACCGAACTCAGAAACATGCGAAACGTGTTCTATTGAGAACTAAAATTTGGGTCACACTTTAATACCATTACGGGGCTGACCCGAGGTAACGTAGCGCCCAAACGGAGATTTTCTAAGGAACGAATAAGACGTTGTTCCCTTGATTAAAATTGTGCAGAGAAAACAAGGTTTTTTGTGAAGATGTCACTGTTTTGATTCTAATCGTTTGTTAAGTATAAGGCGTGCTATTTTTATTTCTGAAACGTAAGTGGGAATTTATTGACGGTATGTTAATAATAATATAATCCACTCTTTAATAACAATTAAACCCTCAAAAGTAAAATATATAAAGTGATTTTTGGCAAAGAAAAAATTGAACCAGAGAATACTTAACACAACCCGCCACAATCTCCATCCAGTCAGCGAGATCTAGCACAGTCATATCGGTATCTACACCAGCTTTGTTTGATATCGACATTTATTACATAGCATAATAATAAAAACAACCATTTGCACACAAATACAGTACAAAATATTCTTTCTTCTCTTTTATAAGTTAAAAGAGAAGAAAGAATAATAGATAAAGATAATTAAAGATAATAGAAAGATTATTCTTTATAGATGTTTATTAATAGAAATAAATGGAACCTACATGAGTTTTTCAGCATATACTTGAAGTTACACATTCTAAGTTTTCTACAAAAGTCAAGGAAACCCAAACACAACAACCCAACAAAAATGTTCAAACTCGATTGATTTATAGTATTACTATCGAACGGTAAGGGTGTAACTAGTGATGTGACGAACTGTGAATGAATCATCAATGCCTCAAAAGTAGACTTTAGCACCAATATTGACGAATCGATTGTTATAATAAGAGTTTTGGTTATGTGTTGAAATGATTTTAATTAATCTGGAGTAAAAAGGTGAAAAATAATGATTTATTTTTTTCAAAATTTCAACAATGGACAGGATTTCTTTATAAATTAAGAATATTAGATACGACGCGCTACAAGTACACTTAGCCAGTTTTTGAGATAATAATAATGGTTGAAGAATGGTGAATGAATCCGATGACTCATTCACGAACTATATCACCAGTTCAATGATTTCCCATCTCTAAAACCCTTAGCTTCCCCCTTTAAGCCGGGTGTTCCCGGGGGACGCCCAGATTAGGGCACCGACAATACCTCCAATTGAACCTTGCGAAAAATTTACATAATCCTCAACGGATTATTATTGGGAATTTTGTAAATCTCCTTATAAAATGTTCCAGATTGCCTTTTTTGCTTTACCGATGTATGGGAAAAGCAGTTGAGGTAATCCTTATGGGAATTCTAATAAACGTAAGTATTGGTACAACATACCATTAATATTTTCTAATTTAAGCTATACTAATAAATGATTAAGCACTCTAATTGCTGAACGTTAGATAATTATTATGAAACTAGGCTATGAAACTAGCCAGTATATAGTGACTGGTTCATAACGTAAATTCTTGTCAATGATCAAACGCCGGGCAACCTGGCCATTTACTCCTTACACGTTAAAAGATAAAGTTTGTTTTTTTACATTTTAAATGGCATGTTACCTAACTACACAAAGTCTATCTCTGACAATGATTCTTTCAGAAGAAGAGAAGGAAAAGTACATAATGTGCGAAGGAATTAAAAATGAATTGGCCATCCATACACTAATATTACGTACATACATTTGTTTTGTCCGGGATGAACTCTGAAATTAAGTACCCGAATTTTAGGTTTTTTTTTCAAAATGTGCTTGGTCACGCGGATTTAGTAATGGGATGCTAGTGAATTATTGGGATGGCGCCACCTTTGGAGTTTGTCAGTAACTAATTACCGCGACTATCCAAAGCGTGGTTCTACCCGATCGATCACGCTTTACCGCTAGCTGCCTAGATGGCGGCACTTGTATATTGTGTGGTGCTTGAGCTTACGAAAAGCTACGTGAGCTTCGTCNACAATGGCCTATTGAACCTTTTGTACCTTGTAAATCTGGAAGTGACATACCTGAAATGAAAAAATCTGTAACACTTACCGCTTTAACTGTTGTCGAAGATTCCCCAATATATCAACTTGGGTTGAGAGTTTCGTCATGGTCAAAACTTCTTCGCTGTGTTGTTTATGTACTTCGATTTATAAGAAAACTACCGCGAAACAAGTTTGTTTACCGCTATATAGTTTTACCGCTCCGCTAATTATAAGTGACAAACATTTGTCACATACCGCTTAGGACGGCTATTTACACGCCTTTCTACAACCCCGCTTTATATGCTCCCGCCGCAGGAGGGCTATTTACACGCCCCCTTGCTACCCCAGTGCTCCTTGCTCTATTTTGAGAAATAGGATAGTTTTATCTCCATTTATAATCCTTTTTTTTTTATTCTATGACCTCATTATGTTTGTAACAGACGGTAGTGTAAGTTAGCTTATCGACATGATGCTTTGTGTCCGGGTGAGGTAAGTATTTAATAAATGGTGCTGTTTTCTCCCGCCTACCTCTGCTGAGAGGCTATTTCTCTATGCGTTTCTGTCGTTATACCATCAACGTATATACTATGGGGTAGGTATTGATGTCGCGTTGATATAATCGTAGTTTTTCATACCATTTGACATAGTCACATAGAAGTGTGACTTTGCTTACTGGTTAAATACATATAAAGGTATGTATATATTTGGCACACTGAGTCTGCACCTCTGAAACTACCTTCAAAAATCTTGGCCTTCTTCATACTTGTGGTAATTAATCTCACGAAACTTTTAATAGGTAATTGAAGAAGACACATGGTTGATAAAATCAAATCATAAATGGATCGATATAGCGTATATAGCGGGTCTACATATCATCCAGCTATCCATAGAACACAATATTTTTAACAGATGCTTGAATCTCGCTAACGAAATATTCAAGACGAGGTTTAAATAAATTCTTAATAATAATATTTGGACAGACGTTCTATGGAGCTATTTCCCTCGTTCAGTGAAAGATTATCCTACTGTCGTTATAAAATAAAAATGAATTAAATTGGAATATTCTATTACTAAATCAATTCTCACAAACTGTTCTGAAAACCACATTGAATATTCTAAATAAATATACAAAATAATATCTCTCATTAGTACTCCGAAATACAAAATATCGTTTCTCTCGTATGAAACATTCGTTGAAATAAAATATGCAGGAGAGCTCTCACAGGAAGACTTTAAAACGATGTCAGTGGAAACGCAGGCGCGCGACTGTGCCTGTCTGAGTTCACAACGTAAGGAAGTAAGCAGTAGCGAAGCGTTCTATTATAACACAATCCCTTTATTTAATTGCCTTTTTTTATTGCTTACATGGGTGGACGAGCTCACAGCCCACCTGGTGTTAAGTGGTTACTGGAGCCCATAGACATCTACAACGTAAATGCGCCACCCATCTTGAGATATACGTTCTAAGAACTCAGTATAGTTACAACGGCTGCCCCACCCTTCAAACCGAAACGCATACCGGACGTCTTATCCGTTAGGCCACAATGACTTCAAACTTATGAAAATTGACTTGGCTTCATAAATTTGGATTGTGCAGATGTTAGTTTTGTTACTGGCGATAGGACCTCTTGTGAGTTCGCACGGGTAGTTACCACCACCCCGCCTATTTCTGCCGTGAAGCAGTAATGCGTTTTGGTTTGAAGGGTGGGGCAGCCGTTGTAACTATACTTGAGACCTTAGAACTTATATCTCAAGGTGGGTGGCGCATTTACGTTGTAGATGTCTATGGGCTCCAGTAACCACTTAACACCAGGTGGGCTGTGAGCTCGTCCATCCATCTAAGCAATAAATAAATAAAAAGTAGTTTAAAGCAATCAGCAGATTGTGGCTGACTTACATTCCTAAGAACTCCGCAAGTAACAGACGGCCTTCAAATGTAATCTTATGCCTTTTAATAAGCATTATTTTATTATTATCAGCAGGTTGGATGGACACAGACTGAAACTAAGCGTCAGTCTGTTCCTCCCGTACTCGTGCACTCACCGGTGAGACATCGAGCGTAATTTTTGCTTACATTTCAGCGAGAGCTGTAAAACCGTCCGCCTAACTCAATTTTTATATTACAAAGTTTCATTTGGGTACTAACTTCAAATTACATCCCCTTTGCCGCTGTAATTACTGGTCGTAAAGGTCATTAGGATAGTTGTAAATGTGAATACGAGGCGTAGAGACAAGCCGAAACAGTTGAAACTGACTGTGAATGAATTGTAACGATTAGAACTATCGAGAAAAGAGAAACCCAACGAAGAAGAAGAATAGCAAATATAAGGACCCGAATTATTAAAAAAATATGAAAAAATAGAAACAAGTCGTAATAGTTACTTTTAATATTTGTGAAAACCCAATCTAAATGATAAAGAAATCTTCAGCGGTCTCACTGGATTCATTTTATTCACTTTAAATATCATCTAAATGGACATTTATCAATTTCAACATAATTATTTAGATTTTAAGACTGACGCTTTTCTAGTACTCAAGTTTGATGCTGATAAAACTTGTGAATCAGAAAGGCGACAGTCAACCAGAACGGGTTTGTGATGCTCTGCAAGTCCACGAGAAGTCGTGAATTACCGGGAAAGTACTCACGGACTCAGGGTAGGTAGCGGCGTGACAGTGCACACAGCCTTACCCATTTCCTTGATATACGGTTACCACTTGTCAACTATTGAGATAAATTTTATTTTAGTTACTGGAACTTAGTCTGATACAACAGCGGAACAGTTACACAACCAGATAGTTTGATAGATAGAGAAATAGGAACAAACAATAGTGTAGGCTCCATTCAGAACAAAAATTGGAACGAAATAAGGGCCCTGCGAGAAATGCCAGCACTCGAATACTCTCAGTGCTCTCTCAGTTGAAACGTACTGGTCCTTTTTAGATCGAAATACATTTTGTTGAAAACAAACATATCGGTTTTTAATGCATACTAAATTTTGACAATGAGAATAATTCAAACATCTACAAAACTCATTGACCAAGCAAATACTTTTAGTATTTCTTGCATAGAAATTTAAAATTGAGATAAATGGCAAATTCGCGTCACCCAAGATCATTGACTCCGCGCATTGGCTAACTAGTAAATGCGTGTATAGAAAATATGTTTTTCACACCAGTAAAACTATTTTGTACCTACCGCTCGATATTGTATTAGCGAGCAGTATTCGTATTTTTTTGAAGTTATATGTACTTCTTTAGGCGCGTTATGAAAAATTGACAGAATGAAGTTGCCCACTAAATCGCTCATTACAATACGACCGACGTAATTTGGCGAATCTGAATATAGCCGCAGGTGAACTTTCGGAACCTTCCGAACCGTACCGAGAATTACCGAATTTATACGATGTCAAGAAAAGGGATGTCCAATATGCGTGTTTGAGGATGTTGTTTAATCGATTTTTTTCCAAATTGATTAAAATTAAATATAAATAAAATTAATAAAAATTAAGTATAACTTCTTACGCGCGTACATAAGTACACGCACCTTTTTTATTATGTAATTTACTACCGTCGTCAAGAAATGGTAATAGCGTAAATGGGTTTCGCTCACGGTGGTCATATACAGTGAGTCGCAGGTTCAAGTTGAAACGGCTGCGTCAAATGGTCACCTACGTTTTATGGGGATTTGTACTTGATTCTTCGTACAGCTGTTGTTCGAGGGGAATTGTGGATTGCATTTGAAAGAGGATCAAACATGCGTGACTTAATTCTAGGAATGTGTGATTTCTTGAAGTATTTAGCGACATTTAGCGACATTCTCTTTTATGAATAAATAAAATTGTAATGTATCTGTGATTTCGAAATTAAAATGTACTAATCTACTTTTTAATTAAGAAAGTACTTCAACTATAAATTAAAAAATTTTAACTACTGATAATTATAAACATTTTATAAATTAATGATTAATAATAAAAATAAGACAGGGTGTGGATATTATTATATTACAAAGTTACAATGACATCACAGCACGTTTTATCTAATACCTCTAAACGAGCAATTCTTGTATATACCTATATATATAATCTGAATCTCGGAAACGGCTCCAACGATTTTCACAAAATTTAGTATACAGGGGATTTCGGGGGCGATAAATCGATCTAGCTACGATTTATTTTCAGAAAATGTTGTTCTAATCGTGTTTTCAATAATCAACTCTTCCCGACATCTATTGGCGAATAATAATACTATTTTTCTTAATTGAGAGCAACTAACCCCTTTAAAGACACAACAAAATGGCGTTATCAAAAAAAAACCGAGCAGAGCAACCGGTCATCATCTAGTTTTATTTATTTTACTAGTGGTATGAACAAACTGATCACCAGATCGAAACATCGGTAAATGTAATTAAGGTACATGATATTTTTAATTTCAATGACAGGTGCAGATGATAACGGATGGAAAGGCATTTAAGCACATAAATTAAAGCTTATTTAAAAAATGCTGCTTTCATTATGTTAGAAACGAAGTTCCTTATGGGACGATGCGGAGGAGTACACCAACCGTGAAAAAATGTCCAGATTTTTATTAGTAATGCACACAGTGTACGACTTAACTTTGTAATAACGTACAAAAAATAACATATTTTTTTATCATTTATTGACCACGATCTCAGAGCGTTGATTTGCGCAATACACTAACTCTTATGCAAACAACCGTGAATGAAGTGTACCGCAATAAGTTCGTACGTTACCGAATGACCGTGGGTTGTTGCGAAATCTCCAGTTTTATTTTCTCTATACCTCGAATAGAACTTAAAATTAATATTTTTATAATAAGGAACTCCGTTCCTATCCGGTGTCCCACGACATCACACATCTTTTTTAATGCCTAAGTATCGCGACTAAGCTGCGGAGTACATATTATAGTATTGGAACGTAATTTTATAAACAACAAAAAAATTCACGCAATTCCGAAAATGAAAACATTCTACTCCATCTAATTCATCTAGTTACCATTCAAAGTAGAAACGCTAATAAATAATTCAATTCTAAGTACATCAAAGAAACATTGTTATGATCAACGAAAAATTGATATGTAACATAAAGGGCTTTTGTGATGTTAATTGAAATGCGTTATTGCGAAGGGCGCAGGGCCCGAGGGCTACGACATAATGTTCTTTTGTGTTGACGTAATGTGAATGAGCAATTAACGGATATTTCCTACCCTTCCAATGAAACGCACTAATCGTGATTTCCTGTTAGTATTTAGATTTTAGCAATATTTGCTTGTAAAATCGGAGTCAAAGTTTAAATAAAATCTAAACTTATATTAACCGGCCGGTAAAGATGTCATGAATTCGTTAACTGGGAGTCGTAATTGTATTACTGAGCCACACGTCTCAAGGGGTGGTAATATTATCGTTCATTTTGTCAACGGATTCCGGAAATCACTTAATACCAGGAGGATTGTAAGCTTGTCCGAAAATTTAAAAAGCCATTAACTTCATAAATCAGTTTAGCGAGAACTGCTTGCTGCAACTTAACTGCAACTTAGAGTGATTTATACGGTACTATGCGATTGCTTTCACAGCGGGACATTTATTTGATGTATGTAACAATCATTTTTGTATTGCTGAGGGTGACGTAAAATGAGCAGATTATTATAATAATAATGTTTTGTTTATTTTCTTTTTCATGAGATTTTATTGTTTTAACGAAAAGCTTAATTTCGGTTACTTTCATAATGAATATTTTATTTTGTATATATAAGAAGAGAAGCTCACAGACATCACGACGCGAATGCCGCCGCTCATATTGAGACATGAGGCATGTGTCTTTGTAGTCTTCGTTGTCATTTTTATGCAATAATAACTGAAATGATAAACATATATATATATAATTTAATCATAATAATATACAATTTTATCCTTCATCGTGGAAGTCATACGTTAAGTATAATAACTATTTCATTAGATAAATCGTTGTCTGCCTGTGCGATTTAACTCTACCTTTCTTATCTTTTGGTACGAACATCAGCAAGAATTAGAAGTCTTTGAATTTAACTTTATAAAAAACAGTGGATCATACAATACTTTACCATAAAATACACGGCGGAACTCAATAATATTTTAACACTATGTCCATAAAAAGAAAGTCGTACTTTACAAGTCATGTCACAATTTTTCACGCTCAATAAGTTTGTAAGGAAAAAAATGTGATAGTTTGATGTTTTATACGATCGTCACGGAATTTTGTCTGACATCCATACAGTTCACTGTCACTCAGAGGATCAAACGTCAGTAAATTTTTTAAATCAAACGAAGTACATAGAAAGTACCCCTTATTTGATATATATTTTATGATGCGATGAGCTGTTATACCTATATACATATGGATGTTTAAATAAGCTATTAAAAAACATCCTTAAAATAGATATGTTCCTACGCTGACGTCATGGATATGAATTATTAAAAACGAGCACTATTGTCTTTTTCCAGTCGGCGCGTAGTTGGAATAGCCTGTAAGGCTGCCAACGATTAGGTTTTATGAAAAAATTGTCTTTCGTTTACCTTAAGCTAGTGACTTTACGGTTTTGCGGCTTTTGAAGTCGTCGTAGCCTAAAGGATAAGACGTCCAGTCATCGCTAGATACGATTACACCGGTGTTCGAATCCCGCAGGCGGGTACCAATTTTTTTAACTGAAATACGTACTTAATAAATGTTCACGATTGACTTTCACGGTGAAGGGATAACATTGTGTAATAAAAATCAAACCAACAAAATCTTAATTTGCGTAATTATTGGTGATAGGACGACTTGTGAGTCCGCACGAGTATGTACCACCACCCTGCTTATTTCTGCACTGAGGCAGCAACGCGTTTCTTCTTGAAGGGTGGGGCAGCCGTTGTAACTATACTGAGACCTTAGAACTCATATCTCGAGGTGCGTGGTGGCATTTACGTTGTAGATGTCTATGGGCTCCGATAACCACTTAACACCAGGTGGGCCATAAACTTAGTCTGTGAGCTGGCTGTGAGCTCGTTCAATACGCAATAGAAAAACAAATTGCGGCTTCATCGCACTGGTATATTTTTAAAATCAAATTTAGCTATTTGAAGAACACGGTCTAATTTAATATAATCTAGCTCAACGCAATACAGAACACGTTAGTATTTGAGTTACCGTGAGCCCGGGGCATCTGTTCCGACCACTGTCTCAACCCAAACTCTCGCATAGACTCAAAAAGTCGGCTCGTGGACAGCTCTGAAGCGAGGATTTGCAGGAATATATTATTATACGGCATTAAACTAAGCTCTTACATTTTTCTTTTGTGTGTTTATCCGTTCTCAGAGAACTTTTCCACTTTTTAATACGCTTTTATTAGCTTCAAACGTTTGTAACGGAATCTTTGAACATGATTTTGACCCCCTTCAAAACGTCGGATTAACTCGAAATTTGGTATACTTATTAACGACAGATGACAATTAAAAAAAATTTAAATTCAACTAAAAATGAAAAATTAATAATAGTGTAAAAAAACTAACAAAATACGCTTTTATAGAAAATCCAACTAAAAAATAGAAAATAAATTTTAATAGATTTGAATTAAGAATTGGGAATAAAATATATTTTATTGTAAAAAAAGCGTAGGGTGCATGGTATCAGTAGTTATAAATATTTTATGAGCAGATAGGAGTAGAAGGGTTATTTTGATAATATCCTGAAAAGCATCCCACGGTATTTTTAATGATTATTTTGTTTTGACACGGCATGCTCTCATGACTTTTCAATGAAGATTTAAACGTTACATAGCAGAAGTGAAATATTGTTAAAAAATAACAATTACAACTTTAACAATGAGATTTATTTACACTCGGATCGTATGCTCGAGTACAATTTTATGACAATTACGATGAAACTCAAAGAACTAATCCAGGTGGAAAGTGGAATAAGCTTACAAAACGCAACGAGTCAAAGCAACAGAGCTTCCGTACGCGACCGCCTCACAAAATCTAATGGCCCCATAGTCTTTTCCGTAGTTACTGCTTTTATATGCCGCAGAGACTTAGCCTTTCATAAATATATCAAAAAAAGACTTAAACATCTAACAATATAATAATTGAAATCAATTGTCACGTGTATGACGAAGTACCTATTGGGAACAATTAGAGTATTTATTTTTCTTTGCATTCGAGATTGCCCGAATAAGGTTTACGTGAAATATTTCTTTAATTGCTTAGATGCGTTGAGGAGCACACGACCCACCGGGTGTTAAGTGGTCGCTGGAGCCCATAGACATCAACAACGTAAATACCAGCACCCACCTTGAGGCATTAGTTCTAAGTCTGTTTTTTTTATTTTATTTTTTTTATTGCCTAGGTATGTAGACGAGCTCACAGCCCATCTGATGTTAAGTGGTTACTGGAGCCCATAGACATCTACAACGTAAATGCGCCACCCACCTTGAGATATAAGTTCTAAGGTCTCAGTAAAGTTACGACGGCTGGCCCACCCTTCAAACCGAAACGCATTACTGCTTCACGGCAGAAATAGGTGGGGTGGTGGTACCTACCCGTGCGGACTCACAAGAGGTCCTACCACCAGTAATTACGCAAATTATAATTTTGCGGGTTTGATTTTTATTACACGATGTTATTCCTTCACCGTGGAAGTCAATCGTGAACAATTGTCAAGTACGTATTTCATTAGAAAAATTGGTACCCGCCTGCGGGATTCGAACACCGGTGCATCGCTATATACGAATGCAGCGGACGTCTTATCCTTTAGGCCACGACGACTTCAAAACTTTTTAGCACAACGGCAGCCCTACTTATCAAACTGAAAAGCATTACTGCTTCACAGCAGAAATAGATAGAGTACCTACCTACATAAGATGCCCTACGACCATTCATGAAAATCCACGGATTTTTTTTCAAACAATAACCGTTAGGCACGTCAAGATCGAGTTTTGTAAAGGCTTACGTGACAAAGACGTTACTAAAACCAAACTTAACGAGTGCGTGCGCCAAGCCTCAGTTCGCAATGCATCGAGAGCATCTATCAGGGTTATAATAAACAAGAATTCCACATGACCACGACTGCTCTGCCAAGAGTAACCGAATACGATGATGATGACTTGATACTTGAACAGCATTACTAAAACACACTAGCCGAAGCCGCATCCAACATTTTGCGTCCTTCTTATAACTAAAGAATTTAAACTCCTTCTCGTAACGAACCTTATTTTCAAAACCGGCGCTATTTTATTAATCAACCAAAATTTTATCAGCTAGAACGACTCCTAATAACAAAATGAAAGGTGGAGTACACGAGTACACAAAACTGCATATTCTTCTGTGCCAGAACTTACGTTTATTTGGATTAATAAAAGTAAGAAAAACATCATAGTATTGTTGGTGTGCACAATGTTTCCCAGTAACTCAGCAAACAAGAGAGCTAATTAACTATTTTACTAACGTGGCTTTGAATTGGAGTGACTCTTTGTTCGTTGGGTACATAGTAGATTCAGCAAATTTTTGTTATTTACCGAGCTATGTTATTTATCTAGAAATACTACTTTAAAAGGAGATATTATTTTCTTACAAAATAGAAAACGTTTTAGCCCTCGAGAATAGGAAAAGTTCTCTAGATGCGTCTTTAATTTAATATCAAAATAGTATAAATTTCGTATTTAAATATAGAATGTTGATATATGTAGTAAAAAATACGAAGAAGTCGCCGATCAGGTGATCGGGATTAAGATACATAAATTAGGAGGTCCTAATTTATGTATCTTAATTTCATTTAACGTTAATGGAATTAAGATACCATGACAGATTCTGTTGGACCTTAAGCTTGCCCCAAACGACGTTATATCGCTTAACGTGTTTGAAGATAGTTTTTATTTGATTATAATGACAGCATCTTCGACAGCATCTTCTTTCTAGTAATCGAGCTCCGAATACCTCATTAAGTTATTGGCTTTGGATCACGTAACGTATTAAATTAACAACTCTGTTCTTCGCAGGATTTAAAGTAGCCAAAAACTGTAGGAACAAGTAAGTCTGAGAAGAAAAAAACAGATCCAGTGAGAGCTGGATACGAAAAACTCGCTTTGTTTAGTCCTAATCTTGTTATACACTTGCCTTATACTTTCGACTTTATAGTATGACGTAAAGAAAAAAATTAAGCGAATTCATGTTTTCCTAGCATTTAGTCCGTGCGTAAATTAACAGTAGCTCTGAGGAATTGTTCGAGATGATACCGGCATCTCGTTTTTACCATCGCACCGCCCGCTACCGGAGTAGAGTTCATCCATACTACCTGGAGCCACTGCGGTCATCCACAGTGGGTTTCCAGAGATCTTTTTTGCCACGTACCATCCGGCAACGTATGTTGTACGTATGCCACGTACCATACGCCATACGGCGTACCGTACCATACGGTAGGGTCCAAATTTTTCAAAACCCACCGTAAGAATAGACCTCAGAAACTATCCGACCGCACCCGAAACCTCATGGCTAGTCGACGTTTGATGACGCTCCAAACTTCGGAGGACGCTGAGTCATATAGGCAACTCAATAGACATATCATGAAGTCCTTGCGACACGACCTACGCTCCTTTAATACTCAGCGTATCAAAGAGANAGGTTGCTGACATAGTCCGTAGAATTAGTGAACTGAAGTGGCAATGGGCCGGCCACATAGCACGAAGAGAGGACGGTCGATGGGGCAGAAAGATCCTGGAGTGGCGACCACGTACTGGCAAGCGCAGTGTGGGACGGCCACCTACTAGATGGACCGACGACCTAGTAAAAAGCGCTGGGTCTCGTTGGATGCAGGTGGCAATGGACCGGTCACACTGGAAATCTATTGGAGAGGCCTATGTTCAGCAGTGGACGGCGATAGGCTGAAATGATGATGATGACCATCCGGCTATGGAATGAGCTCCCCTCCACGGTGTTTCCCGAGCGCTATGACATGTCCTTCTTCAAACGAGGCTTGTGGAGAGTATTAAGCGGTAGGCAGCGGCTTGGCTCTGCCCCTGGCATTGCTGAAGTCCATGGGCGACGGTAACCACTCACCATCAGGTGGAACGTATGCTCGTCTGCCTACAAGGGCAATAAAAAAAAAGAGCTCTAACGTCACTGAACCTTGAATACAAGCGGCCGTCCAATTAAATTAAAATAAATAATTACCTCACGTTTTAGTGCAAAACAACGATATCCAGCTGTTTTAAAACGCGTGGTTTTGTAGAAACACACACACACGCACACACGCACACAAACACACATGCACGCACGCACGCACGCACATGTGAATCATGTATAAAACTATTTTATCAAAACGCTATCGCTTGTGCACTCGTGCCACATCCCACACAACCCTCTAACTCGCCCCTGTACGCGTCGATGAGTTTCTTTTATTGGTTTTCTCGTTCCTAACTATATTATATCTCGAGTTAATTCGCTTACCACACTCTCCGTTCGCTTTAACTCTAAATAAGTTTATTCAATCATATATTTATTGCCAGCCGGACTCATCGCGGGGTTTGTATACTTTTGTGGAAGAATTATTATTATGGTTCCAAGTGCAAGTTGTTTGAATATTGTATTATAAATAAACTTTATTGAACGGGGCCATTGCGTTAGAGCATTCATTGATAGTTACTGTTGGTAGGACCTCTTGTAAGTCCGCGCGGGTGGGTACCACCACCCTGCCAATTTCTGCCGTGAAGCAGTAATGCGTTTCGGTTTGAAGGGTGGGGCAGCCGTTGTAACTATACTTGAGACTTTAGAACTTATATCTCAAGGTGGGTGGCGCATTTACGTTGTAGATGTCCATGGGCTTCAGTAACCACTTAACACCAGGTGGGCTGTGAGCTCGTCCACCCACCTAAGCAATAAAAAAAAACAAAGTAAGTCACAGAAGAATATTATTACGCAAACAACATTTTGAGATTATTTCCGAATGTTCGTAATGTATCTAACATTTTCAGGGTCGTTTTATTACTGGCGACACAAATTGAACTGCAGAATTAAAAAGAATTTAATTACAAGTCCTATTAGTGGGAACTCTCAAAGGCGTCTAAAAACCGGCCAAATTACAAAGTATACCAACCGGTCTTAACGGCTTTCCTTTGAAGCTGTAGCTCTTTATCGAAGCGTCGCTGCAGCTACGACGCTTGGCAGGGTTCAACTACGGATAAATGGGGTTTCATTACTGTAACCACCTATCACAAAGGATATATGTTTTATTCTGTGCATGTACATATGTGTATAGTATGGTATTATGACTTTATTATCTATATCCCTTTGTAAATGTCCGTGTTCTCACAGGTAAGATGTATATGTGGGTTTTACAGCATGTGCTGATAATATTGTTGTTAAATATATCTAGAATAGTCCATTCTACCGCAACTTTGGTCATTGGTTCGTCCGCGCGTTGCGATTTATCGATCGCTGTGTCAAACCACCAATTACTTACAGAGCTGATCTGGACGTAGATTACTCTGAGGACTTGGAGGGCGAGAAAATAACGGTTAAAAGACTTAGGTGGGATTAAAAATTGTAACTAACGAGATTTGCTCCTGCTTCGTTTGAGGTTTCGACAAGAACATTTTAAGTTTTATGTATAGAACGCCGAAACTGTACAAACATTTAGTGCAGTTTTATTTTTGGATGTTATTATATTTTGTAAAATAGTTTGTTTGTGTTAGTGCCGTGACTCCTAATTCTTTGTTAGATCAGATCAGGTTTGTATGCAGCTAGGACTCTAAAAAGAAGTATTAGACACTTCGGGCATTTTAATATTCTCGCTTTTTTGTCCAAATGATTTCGATAACTTCTAAAATTATTTTTCGATCCCATGCAGCTACTATGACCCTCAAGGATTAAATAATAAATACGAGTGAGTACATTTCGATATGATGTACCTCATTGTATGATAAGATAAGAACGGTCATCGTACCCCCTTACGGGATGAGGTAGCAGAAAAAGCGATACATCGACATTTAGGCAGTGTAGTGTACATAGGTCAAATTCAGTTTTGAAAACTCTCTCGTGCTTGCTTGATTTTAAATAGAGCCAAGTTGTGGAGGACTTTATAATTCCAACGACAGTAATTCAAGTATTCAAGTAATTCAAGTATAAAATAAATTCTAAATTTATTGTAATTTTTGAAGCCAGTATTGACCAAAACAAGGTATTATTTACAAAAAATATTTAGAATAGTCAGTAAAATTTTATGTTCTTGCCATAAGATATTCATTACGTTTCGGTATTATGAAACTAATCAAACTAGTTAATAGTTCCCGTTGTCCTATTTTGTACATAAATTTAAATATAATTATATAAATATATACGAGTAAATATATTGCTAAACTTAAAAAGAACAAGAAAATGTGTAGCACAACAAACAAGGGGCGTATTATAAATTCGAATTGGGAACATACTTGAAACATTAAATTGTTAATTCATCTTTGTTTGAACACAAGAAAGTAATTACGAAAACGCCTCACGGAAGATGCAAAATTAACTGATATTTTGATATTCAGCTTTCGAAACTTGAACGGAAACAAGAAAGCTTATTAAGAACGAAATATTCCGAAATTCCTTAGAACAAATCCTTTCGGCAATCTAAATAAATTTAAAAGTCCTTTCGCAATCCGATTACTAGGGTTTTAGGGAGGTGATGAATTCTGCGTACAGATTGATAAAATAGAGATATTTCCAGGTTTGTTTATTTTATTATCATGGTAAATTGTATCATATCAGCCCAATACATTTTGCAAATGTTGAAGCTCGCATGGTTTGGTATTGATCGGAAAACAATTTCACGTTTGCAGGATACGAATAGCCAATGTGTGAAGACGAGTGGCGACTTCTGCGTTGTGGATCTCTCAAAGCTTTTTAGCCACATAGCATAAGAGATATCGTCCCTTACTCTTAGCTAATAAAACAAGTTTTTTTTTCGTGAATGCTGTTTAAGTTGCCTTTTTTTATTGATTAGATGGATAGACGAGCTCACAGCTCATCTGGTGTTTACTGGAGCTCATAGACATTTATTACGTAAATGCGCCACCCACCTTGAGATATAAGTTCTAAGGTATCAGTATAGTTACAACGGCTACCCCACCCTTCAAACCGAAACGCATTACTGCTTCACGGCATAAATAAGCGGGTTGGTGGTACCTACCCGTGCGGACTCACAAGAGGTCCTACCACTAGTAATTACGTAAATTATAATTTTGTGGGTTTGATTTTTATTACACGATGTTATTCCTACAACGTGGTAGTCAAACGTGAACACATTTTAAGTACGTATTTCATTAGAAAAAATGGTACCCGCCTGCGAGACTCGAACACCGGTGCATCGCTAGATACGAATGCACTGGACGTCTTATCCTTTAGGCCACGACGACTTTACCTTTCCACCCTATGGCTCCTATACTGCTGTGCGCGCCCTTCTTCTTAGCATAGCATCGACGTAACCCGTAGCCTTCCTACTGCAGCGAAAAGTGTTTAAAACATTCTATAATGTTGTATAATCTGTTATATGTTTACTCTAGTGCTACCAAAAATCAAATAAGAAAGTTGCCATTTCGATTTTTGCTTCCAATCCGACGCACCGGCGAAGGCCGAAACACCATAATTGATTATAAATAAAGTTATACTTAAAAACAAATGCTGCCACTTCCTTCGACTAAAACATACCAATTTCGCTCACAATTATGAAAACTTCTTAGACCGGGGGACGAAATTCGAAAGTTATTCAAATACCCTGGGAGAGCCAAGTCTAAGTTTGTTCCCGTCACTATTTCCCCGGTCCATCGGCTCCGTCCGTCGATTATCCGGGATTCACGACACGTTTATTCAATTAGACCTCCAAGTGTTTAGCGGATCCGCGGTGCTGCCAGCGTAATGGGAAAAACGTGACGGATTCTCATTTAAAAATTTAAATCGGCACTCCACCTGAAGCGAGTGACGACCAGACCACAAAATATCTTTGTGAATTATTATTTCGAGTGCAAATTTCTGTTTGCGGGATATTTTAGTAAGAGAACACAGTAGGTATAATTGTAATTTTAAAAAGGTTTATTTCTAATGTTCAATTAACACAATTTTGTCCAGTATTCAGTATCAACTAAAAGACAAAGAAGCGTATTTTATTGAGTAATCGATATTAAGTTCATTTACAGTAAAATTTTCGGGTTACTTATAATGTTTGAAAACTTAATAAAGCCTTAGTTTTATGGATGGATAAATGGAAGATAAGGTTCGTGACTGACCAGCCAATAAGAAGTGGTCGAAACCTAAAGTGTTAGGATTTTATAATCGCTATTATACTGCCCTAATGCAATGACTATGGCAAAAGAGAAATATTCAAGATTGCGATACCAGCTCTCGAGGACTGGAATTAGTCTCTTCGGCATCGATCATCTTCTTAGCCGTATATCTTGAATTCTGTTTTAGGTATTTTATGGCTTAGTTTTGATCAACGGCGTCAGAGTGTTCACATGGATATCTTACTTAACATATACTCTAACCTAAACAAAAGCCCTTCTCACTAACCACAGAAAACCGTTTTTGTTAGTTCATGTAGATATAAAATGCAAACTAAATATCCCCAAGCGTCCTTGTCATCCTAAAAACTTGACACATGTTCGCGGAACGATCGAAATATAAACATGAACACGTCATACGTCGCGTGACGACGCGCATCACGGTCGCTGCGTCACGCTCGCGGCCTCAACATGACAATAGAGTGACGCGGGTCTCGTGGTGATATTGACAGCTCGAATTTATCACCGTGCCACGTTTTAGTCAAGTAAATGCCAGTTCAAATTATTATCAACGATAAGATCCAATTTTCTTATATACCAGTATATCGGCGCTCACTCCGTCATATATATATGTATATACGAGTGGACGAACTCCTAGCCCACCTGGTGTTAAGTGGTTACTGGAGCCTATAGACATCTACAACGTAAATGCGCCACCCACCTTGAGATATAAGTTCTAAGGTCTCAAATATTACAACGGCTGCCCCACCCTTCAAACCGAAATGCATTACTGCTTCACGGCAGAAATATACATATACATTTTTTTTTTGATTGGATAAATATAACAAAAGCCAGTTAGACTGACTTGCATGCATCATATCGTCTTATCTAAAAGATAGATATGTAGATCATAACGCATTAGGAAAATCCATAGACGCATTAGATTTTTTTATCATTTCCTACTTAAAATGTATTTATTTCCTTTTTCCTCTAAAATACTGTAAGCACATTGGATATTGCCATAATTTATTGTTAGAACTAACTTGTTAAATGCTTTGTGGATTTTTTTAAATCATCACCCATTTCATACTATGTGTGTCTCAATTACATTGGATTAGCGTTTATATTAATAATGACACTAAACTAGTCAACAAAAAGAAGTCGATAGATCAAGCCATCGCTTATAGTCTAAAAAGCGGTCGAACTAAGTACAATCTATAATGCTGACTTTATTGCATTGTAATAAAGTAGAATGCGTGTAAAGTAGTAATGCATAATTACTCTACGGCAGAATAACCAGCAAGGTAATACAAACTTGTACGTGTTCAAAAAATAATACAACAAATTTACATAAGTTTATTTTCGTGGATGACAAGCAGTGGCACTTTACCAGAACTGATATAATATTCATAATATACGTATAAGTATATTAAACAAGCAATCTAATGATTGCCATTGGTAAGATAATAATATCATTAATAATATTCAAAATTTCATCTGTAATATAAAAGTATATTTTTTACATAGGCAGTCTATGTATCCTTTAGCAAGTTTCTTTATATCAAAACTCAAATGAGAGCGAACCTCATTCTAAATTTAAAACGGCCGAAATGTCTTTTAGGCAACGTTTAGCTACCCGCACACATCAAAAAACCCACAAGGGTCTGACGTACCAGCGGTGAAACAAAACAGGGGTCCGTCATGCCCCGCGGCGGTACAGCCGGCGCGACGCGTTGTCTTCATTACACCGGCGTAAGTGACCATTAAAATTCATTCCTATAGCCGCGAGTCATGGGTCCCACACAGCGGAGAGTCGCCATTTTAATTTATGTTGGCAAATATTATTTTTGAAGTTTTTACTCACAGTCTCTTTGTACAATAAGGAACAATGGGAGAATTTCAAAAAGACAACTGGCTGATGGTAGTAGCTACAAAACCACCGGTATGAACAAATTTTTATATGTTTAAATACAGACATACCTGACACAATTTCTGTCATTCACAGATGACCTCTACGAATCAGAAACAGCATCGTGTTATTAAATTTAACACACATTTTTAAAGATTTGCGTACCTATTATTCGTAGCCTACAATTGGATCTTCTCAGTAAATTGAGCCCGCGCTACCATACAAATATTTCTGCTGGTATTTTTTACAATAAAGTTGAAATTTCGACTTCATAGTGTCTCAAGACTCCGATAATCATTCAGATCCTTGAACTTTTTTATCTGTATTGCTTAGATTGATGGATGAGCTCACGATCCACCTGATGTTAAGTGGTTACTAGATTCGATAGGCTTCAACTACGTAAATGCTGCCACCGACCATGAGACATGAGTTCTAGGTCACAGTTTTTACAGTGAATCAACGACTGCCCCACCCTTTAAACCGAATCGTATTACTTCTTCACGGCTGAAATAGGCAGGATGGTGGTAGTTACCTGTGCTGACTCATAAGACGTTTTACCACTAATAAAAAGCTTGTTTGCCTATCTGCTGCTTTAACAATAATATTTACTAAGTAATCCTTCGTAGCGTTGTAGATATGCTACGAAAACCGTAGCAGTTCTTCTACGGATAAATACTCCGTCCTGGCTTTGCTAAAGTCAAGAGAGTTATCAGTAGCGGTTGTTTGTCTGATATTTGTTTATCCTTTGAATCGTTAATTGCTTAAGGTATTTTGTAAATTAGGGTGACATGCCTTTGTCACTTTCTGCTGTTGTACAAGTGTGTCCACGTGTCTGGAAGATTAAGTTTCGTAAAATTATTAACATTAATACAAACTCGTAAACTCTATTGCTAATTACCTGCTTTTTTTGTAAAATACTTGCGGAAACCATATAAAAACTTATTCACGTGAAAATGTATTTTGTAGTGAACAGTTTTAAGATTCAAATTACGATCCAGTAGGGAGGAGTATCACTTATCATTTGTTCTGCTGGTACGGAGCGGTTTCGTACACCTCATTACACTATTAGCAAAGCGTTTGTTGTTGTAGATTATTTAATTACAGAACGATATTTTCACTTCAGTTTTTAGTGCGATTGAAAATAATATTTTTAAAGCATCTAACTGCAGTAAGCATAGGCCTCATTGGGAGATGATGACTCAGTCTACTGTCGTATCTTGACTAATCGTACCACACTGGAGGAAACAAATAAAAACTGAACTATCATTGAATAGAAACTGGAAAACAATTAAGCAATGGCAGGGCTTGCGGTAGATACTCGGGTAGGAAGCACAAACAGGGTTAATTCAGCAGAAAATGAAAGTAGCGTTCTGCGCATTAATTATATTCCCTAAACATGGCATATAGAACGCATTCAATTCTAATTATAAAAAGGTAAGTTGTAAATTGCCTATTATATTACGAATATAATTTTCTAAATGTAAATACGTGCAACCGGAAATACAGAGTCAGTTCTGTTCCCAATATTCTGTGACGTCTTTCCGCCAAACACACACTTTAAATGAGCTCAAATTCGTCGACTTCTGTTTAGTGTCGTGTTCCATTTGTGTTTGTACGCTTAGTGTAATTTTGAAGCCACATTTCCACTGGTATGTTTGCAAAACGTTGGTATAGTTAGTCGTACTCAATATGAGTGTGTAGGGGATTTCAGTACAAGTTGACTTGAAGTATTGTCAAAGGAACATTTGCTATATTTGTATTGTTGTCCTTTTTTAAGTCCATAGCTTTTTTTTTGAGACTTTATAATCATATAGGCATTGAGTTATAATAACGAATGAATGAAATAGTTTAGAAACTGAATATTTTGAAGTCAGCAAGCAGTAACAAATACAAGGCCGGGCAGATATGCATAATAAGATTTAATCAAACGTTGCTCTCTCTATGGCCGTTTGTCGGCAAGGAGCCAATCAACCGAGCGATGCCGTCGCCTTGCGTTCAGAGCTGCAAACTAAACATGAATACATGCACGCACGGCCTTGTATGTGTATATGCACTGTGCATAGTCATTCTAATGAAACTATGCCTTTGGTTTCATGAGCAACATTTATATAGTAAAGTGCTGGTAGAAGGTCTATGATATCGGTTAGTAACGCGAATCCCAAATTAAATTGACTGATTCCAAGTTAGCAGCGGTCTACAGAAAAATGAGATGTAGTCTATGTCAACTATTTAATTTAAATTCAAAACTCCCTTGTGTTGGAGCGGTTCACGGAATGTTTTTTATCTAAATTTAAAATTTTATTTGTTTATGTATTTATTACATACACGGGTAAACGAGGCCACGGCCACGTAGTTACAAGTGGTTGTCGTAGCCCATAGACATATGAATGCCCTTACCCGTTTCGAAATATAATCTCTAAGTCTCAATTATACTGCATCAAGGCTTTTCCACTTCTTAAAGAGGAATGCCTCACTGCTACCGGTCAGAAAGAAGCCGGGTAGTTGAACCTACTGGGCAGTGGTAGGGCGCATTCTAAGCTCCAGTGATCACTTTATATTACTTAGGGCCGTGAGCTCATTCTAAGCAATCTATTTGACGCAATTAAAAGTTTAAAAAAAAACTCCTGTTGCCAATAAATTACTTAGAGCTCCCAGATAGTTGGCTGACGTAAGCAAAACAAACCAGAAAAAAACACAGACTCAGCCCAAAGCTTACTACATTCTATTACTATGACTATTACATCTATACGCGCAAACTACACGCTATGAATACAAACAGAATCCCCACTGAATCTAAAGTGGTATGAGCCAAGACGAGACGGTATCCGTGCCAGACCGAGCGCCGTGCCAGCCGCGGCAAATACAATAAACACGTTCTATGAAGTGTACTCGCATGTTGCCTTTTTGTACTTACTATTTATTCAGGAGCAACAATTACTTGCACAATAATGTCCCAAGAAGAAGCTCGGGGGTATTTTTTCGAATTTCCTTCGTTTTCTTTCACATATCGAATGTATTTGATGTTTGACGAGCTACCGATCCATCTAGTACTAGTAGTTACTGGGGTTCAGTTCGGACATGAATATAGCGAAATCCACTCTCTTCTTCTCTGAGTCGCATTCATCATGTCTGAGGGTCGTGACCATCTCCTCCCGTTATCCTTCTTTGGATAATGTTTCGCCATCTTCCTATCTTCCCGGCTGTGGCCTTAGGCATAAGATAAAGTACTAATTATACTGTACAACAGCTATTCCTATCCGCACACCTAGTTGTATGATTGCTTCCCGACAGACAGACAGAATTTTGCGTCCTGCAAAGACTCACAGTACACCCGACGACTATTACCTAAAGTAAAGTATTTGATGCGATTTCTACGAGTCGTATATAAAATTAAACAGCTTTTACGGATAAATCTCGATTATTCATCTAAATTTGAATTTTATGCCAATTATCGTGCGGTAGTGGCTCACTCGTAACTATGAAAGCTGTAAATCTTCATAATGTTGAAAATACGTAAGCTGTGAAAGTAGTTTTAATTATTACAACTACTTACGAAACCAATTAAAAGATTAAGAATAAATTGACTTAACTTATGTTACTCCTAAGACATCACTTACCAATTCTTAGCCTCGTCCTAGTGCAAGTAGGTAAGTAAGGATAGTCTTAAACGGTGTGATGGTTGAATGGCAATAAAACTAGCTATAGAGTAACCGATAACCACTTCATATCAAATGGCCTGTAACGCTTGCAGCTTATCAACGTAACATCCCCTAACTAAAGATATAATATTCCCTTGTTTTAAATGAAAGGGTTTATCCACAAATTCATTCCACACAAATTAAGGGTGTATTTTAGAGAGTTGAAATTACGCCGGGTCGCAACTGAGATGTATATTATGAGGGATACGTGCATGCCGAGCAACCTCAATAGCATACTGCACGTACGCTATGCCGTGGCGCTTGAGTTGTGACAGTGGATAGTTTTGTGTCATGATTGTGTTAATTATATTATGTCTTTGTGTAATTATTACAAACACAAAACAATAATAACTTCATCATTACGTTTTATTTGTAATCATATTAGGAGTGACACCGCGGAGCACGTGAAGCAATAACATAAAGACTAAACATTTTGTGTTCTTATTCGAAAACAATATTTGTACCGTGCGTAGTAAGGCATGTTGTAGCCTCAATGTGTTTATCCGTAAATATAAATAGCAGGGACACGAATGTCTTGTCTTACGGCTTCTGCATCCAATTTCAGATGCCCTGCAACACACCTGGGGTTGATTAATGGTACCTGTTTGTACGCGACGTGTTCGACTTGAGGATAAATACAATGTTAGAAGCATGATGCAGCTTTGCAGTTATGTAATTCAATGTCGAACAAAATTTTTTATACTAAAGCAGTTTAATTTTGACTTGATATCTTGTTACTATAATACCGACCGCTGTAACTTTTAATGGTGATAAGGTGTATTGTAAGACCCTCTAGATTCAGAGGTCCGAATACTGTTATACAATATGTTTCCATGTTGTGAGGTGTGAGGGCTCCCGTGTCTGCTTAACCCTGGCTAATCCGCAGACTGGGCTACCGTTTTACAGAAATAAACAAATGAAAAGCATAAAAACACACAAATTCCTTGCTATTCTTCAAAAATTGCGTAAAACGCATGAAAATAACACGAGAATGCAAGTGAATAATGTTCAAGCAATCTGTAACAATATCTTAAGAGAAATCGTATACATTACCGAGAATGTAAGGCGACAAAAAGACGCATAATGGCGACAACAAAGCGAAGCAGTTGATTTATGTCGCGCGTCGCGGGTGCGCCGTTTAGTCGCGACTCGTGTGACTGCAAATTGGGGCGGACAATTTAATATCACTAATTTTACATTTTGTGATATTACCTACTTTGTTAGGATTGCGCGAGCTGCAGCATATTTCATACTGCTTTACGACCTGAACTCGGGTTTATTATTTACATTCTAAAATGTCCCTATACAGTTTTGTTGGTCACTTATGTCTATGTTATTTTATAAAAGCACGTACAATTAACCTCAAAAGTATTTTAATCATAACATATTTGCATAGTTATCCTATGTAACAAACATTCTTCTTCATCTTTTAAATTGAGCAATTTATAGTTGCAATAAAAAAACTATTTTCAAAATCAGACTAAGAGAACGCTCAATTTTCAGATAGAAACAGACAGAACGGTCTATTTTGACTTCTCACTACAACAAGCTTTCCATAGTATATATACCTATGTACCTAATTCATGAACAACATCCAGGATAAAGAAAAATCTACCAATATCAAGCAAAATCAAACTTGTCAAAATTATAATTAGCCTGATCAGTGGTGGTAGGCCATGTTCTGAGTTTGCACTACGTGGTAGCACCGTTCTGTCTATAATCGCAAAGTAAGCATATATTGTAGATGAATGTTGAGTGTTTGCGAAAACTCTTTCCGCACAAAGGTATAGATTCGCCTGCCCAAACTAAAACTTTATAAAACCATGGGGTTCTTAGTTACGGTTGTGCAGTGAAGGCTCGCGACGTGTCAACTCGTACGCTCGTAGGTCGTACATCATCGCGATAGTGACGCCCCGCACAAATCACAGGTGACGGATAGAGGTGGGCCGGAGTGGCCTTTTATCCTATCTGACATATCTATTTATAATCGCTGCGGACTATGTACTGAATCTCGGATTTTATATTCAAACTGGGACAGACCGATAGATAACACCGCTCTACTTAATCAATTAAGTTTTTAGATTTTAAGAGTGGATCAATGGTATGGCTGGACACGAGCATATAGTGAATAGTGCACAAATATTTAACTAGAATACAAAATGAGTAGCCAGCTGTGTTTGTATCGCAATCCGTGATCCTTTGAGCTTTTTAGAACGTTCCGTAACATGGTTGGAAAGCCAATTTACACACCTCGTACGATATTACAAACGCATATCATCGATTTCATTATTTTATGATTGATTTTTATCATTAAAAATGATTGGAAAAATAATGTATAATTACAGATGCTTCGATGTGATTTGACTCATTATTGAGCAGAAATTTTGTTGAATAATGTGTTGAAGGAAAATAAAAAATAAATATAACTTGATTAAATATTTAAAAGTGGCCTGTTTACACTGCGTACACGTGAGAAGACACTTTCTGGTGAGCATGACTGAGCCACAGAATTTACATGATGGCCGAAGTCTCCATTAAAAATTGTACCTCTTGTCACTAGTGGCCACTTATCATTAGATGAGACCTAAGCCGTTAGTGACAGCAAAAATAGCCCGTTATTTTTTCACAAAGAGCTTTTGAAATGCAAAAAGTGCACAAAGACTTTTCAGACACCGATGAAGCTCTCATATCGAATACACTTGTAATTAAAGCTTAAAGCCGTTTACATGGAAACCCGAAACTGGAAGAGCTTTAATTAGTTTCTGGAGTATTTTTTACAAACACGGGTGAGCCAATGAGTTCACTGCCCAGTTACTGTTTAATGTTTTGGGGGGTCCATATACATTAATATTAGATGTTTAGCTGTGAAGTTGCCGCTTTATAATACTGGCCATTTGAAGCTGAATTTATTTAATGACAATAAATTCTAAATTCAAATGAATTTTATTTAAAAAACTTAGGATTCTATTTTCAAATTCAATCATTTGTTTATTGATAAGTGTTTTTTTTTTCACTACATTTGTATCTTTGTCAGCAATATGGACACGACAAAAAAACGGGTAATTATGAACAAGAAGTTCCGTCACGATAGTATTGTCGCACTTACGCGTCACGTCACAACATGAATGACGTACTGCGATGAATGCGCGATTGGTTTTAACACTTTCGACTTATTAATGTTGATCTAAAAAATGAGACACATCAAATTTGTAAGGTAAAAAAACTTGGCACTTATATTAAATCTGCCCTAGAGTAAATGTCTACCATACATTCCCACAGTATAATTCACAACAAACCAGACCAGAACAATTTGACTATAGAGATGGCGATAAAATGTAAAGCAATTGGTGCGAGCACCGTATATATTAATGCTGAAAATCTTCTAAGGCTCCGACAAGTGTTGTCGGACAAAAAGAGATGTAATCGTGTCGACTCCAATACGCTTTGCCGTTTTTAGTCAGCTGTCTAAATTGAACCTTGACCTACGTAACAATATCTCTCCATACCACCCAGTGCAGTGTCCTCTCTTGTTAGTTGTTGGTCTGGTGTTCATAAGATCAGCCTGTAGAGAAACAGATCAGTGGTATCCAATATAGTCAGTCCATTTGCTATAATTAAATAGGTATCTTTATCATTGATCGGCCCAAATTGTGTTTTGTAATGCATCTCTCAGCCATCAGCACTCCGACTTGGATTTTGACTCAATGTCGAGGACTTTTCTTTTTGCTCCTGGAACTAATTCTCATCCTTTATTATTCGTACATCAAATTGGGCCACATACAGCTAGACATAATTCTTTGTCGACATTTTAATATGATACCGCTGGAAGCTGAGATCAATAACGTCAGGAGCCGCGGCGTGCGTTGTTCTAAAATATTTAATTAAGGCAATTAATTAAAGGAGGATCAAAGATTACATCACTATTAATTTCGCAAGAGCAAAGCGAATTTAACATCTCACATTGAACAAATGTAAATAATGTTAACTGTAATCATTTCTGTAATAATTAATACATTTCTGATGATCGAGATTGAGTCCTGATGATTTTACGTGATAAAATCCACCAAGTGGATGTGGAAATGCAATTCTGTCTATAATCTATTTGTTATAATAATTAGTATCTACACCTTTTCTTCGTCTTTAAGTCTACCGCTAATACATTGAACAGGAATAAAGGTAGAGCATGTAACTTGCCCGCTTGGTTTGGTATCGCCATCCTGTTTATTTCTGCCGTAAAGCAATCATGCACGAAGAGGAACCATAAAACTAATTCACCGTCACTATGACCGAAGTAACCGTTTATTATCAGCTGGGTCGAGCTTACGACATCTCAAAGCAGAGACTTAATGAGTTGCAGACCATTTTTCAGTGACATCCGACACTTGAAGTAATCTTAAGATTTTCAGGAATTTTCAACGTATGAATAACTTACAGTATTAATAATTAAACGCTTAGATAAGTTCATTACTCAAAATTTTAATTAAGATAAAGAGTCCTGCTCCCCGGGATGCTTCCGAGCCGCTGCGTAACCGCTGCGATCACGTCACGTTAACGTTATCTACCAAAGTTTAGTTTATCTTAACGTTATGAACATTATTTAATGAGCATTAACACGTTCACTGCGCGACGAATTCCATCAAAATTTCAGGCGGCGCTTTTGATACTGAGTTGGCACAGAGTAGTTGCAAGTTTAACGCAGATCAATGAGCTTATTTTGAGTTTTTTAACGTTCTCGATTGCGTAAAAGTTAACTCAAATTTGTATGGAGTCTGAACGTTTGCCTATGTTTGCACACGTCATTTCGGATCCTCCCGATCCATTAACGGTGCTTTTAGGTACCTCAAGCACCGGTCACCGTCCTCGTCGAACCCGTCGCTTGCGACGAAGGGCTCGACGAGCGAATTAACCCATAGACACAGCTCACTGAGTTTCTCGCCGGATCTTCTCAGTGGGTCGCGTTTTCGATCCGGTGGTAGATTCTGCGAAGCACTGCTCTTGGTAGGGTCAGTGTTAGCAACACTCCGGTTTGAGCCCCGTGGGCTCACCTACATGTTAGGGCGAAACTGAAATAGCCTCTCAAGGCTATCAGCATAGGTAGGAGAAAAAAATACGCCATCGAGAACATTAAAAGCTCGCATTAATCATACAAAAAGTCAAACTTCAATGATTGAGCTCTAGTGATGTGGTGTATAGGTCGCCCGTCAGTGCGACTGCATACTTCGCGTAACTTCAAGCTTGAGATGCATCGTGCTTCAAGCAACGCAATGACCGCTTAAACCTTACGGTCCGTTCACTTGGCGACCGAAGACTTAAACATCTTTCAGGTAATTCATATTAACAGTCATTTAATGTCGCGGTAAACGCTTGTGTTTTATTTTATTTTATTGCATAGATGCCTGGACAAGCTCACAACCCACTTGGTGCTAAGTGGTTACGGGAGGCCATAGACATCTACAACGCAAATGCCACCACCCACCTTGAGATATTAGTTCTAAGGTCTCAGTATAGTTACAATGGCTGCCCCACCCTTCAAACCGAAACACATTACTGCTTGACGGCAGAAATAGGCAGGGTGGTGGTACCTACCCGTGCGGACTCACAAGAGGTCCTACCACCAGTAATTACGCAAATTATAATTTTACGGGTTTGATTTTTATTACACGATGTTATTACTTCACCGTGGAAGTCAATCGTGAACATTTGTTGAGTACGTATATCATTAGAAAAATTGGTACTCGCCTGAGATTCGAACACCGGTGCATCGCTCAACACGAATGCACTGGACGTCTTATCCTTTAGGCCACGACGAGACCAAAGGGAATCGGGAATGAGAGCTACCTGTATGAGCTTACGTCTCAAAGTAGGCAAAGACTGCATGTTTTGGTATCAGGAGTGCTAGTAAGCAATTAAATTAGTAGCTGACAGTTAGGTACACTAGCAGACACAGTTTTATGATAATTTTGATTAGGAATTCACGTATCACATACTGTTTCACACTAATTAGCCAATGAGCTTGCACTCATCTTCCTCAATTAAAAATAGGAGATTTCATATTTTAATCTATTCACTAATTAAAAGTTAACACCTACCTACCTGTAAACATTATTTAAACGCAAAACAGCCTTCTCATAGACTTGTATTTACAAAGGACGTCTGTGCATTCTATCTCAAGGAGCCATTAGCGAGTTCCCGACGCGTAGACTCCCATTAAAATTCATCTAGTCCTGTCTGTACTGTGTGCTGTGAGGCGACGCGCCCCGCCGGACGGCCGGCTTCCACTGAAACACGTTTTGGATTGATTAGCGCAAACTATAAACATCTATTTATTTATTTATTTTTATTTATTTATTTATGTACACACAAAAAAGAAGACAGTACAGAGTAATAGGAAAACTATGTACAAAGGCACTACTTATTTCTTTAAGAAATCTCTTCCAGCAGACCTGCGACAGGATTATGAGAATAATAATTAAAAGTGATGAGTGATCTATGTCTGGTCTATGTCAATTTTAGACATTTGATTTGAGTTCACGATTTTAATTTATTAGGCTTGTGGCTTTATTAGCTGCTATGGTCGTTACTGGCAGATTAGCATTTAGCCCACATGGTCTCAGCCAATCTTTCCGAAACCACATTTAAAGAAAATTATTTCACACCGCTCAAGTGGTGAGACTTCATTTCAATGACAAGAAACAGTAATTGGAAAAAATGCCTTAATGTGGACAGTTTGGAATTGGATAAAAGGTTCGAGTCCCGAACGACAATTCTTGATCATTCAAGTGCTAGATTTCACCCAGATTCTATGAATCCATCCATAGACTTATAGAACTCCCACGCCCTTATAGAAGTTAAAGTTCATGTTAAAATTGGTAAAGCACCCATTAGCTTTAACTTCGCTAATCTCTATTGCTCGCTTCTGTCTAAGCCGAAAATGAAATGCTTATAGCAGCCTTATTTCTGATCAGATTTAATTGTTTATTTAAGTTTTACTCTATTTATATTGTAATTCTATTTTATTTATTTATCAAACATTACAACAAATCCATGTATATTCTTATTGGTCGAATGTAGTTATTCTCTTCTTTTTTATAGCGTTTTCCAGGTCTAATACCAGGACCCGCTTTCCTACTTAAAATCCTCCACTTTGTCCCAACAGAATGCTGTTAATTTAAAACATACGTTAAGATAAATCAATCAAATCATGAATGCTTTATGCGTGTATAATATATTCAGTTCATGTGATAAAAAATAAACACTTATACACACACAACAATTGTCAACTCATACAAACATCTTCTCCGAGCAAAAAATGTCGGCTAACTGATGTTAAGCGAATCGTTAGTAAATCCATTCATCACCATTTAAAGTTTCATAGCAACCCGCCCGCGGAGCGGTGCACTAAACATTGAATCGCATTTATCATACAAATGGATTTCTCGAGTTAAAATCTCCGCGTCGCTGCGTCTACCATTAATTAAGCGCTTTTCGTGATGCACGCCTGAAACCCTTAATGAATTTTAAGTTTCCTAATCCTTTATTTGAAAGGAGAAATAACAAGTTCATTTGAATTTATTTATTTTTTATTATATTATGTAGATTATAAATGAATAGTAGAAGTCGGCCATACTCCGTTGTGACTATTGCCTAATGTATCAATTACTTTGATTTCTTGATACCATTTACTATAAAACAAAAGAAATATTTGCTAAGAAAATGTGTGGTGTCGTGGGACACCGGACAGGAACGAAGTTCCTCATTATAAAAATATTAATTTTAAGTTCTATTCGAGGTATAAAGAAAATAAAACTGGAGGTTTCGCAACGGTCAATCGGTAACGTGCGAACTTATTGTGGTACACTTCATTCACGGTTGTTTGCATAAGAGTCAGTGTATTGCGCAAACGAACGCTCTGAGATCGTGGTCAATGAATGATAAAAAAATGTTATTTTTTGTACGTTATTACAAAGTTAAGTCGTACACTGTGTGCATTATTAATAAAAATCTTACGTTACGGACGTTTTTTCCCGGTTAGGGTACCCCTCCGCATCGTCCCATAAAGAACTTCGTTCCAAACATAATAAAAATCCAACAAAAAAAATACACATGATAAAGTACAGACACAAAATATATTTTGCTTTATTTATATACGCAATACCTGTCAACCTAGCAACCCCAGATTTATTAGTACACATTCAAAACCTTAGAAGCTTCAACTATTCAAAAAATCAAAATCTGTTTAACTTATATCAAATGTTTCAATTACATCAAATATTCTTAAACGAAAGATATACTTTTGTTTTTTTTTTATTGTTAATAAAATCTCAGTGGAAAAAATCTTGATGAAAACCAAAGGCTTTGTCTGAATTAAAGATCAAATGTATTCAGAGTCACTCGGAGTGGAGCGCGGAGAAGGCACTTTAGGCGAAGAATAATGAAATGCACTCACCGCCTTATGTTATATTATAGTGAGATCGTTTCGGAAATTAGTTGGTGCAGTGACTATGAAGAGGTTCGATGGATAAAACATTTAATTACTAAGCAACGGATGAGGCGCTCGAGAGTCGCGGCGGACTAAGGCACGGGATGCAAGAACGTGCTTCGGAAACTTATAAATATACTAGCTGACCCAGCAAACGTTGTCTCGACATATATAGGAGTTCTAGAGAATTTCTAATGTAGAAAAGAAAACTATCTTATTGTAAGCGTGTAAGGATGTGGTAAATGAGTAAAAGAGGCGTGTAGCGCTGTGAACGATGAGGGAATATAAAAATAACAAAACCTCATTCAACCACATAATGCCTCAATATAATAAAAAAAAAATGTTAATAAAAATTTTAGGGGTGGACAACCCTTATCAGTTAGGGGTATGAAAAATAGATATTAGCCGATTCTCAGACCCACTGAACATGCCTATAAAATTTCATAAAAATCGGTCAAACTGTTTCAGAGGAGTATGGTAACATTGTGACACGAAAATTTTATATATAAGATTACTATATTCAGACAGACTGGCTATCTGATATTAGTGGTGGAAAAAGTAGTCGCTAAATTTAAAATAGAAAATCAAATTAAAGATAGAAAAGAAGAGATTGAATACCGAAGCAATGCGACGATATTTACAGGCGGATGATAGGGAAGAAGTGTAAATAGTGGTTTTTCATAGAGGTTAGCCTCATTTATTATATGTACCTTTATACAACACACATTACACATGACACATTCTAAATTTGATTATTGTTTAATTTTTATTTATTAAATCGCTTCAGTTTTTGTCACAGACCACAGCACACAAAGGCCAAAGTTCCGTTCCCGCAATAACCTCGCCTTTCATTATTCTCCGTTATTATTAATATATAATACAAATCTGAATTTTCACAACATTACAGAGGGATAGAAGCGTGGGTAAACTATTTTAATACAGGCACGGAATAGTTTAAGTGTAATGAATTAGCGCATTTTGTGAAAATCCACGAACCAAATTTTTTTTTTGTTTATATTGCTTAGATGGGGGACGACCTCACGGCTCACCTGGTCTTAAGTGGTTACCGTAGCCCATAGACATCTACAACGGAAACACCACCACCATCCTTGACATATTATTATGAGTTCTAAGGTCTCAAGTATAGTTACAACGGTTGCCCCACCCTTCAAACCGAAACGCATTACTGCTTCACGGCTGAAATAGGCAAGGTACCTACCTACCCGCGCGGACTCACAATATGTCCTACCACCAGTATTATGTTCCTTATCTTACTGTACAAGCTGGATAAACGCGCCTACGGTGAACCTAGTATTAAGGGGGCTACACCGCGGGATATTAATACGAAGTTTCATTGGTATTTTATAACGACTGTCCGATACTTAAATTAGGGACGCAAGTCGCGAGCGTGCAGTACGTACGCTTAAACGAGCGATTGCTAAACTTGTGACATCACTACGAACTCACGGAATGATAATTCACTGAAGCGATAATCCCAGCTCGCCAAAACACATTCACATAGCGCGTGTAAGATAAGTATGATTGAAATTATGGGACTCAGATAATGCCAGTAACGTGCCAGGAATACGCCAGGATCGTGCCAAGACTATGCCAGAACCGCGCCAAGACTTAAAGCGACAATACCATAACCGTTATTGTTAAAGAAAGCTCTCGATGGGAATCAAAACAATGCGCTTTATGGTGAGTAATAATAAATGTGTATGCGCTTTCAAAAATATATTCTGGTCACTAAAAAATGAATTGTAAAAGCATGAGTGCCGCTTGCCTATTTAAGAGATTTATTTAAATTTCTATTGGTAATTCTTTTCTACTGTAGTCACGCAAAGAAGCTCATGGCCTTTCCGATGTTGAGTCGTAATCAGAACACGGAAACATCGGCGTGATAGCATAGCTGGTACTCTGTAGCATGTAGTATTTATTATAGTACTATTCTATACAATAGACCGGAACATTAGTTTGCTTTGGGACGAAAATAAGTAGGTAAGATGCCGGTAAATGCCAGGAAGTTCACGATATACCCAATCAGCATAAGATTAAGAAGATATTGGAAGCGAAATGCAGGTAATTAAAGAGAGGGAAGAAAGAAAGAGAGACAATTTTTAGCTGTGCCGTGGTCGAACACTAGACACAACCTCTCGCTGCCCATCGTGATATATTATTATGGGGACGAATTCTCAGTTATATTGGAATACCAGCCAACCCTACCTTTCAAAGTGGAATACAAGATTGATGAACCAATGACACTAATATACGGGACTTGCATTCTCTGGATATTTTCGAGGATACGTATATAAATTAATCAATAAAATGTATATAATATCATCGAGATTATATTTGTACATAATATCTCGATGTATAATATGATATTTCTGTATGTAATGGAAAATGTAACACCAAATTTAAATAATACAATTTTTAAATATATATTTTTTTATTGTTTAGATGGGTGGACGAGCTCACAGCCCATCTGGTATTAAGTGGTTACTGGAGCCCATAGACATCTATAACGTAAATGCGCCACCCACCTTGAGATATAAGTTCTAAGGTCTCAAGTATAGTTACAACGGTTGCCCTACCCTTCAAACTGAAACGCATTACTGCTTCACGGCAGAAATAGGCAGTGGTGGTACCTACCCGTGCGGACTCACAACAGGTCCTACCACCAGTAATTACGCAAATTATAGTTTTGATTGAATTGAGATGAGTACCAAGTGACATTGTGCTGTATTTAATATACCTAGTCAGGTCATAAATTCTGTCACATGTTTAATGTAAAATAATTGAAACAAGTTTATTCATTATGTAACCATTCATATACCAAAATGAACTTAACAAAACATAGATTCTTATGATACTAAAGTTTATTCAAAATGACCTCCGTGATTTTGAATACAGGCCTTCAATCTGCACGGCCAGTCGTCTATCGCAGCACGAATGAGGTCCATGTCAATATCGGCGGCTGCCTTAATAAAGGATGTCTTGAGTACCTCAAAATTGGGATGAGGCTTTGAGCACGCCTTTTCCTCCAAGTGTTGCCATATCTTGTAATCTAACGGATTCAAATCTGGACTGGAGGAGGGCCAGTCTTCGTGCCGGATGAAGTCGATTTCACGCGCCGCCAGCCAGTCTTGTGTGCTCTTCGCTCTATGAGCTGGCGCCGAATCTTGTTGGAATACCCAGTGCCTGTTATTGAACATGGTATGAGAAACAGGTTCCACAAGGTTCGTCAGGACTGTATTTTGATACACAACTGCATTCGTTTTTACACCTTTCTCACAAAAATGTACCTCTGTTAAGCCCCAATAAGAAACTCCCAACCATACCATGAGCGAGGATGGAAAATGACCTCGTTGGACACGCGGAATACGGTTGCTCGCTTCTTCACTACTGTGTGCGTACACCTTATCATTTTGTTTGTTGTAGCTCTCTTCTACGGTAAAAATTTTTTCATCCGAAAAAAGAATTTCCCGATATTTTTTTCCCGCGTACCGCTTCAACAAAGCGCGGCATCTCTTCAGTCTCAGGTCCATTAGACGAGCATTCAAACGATGTCCTGTTTTTCTTCGATATGCCCGAAGCCCTAAGTCTTCATTTAACACCCTTTTCACCGTGGTTCTGCTTAACCCCATCTGAAGGGCCAACAGTTTCTGCTTACGTTTGGGATTTCTTTGAATTCGCGCCTTCACAGCTTTTATCACTGCTGGAGTCCTAACAGACCGAGGGCGACCACTTCTTGACCTGTCATCTACACTAGAGTCTTCATTGTATCGTTTGATGGTACGATAAACGAATCTTTTGGTTATATTCAAATTTTTCAGTATGTTAAAAATTTGAATTGGCGCGTAACCGCAACGATGCAACGCAATAACTGCAACACGGTCTTCTTTAAGCGTTCACTCCATATTTAAAAATGAGTAAAATTCTAAAAGTATACATTTTTATTTTCATGAACAATTCGAAATTCGAATTCAATAAACTTTTTTGTGGCCAGCATTCTAAAAGAAAAGTTTTTACTGTGTGACAATACTTATGACCTGACTAGGTATATTGTGAGCGAGTATTGTTATTTAAACAAGTGATAGTGTTCTGTGGACACGTCCTTCTATTAGAATAATACAGACAATACTGGCGTGCTTTAGGCACAACATTATTAGTAAAGGTAAAGTAATCTTATTTATCATCTTCTGGCATGCTAATATCAGAAGTGTAGATGCAGCTGTGCAAGCAAGTTACTCCTTCCTAAGTTTTATTCCTTGGAGGAGTAAAGAACTTTACTTACTACAAAATATTTTATAAAATTAGTGGTTCAAAATGCTTGTTTTCCACTTTAATTCTCTTTTTATTACAATATATTTATCTATAAAAATTTACTGTACATAGAAAACTATCGAAACTTTAACTAAACGGAGTAATGAAAAAACAAACTACAACTAAAACTAACTTCTAATTTGAACGTCCATAAGTACCAATTTCCTACATCAAGTGTAACTAAGCAAACGGTATGTCGATCAAACAGTTTGTCGTCCAATTACCGGGAAATCACGACTAGTGTCGTTTTAATAGGGTTGACAGAACCACGTCACAGTGAGAGCTAAACACTCGATAGTTTAGTTGAGATTGCAAAATTGATTGCGTCGTTCGAAATCACTGAAGTACATATGAAACCTTCGAAATACTTCGCATTTTGTTATTGACATCAATGAAAGCATTGTTATTGTTTTAGTAATTTGTACGCCTTTCAGGTCTTCTTCAAAATACTGTTAGGCTTAAACCTCATGAATCCCGTCTTATTATCAGTACGGATACTGGCGACGGCAAGCCTTCGGCGCGCACTGTGCGGTACCGTGGGTTTCGTGGAGTCGGAGTGGTGGGGCTCGATGGGGTTTAGTCGGTAGTCGGTTTTGTGGGGTAGCTCTTGCGTGGCTGACGCCGTACAGTGCCTCGCGCGCCTTTCTCAAGGCGTAGTCTCCCGGTAGGAATTGGATGAAGAGGAGGACCCTGGTCTTCCTCTTCTCCCTCTTCTTCTCTGGAGGCGCTGGCCGCCGACATAACCCGGTCTGTTACCCACCTCGACCTGGTATCCGTAAACGGATTCCCCAGCATTAAAAAAAAGGCTCATTTTTATAATTATCTTCATTTTGCAATAATAATTTATATAATTTTCAAGAATATTGATACTATAGCAGCGCTGGAAGATAATCTTAATAATAAGATGGAATATAATATTAACTTACGACCTTGGTTGTGGAAAATCGATGATACCGGGAGATCACGAGCTTAAAAAAAGACTTTGATTTGTCAATCCGACCGGCTATATCCATAGATACACCATCTGTCACCGCATGCCGGTTAACCGGTGACGGATGACCGGACGCAGGTGTCTTTAACTAACCAACGACAAAAAACACTCAACATCAGCTTTAATCCCATGGAACAAGGCTGAGTTTTCGCTGGAAACTTGATTTAAGGGAAATGAGTTGCGTGTGAACCATAACAGTAGGTAATAGCGTGCATTTTGGGTTATAGGATCTAAGTTGGGATAGCGCAATTGACACAGGTACGTGGAGTGGAAGGCTGATAGGATAAATGTTCGTGGTTAACGTGTCTATTGAAATTCTTCACGACGACTCTCGGAAATAAATTTGGAAGAGAAATTTTGATTCTAAGAATATTCTGTTTATAGGAAATTGTGTATTCAGGCCTCACGCCTTGAGATATTAGGTTCTGCTCTACTTTCCACATCACAAGTTCTTGTTTGGGTAGTTTGAGATTTTTGCACTCGATGCCCTTCGAAGTCACGGCCCATACAGTGCTAAGTGGTTACCAAAGCTCATTGACATCACAGCGTTGATTTACACGCTCTAAGTCATAAGATCAATATCTCAGTTATATTGTAAAACGCCTACCTCACTCGCACATATGATATAAGAAAATACTGCCGCTCCTTTGAGTTCTTTGATCGCTTTTGACTAAACCCTCAACAAAAGCTCAGCCGGTGCTTTTGTAGGGCAACACAATAAAATCACAGTGCTGTGTAATTGTAACGCTGACGCCACGAAAATATAGTTTTCCTTCCAAATTATAAACATCAGATCAAGTGAATCTTGAACTGATTTTCATAATTTAAGCAATAAAATATATTAACCACGTTAAAAAATAGATTCAAGATAATCTAAAAATAAGTCAAAAGTCTTCCAAATGGTAATGATGTTGGACACTGCTCGAAGCGTCGACCCTAGGAATTCCAATGCTCTAGAAAAACTTCAGGGATACTCTTTGTAATTGTGTCCTGGAGACGAACGGGTCTTTCTTCGAATCTAATGCGCAAACCTATATTTTCGATGGTAAGCTTCAATTGTGCTCAATCAAATTCATCCCACCCACAGAGCTACTGCAGCTTACTTCAGACGCAAGTTTTGATTCTTGGACCATACTCCGAGTGAAACTGTAATGGTTGGTAAATTGCATAACATCCATGATGTAACGTGCATAGTCATGTATATCTTCAATATATAGTATTGGCGATCAGGATAAAAAACGTTGGAGAGAGCATCATACCCTGTACACTGCCAGTGTTAATGGTCATCAATTGGAACAGCAACCGAGCTTGGATGCCCTGTCTTTACAAAAAACTACATATCCATTTGCTGTCTACTAAGAATTCGGTTTTAATAGTATCTTAAGCTAGCTTTAGTTACTCTTAAATAAAAAACCTGATTTCAGGAATTATAGGGTCATAAAGTATAAAAAAATATTGCGATAAGGATATATTGCGATAAGGACCCGTCAAAACCCAAGTATTCCATAAGTAAAATTGAAACGTAGTATACCCTGCGGAACCATACTATTGCGTTTAGATTCGACTAAAGTATAAAGTACGGTCTTCCGTTGGATCCCTAAAGGAGGTGGCAATATCCACGCTATAACCCGACCCAACCTAACCCAGAGGCAGGGAATCTACATAGATTCAAAATCGTAAAATGCTTAGAGCCGATAGGACCGAAGGCGGGCGCCATCAAAAACACATGTCTTTTGAGCTCAGCCATCGACGACTTACGTTGGAATCTTTCAATCGTTATCTTTTATTCGGCGCCGGTCTCCAACAGAGATGGTTTGAGGTCCAAGTGATGGGAAATGTGATGAGGAGAGGCGATACAAATAAAATCGTCTACTGTCCTTAACCCCCCTACGGATATACATAACCATAGATTACAATAACATCCTCATCAGTCACAAGCCAGACTGTTCGATGTTTAACTGTGTTACTTACTACTAGTCTACGTACTAGTCAATATTCACTACCATCAGTGCAATTTCAAAATATTGCTAATGCCGGCGGGAGGATTTGTGCAAATACTAAGATCTACTTTACATGATATATTTGACATAATATAGGTATTTGTAAATTCGGTAACCGAGTAACTTCTAAACAGGTAATATTTATCCCGCTGTAGCAGGCGCCTGAACTTTACGCCAGAGGTCGTGAATGTTCATGGAGGCGCTTACTGAATTTATAGCGGTTACCTACCGCATCTGCGCTAGATTTATGAAATGACGGCTGCGACACTCCAAACTTACACTTTTTGTAAGAACACCAGCCTACTTTGCACATCGCCGGACGTTGCCTCAGAGACAGTCGGTGAACTCGGAGACAAACATAATATTATTTTTAGTTTTCTTAAAATTATTTTAGTACTGAGTTTTACTAAATTGATAAACAAGTTCAATAGATTGCAAAATGTATGAATCGATATGGTGTAGATCTCCTATACAATATTCAGTCAATACCTTAAATAGATCCACATCTCTTTCATGGTTATTTACGTAAACGATTACTTTTTTCCCTGACACAATCCGTAGTTCCAACCTATGCTCTTGTCTACCACAAAACCAATTTCTATTCGGACTCTCTCCGTGTACGCGATTAGACTCTGAATTCACTGCAGCTGATTTAAGCATTGTACTTTTCATCAACCTATTAATCACTCTCTTACCACACTCTCATTTATTTATAAGTTTCTTCATGTACTTCAAGTATATTTGTTACATATAATATGTGTTCAACGGTGTTGATATCGATATCAAAACGGTCACATAACTAAGTTTAATGAACATTCTAAGATTAAGGAAGTTCTTTGTTGCCATGTAGTTAGGACATTGTCTCAAGGACCACGGTAGGTGGAAGTCACGTCAATTGAAATACTTTTAGTGCACATTTTAAATTGCATTACGCTGAAAAACCAGTTCTTTTAAAGTAGTTTTCTGTCGTTCGCTTGCACTGTGGTAGGGTGCGTGTGTGACAGTGATAAAACGTACATTTGATAGAGGCCTCGGCTGTGAAGGGCCGCGCCGCTGCAACTTATGATGCCAGAGATAAATGATGCGCTCGACGTTTTTCTAGCCATCTTGTTGTTCGCCTACAGTTTGGAAAACCTTTCTATAGTTCTTTTAAAAAGGTAGATACGTAACTAATAAGTTTTCCAGAGGAACTCGAACAATACCTAACTATTCAGAAAAAAAAAATATAGGTACTTAATGGCTCACAACAATAAATTACCCTTCAGTTTTGAGACATAAATACTTATAAAATTTTATTTATTATAATAAAAAGAACATAATATTCCTAACCTAAAAGTACATGTTATTATCCGCAACATGCTTCGTCAGATTACAGAAATAGAGCTATCAGCAACATGCTTCGTCAAAAAGTACAATACTTACTTTCAGCTACAAGAGACATAAATGTGTTGAAATTTTGACGTCTGAACCTCACTTGTTTCACATTTCACATTTTGAAATTACTTAACAGTTATAAATTGCTTAGAATAAACATATGGACTAACTTCCCAACAGCGTTTACAGTATCTATTGTTCAAAAACAAATCAATGTGAAAACAATTCCTGACCGTTTAATTTGAACGGAAAAGAACTGAAGTCTACAGTGAACGAAGTACAATGAAACGGACCTTAATAATTCAAGAAACCGCTTAAGCCCGGCCAAGAAAATAATATTTTCCTTAATAATTTACAGTAAACGATTGAGACTGATTTGGGACCCTGACGTATTGTTTGTGCTAAGGCTCTGGAACAAACGCCCCGCTTCACACTGCCGCTTCCGTACAATTTCGTCAAACTTTTTTTTTATTTCTCTTGTAGGCAGACGAGCATACGACCCACTTGATGGTAAGTGGTTACCGTCGCTCATGGACGTCAGCAATGTCAGGGGCAGAGCCAAGACGCTGCCTACTGTTAAGCATTATTTCCACACTTAACTCTAAGAACCTATATTACAGCCGGAATTCATTTCGCTTCTGTTTTCCACGCCTTATATGCGCTTCTCAACTGGTGTACGCCGACTATGACAAATTTATTTGTCATCACAAGACACTTGTTGAATATAATAAAAGTAAACGCTATCTCTAAACCATAGTCCTAATAAGAACCAGCAACTCAAAGAGAAAGTATTATCAATAATATCCACATACCTATCTAAAGTATTGATGGTAGGATATTTAGCTTACCTGCATGACTACTGCCATTCAATTTATGTGGTATGGGCTTATAATTTCTTTACTAAAAATAAAACAGGTATACCATTCATTTTACTCAGGGTTGATGATGATTAGATTGACCCTTTTGCACACGATCAAAATTTCAAAGCCTTTAAAACAAAATAAATTACACTTTTTATTATTACTTTTTAATATTGCATTATTCCTATGAATTCCAACGTTTCAATAGCTCTACGGTGTTCCCGGTCCTGAGAGACGGTGGATGAATTCAATTCCTTTGACAAATGCTAAGGATCCATTTAACTAAGGATCCAAGAATCACGTCAACAGTAGTCTACATTTTTTGTATCTTAGGTATTAAATACCAGTTTCAGATGCAGACATTGAATGTTTAATCTGTTCCTTAACAGTGATCTTATTATTCTTTCGGCATCCAGGATATAGATGCGCGTTATCCGGGTATTTTCCGGACTTGGTCCCGGGAATTTTTAATCATTTTGCCGGAAGTTCGACTAAGAAACGGAAGTTCGTAGTGGTGGAAAGTTGAGCGGTACACTTACGAGAGGGTTATTGCCTTTTTTATTGAGATTAAAAGTTCATTAAATTCATTATTTTTATAAGGTTCGTTAAGAGCTTTATAGTGGTGATAGGGCGTACTGAGCTCATGCAGGATGGTACAGCCTTGCTACACATTTCTGCCGCTAAGGATATTTTTTGGTATGTTTATTTATTTACTTGCACCAACAAAGTGATCATAAATACAAAACATTGACAATAAGTACATAAAAGATGTCACCTCAATTACAGGCGCAATCGACAGTACAACAGTTGACAACATCTTGAAATATAAACCTTAAATTACGAGACACCAACTATAATTGAATTACAGTACTTGGAGCATCATGTGGGCAAACAGTGAATTGAGAAAGCCGTAATAATTATATGTAGAAAGACTCATAATTTAGATCCTTACAGTTACTTAGCTTTAAGGAGCAAAGCTCCAACACACTGGTTAACATAATAATGTGTGTTAATTGTAAAACAGTTCTCGAAGGCAACCCTGTCGACGGAATGTTAATATTTTCACTGAAAACGCTGAGGTCTGACCTGAAATTTTGAGCATTGAATAAAATATAAGTTTTCATTTTGTTTCAAAAGGAAATCTAAAATTCAATGGCGTTGTTACAAAAACTGGTTTTATTTTACATCTGAAGGGATGCTCGGTGACCTTTTGTATTTTAAACGATACTACCAGAAGTATTAAGCGGACAGCTTTAAATAAAGTGGGGCTCATTTGAAACCACACACCCATCACCTCGAGAGTCGCAGGCGGGGTGTCCCACATCCATTAAGGTCGTTGAGTGTTTTTGTTGAAGAAGGTATGTGTACAAAAAAGAACATTCTAGCGGGGGCCTTTAAATTTGATGATTTTATTCTAATAATATTTAATCTTGAACATCGTTTGCAAACCGGTGTAAGACAATATGTGAACATAGTTGACATAGATATTACGTAACAGTGGCGTCACTCAATATGATTAAACTGAGTATTCCACCTTTTTAAGCTGTTTTAATGTCTCGCATGATGCCTGGTCTTAAGCCAAGTTGTGTTGAGGATCTAAGTTATTTGAAAAGCAGTTTTTCCTTTCTCTATTTTATATTAATAGGCAGTTGTGATTTTCCTTCGTACATTTATGAATCCACTGTAGGATGGCGAGTCAAGTCAACGCTTGCTGTTCGCTTGAGTATTTAAATACTTTATATGTAGTGGTATCACTCTAGAATACTTCTCCACGTCGTCCCGTAGGTATCGTAAAAGATAACTAAAAGAAATATCGAAAACTGGCCAATATTGTTCTCTGAGTATTATTTCAGCGCGCTGTGATCGCCAACAGGCATTGAGATGATCTGCGCTGGGAGCCTGACTTGATAATTATAGTTATAGCGGTTCTGTATACGTGTAAGGCTCGTCCTTAAGGCACTGTTTGAGGATAAAATTAACAAAATCTAGTACGTGAGATTTATCATATACGTAACCAAATCACATAGCTAAGTGCATTATGATATTGTGTCATATTTTAATAGAGGTAATTATAGAACTTACTTACGAACGTTTGAAACGCTTTTGTAATAACAAAATATTGAAATTAGGTAATTGTTATAAGATTTTAACACGTTTCTTTTTTCTATAATAATTTAGTTTCAAATAATTGTACAAAAGTTTAATCTCTCAAAGTTAATAGTGCTGAGATGCAGCATCAAATGTGTGATTTCGGTATATATTCAACTTTAGGTCAAGCTTTTTTTTATTGCTTATTTGGGTGGACGAGCTCACAACCCATCTGGTGTTAAGTGGTTACTGGAGCCCATAGATATCTACACCGTAAATGCGCCACCCACCTTGAGATATAAGTTCTAAGGTCTCGAATATAGTTACAGCGGATGTAAAACTCATTTGAAGTTGTGATTGACTGCGCCTTAATGGTCATTAGCGAGAACGGACAGTGACGTAGTTGAGAACTATTAATTGATATCGTCAGAGAACCCGACGTGACTTCGTTTATTAATTAGAGCATTAATGAACTGCAAGTTTGATGAAGCCAAATTATATACAATGTTTTAGTATTATAGTAGTGCGTGTTTCTTCTTTAAGGTTCTGCATATTATTATATATTTATTAATCAATAATAATAGATATTACAAACTCTAATGTAACTTTTCAAATATTAAGTATTCTGGCCATAAATACTGTTACATAAAAACTTTTCTTTTTTCAACTTTTTAATTATTTTGAATTTGGAACACGTTTATTATTTTAAAAACTTCTTTCGATTTTGCGCCATTTCACATATTTTTTCGTGTTCATTATCAAATTACAATATGGAATGGGTTGTTAAAGAAAATAGGATTGCAGTGATTGCCTTGCACAAAGTGGGTATGGATCCATCGGTCATATTCCAGACATTTCAAAAGCTTGGTATCAGCCGTATATTCGTATATCGTACTATCAACAGATACAACAACACCTCGTCTGTCGAAGTCCAGAAAAGATCGGGGTGGCCGCATGCTATTAGAACTACAAAGGCTGTTAATGCTGTTAAAGCCAGAATTCGTCGAAGCCCCATTAGGAAGCAAAAAAATTTATCGCGAGAAATGAAGATTCCCGCTGGGACTCTGTCGCGTATTATAAAACAAGACCTGAAGCTCGGTGCTTATCGTCGATATACAGGACATGCCCTAAATCAATCTTTACACTTAAAGAGAGTGAATCGACTATCGATCTACCAGATTAGGTAGAAAAACAAAAGAACAATTACGTCTTAGCGGCTTCCTTTGAATTCAATGAGATTTCTGTAGACGTCTGAATATCTCTGTTTTGATCTCTTCCACATTTTTATTTATCTTAGATCTTTGTTTGGAATATTTTTCAACTTAAAGTATAATAGAGAAGTTGCACGATATCGAAATGTTGTGTACACGTGACATTATTCAATAAATCGATGTTCAAGGTGTGAATTTTTATTTTTCTTATGTCGTACTTTAAATTTAACCTATTTTTCTGCTGTTTATAAAATTGCTGTAACATGTCATAGTGTGCTATAAGAGATTGTTGTACATGCCTCTAACTGGCTTACATACCAGTATTTCATTTTATACGTGTTAATTTTAAGTTTGAATGTTTTATGTGTATTGCTGTTGGTGTGTCTGAATAAATAAATAGATCGTTACTGAATCTACCTACAGAACTACGCTACACTCACTTAAACACCTTACTTCTATTCATTCGTTTAGCTTACAAGACAACTTTTGAGCCGTCGTGTCATTCACTAGCTCGACCGGCACCAGCGACCGTCACAATAAATGTGACCGAGCTTCAGCCGCAGTTAGACTTCATCAATCGTAAATTTCAATTCGAAATAATTATTTGCAACATAACATTAAAAACTGTGACACGATCAATTAGTGTAGCGGGGTCAGTACTCGAAGCATGTCGCGAATGTGGAATTCATCATGACATGAATCGAAGCGGACGTTTTTAATGAATACATACATATTGCGTCGTGTCGCTTCGTTGTATGGGGTGTTGTTTTTAAACGTTCGTTACCTAATGCGTATGACGTCGAATGATTTCTACAATGTAGGAGCTTTGTAACAAAACCCGCAAGAAAATATTTTACTTAAGGGTGAAAAATAGAAAAAATATTTTTTTTGTTGAGGGGTGACGGTGTCATGTTTATGGGCGTCGAAAACTATCTAACACCAAGTGGGCTGGGTGCTCAACAACTCACAGTGGAAGAACAAATTGTATTCTTGCATTGCACGCGACTCGAATTCACAAAATAAGCACATCTTCAGAGAGAGCCGTTTGTAGGTACGTACTACAGAATCCCACAGAATCTCAAATAAGTATACTTGTTCATAGGTTTAACTTAAGAAATCTGTGAAACAATGTTTATGCAACACCCATATTACAATGACTATTCACTCGATTGGGAGAATGAGGCGTCCGCCATCGACTTCCATATTCTATCATCGTTCAAATGTTATGTAAATTTAAAGACAATACTTCAAATACAAATTTGATAGAAATAACAGATACCTTTAAAACAAATATGTGTGGTGTCGTGGGACACCGGATAGGAACGAAGTTCCTTATTATAAAAATATTATTTTTAAGTTCTATTCGAGGTATAAAGAAAATAATTATTCGGGTATACATTTTTTATTATGATATTTTTATTGATAAAAAAATAAAAAACTACTTTACAAAGTTATCAACTTCATTTTATTCACAATGATTTATAAAAAATATATAGGTAATAAAAATATGTTATTTTTTTTACGTTACTACAAAGTTAAGTCGTACACTGTGTGCATTACTAATTTGTACGTTATTAAAAAAGTTAAGTCGTACACTGTGTACATTACTAATAAAAATCTTACGTTACGGACGTATTTCCCGATTAGGGTACCTCTCCGCATCGTCCCATAAGGAACTTCGTTCCAAAAAATTAAGCAAACGCTTAGAAGCCACGTAGGTGCTGAAGGTTCTAGATGACACTGTCAAATGGACCGTAAAATCGATTAAACGTGAATCCTGACTTAATAATAAGTGAACACGGTTGATGCGCTCTTCCTGGATCCACTCGTCTCGCGCTGGCTCCGCACCGACAGGCTTTTATATCCATAATTAAAATCCCAAATGCGTTTCCGGCATTTCGCCGATTTGATCGAGTCTCTAACAGCATCTCTTAAGAAGTTGGCGCAGTTCGCCGCAATCATTTTAATTGCTTCTCCCGCGGGCTCTCCTACTCACTCATTATCTCTCAGATTAGTCTGCGTCAGGGTTGTGATGCACCGTGGATTAACGGGACTTGGTTTATTAATATTTAGCCGTGTAATATATTTTCAGAAGGCACTATCTTAAATTTGTTTACGAAAAACTTCACAATGGAGGTTGGAACATCGTGTGATGAAATATAAATTGTGAAATAGAGTAAGTCGAGTATGTTTAAGTTGCGTATTTTTAACAGTAGGACGTAATGAGGACGTGGACCGCTACATACGTTCTACCGTACTGCTTAGAGCTGTGTTCCGGATCTTTTTTTTTTTTTTATTGCTTAGATTGGTGGACGAGCTCACAGCCCACCTGGTCTTATGTGGTTACTGGATCCCATAGACATCTACAACGTAAATGCGCCACCCACCTTGAGATATAAGTTCTAAGGCATCAGTATAGTTAGAACGGCTGCCCCACCCTTCAAACTGAAACGCATTACTGGTTCACGGCAGAAATAGGCGGGGCGGTGGTACCTACCCGTGCGGACTCACAAGAGGTCCTACCACCAGTAATTACGCAAATTATAATTGTGCGGGTTTGATTTTTACTACACGATGTTATTCCTTCACCGTGAAAGTCAATCGTGAACAATTGTTAAGTACGTATTTCATTACAAAAATTGGTACCCGCCTGCGGGGTTCGAACACAGGTGCATCGCTAGATCCGAATGCACCGGACGTCTTATCCTTAAGGCCACGACGACTTCAAACGACGTTGAGTGACAACTGTAATTTCGACTTTGTGCTTGAATTTGAGCATATAATATTATTATAGTACCTACAGATAGGAGCATATCCATTGCATTGTATTATTGTTCGTGGTCTCCTGCCATAAGATGAGAGCTCACTTATGGCACACTGTTAACATGTCCATTTGTATTCATGCCTCCTTATGTATCTTATTAACTTAATTCTTAACAAAAGAAATTACTGAATTTTGTTACTAATTTTAATTATCTATTGACCTGAATATACATAAATATACTTCTATTCGTAAAAAGTAAACATGGCATAAAAATACCATTATGAGATAATGGTGTAATCTAATCTTGAACCCAAAATCTTGTTGTTGGGTAACCAGCCATGAATAAGTTCAACGGTTTTTCTATTAAAAATGTTACTAAATTTGAAACAGCCGAGCAACCCTGTTGAGGCAATGAATATTTCTCTATCCACCCGCATCGCTAATGCACAGCGCGAGTGCTGTTTTAATTAGTTCCAACTTGACCTACATTTTCGTAAGATTGATATAATAATTATTTTATGTACAAAATAAGGTACTCGCATTTCTATTAACACATCAGATAATATTAATCTTACCTGATTTTTTTTTTGGAACTAAGTTCCTTTTGGGACGATACGGAGAGGTGCCCTAACCGGGAAAAAACGTCCGTAACGTAAGATTTTTATTAGTAATGCACACAGTGTACGACTTAACTTTGTACGTACAAAAAATAGCATATTTTTATTATATATTTTTTATAAATCATTGTGAATAAAATAAAGTTGATAACTCTGTAAAGAATTTTTTTTTATCAATAAAAAAATCATAACAAAAAATGTATACCCGAATTATTATTATTATTATTATTATACCTCGAATATAACTTAAAATTAATATTTTTATAATAAGGAACTTCGTTTCTATCCGGTGTCCCACGACACCACACATCTTTTTTAAAATTATGTTATACGTTTGTTTCAAGAATGTGATCTTTGTAGTTTCAATAAAATCGAGGTTTTGATCTCAAGTCTTAAGTTAGAGGGAGACGTTAACATTGTCATGTGTCAGGATCCGATAAACGTTTAAACAACAGTGTTGAGTTTACTTGCGGGGCTTTATCTGTGGGGCTCCCAGTACTGTGGAACAGTCACTTATGCATCTCTCCTCCGGCAGAATTCTAATTGGTTGGGCTGTCAGCGATGATAGGAATTTTGGTACGTACCCAGACCCACCCCATCCATTAGGCTTGTCCAATAATTTGTGAGTGTAGCTTGGACTATTTTTAACTACCATAAGTAATGTACCTGTTCCTTTTTCATTAAGCCCTGAATTTGTGAATCTGTATAGAGTATATGTGTGCATTTGTAGATATTTTGTAGCTAAAAGGAACTTTCGTTATAAGATCTTGAGATTAAACAAAAACTTGTGTAGTGAGGTTATTAGAGCTCGTAAATCTTGGTCCTTATCGACAGAATTGCTTACACCTAACTTTGTTATTCCCGTCCCATCGATACTTTATAACAATCTGCTAATCGTGCCTGCCTGCAAAAACTCTACGTAACATTACAAAACATAATGTACATATTAAATTGCTCGTACCCATTTGTCACTATGTGACTTTTCGACACAAACGATTTTCTTGAAAGTGCAGTTGTATGTGAACTACCAGTTCAATTTATTTTTTAACTTATGTAAAAGATAGACAAAATTCCAACCTACCCGATCGTATAAACTCACAATTTCTCATAGAAATCGACAAGTTTAGGGACATTGAGTCGTTGGCTTTTCCAAATAATCTTTTTAACGTTGCTACAAAAAAAAAACTTATTTCAAAACAATAATTGATGTGTCTCAGACGTCTTCAACATTCCATCGCGAGCTATTTTTTACAGTGCAATCAAAAATCATTTCAATATCAAAAAATGATTAAAATTAATAATAGTAATAAGGTAGCAACGTAAAGATGAAGTGAAAGATGCCTAAGCATCTGATTACGAATTTATAAAGAGGTGACGTATCAACTTTGTCTTCTAATAGTGTTTGTTCTTCTGTTGTATATGGGCATAACAAACAGGATGTCTACAGGATCAGTACAAAACTATGTTTCTACCAAAATGACAAATAATGGGAAGAAATGAAAACTGAAAAATGAGGAAGAAGAACAGATTATTAAATTATACCATCGAGTTTAGCAGCGGAATGAAAGGTGTGAAGTTTGAAGTTTTGTTATTCAAATAAAGTATTTTGAATAAGATACCTACTAAGCTACATTTCAATACCACAACAACCGATAAATAAATAGTATTTATAGACTCATTACGTTTGTATTTAATGATAAGTCAAGAGTTCATGGCGTCTCAGTGTTCGACGGAATATCGTACAAATACACCTCTCTCTCTCTCTCTTCGATCGGTCCCTCACTGCTGAGGATCGTGACTCCGTCCGATTCCGTCAACCAGCTGTCTCCATCGATTCCGCCCTGCAGCACGGTAGAGTGCGTCGCTGACAGGTATCCCCAGTTCCTCCGCTATTTGGTCCGACCATCGTTTGGGACCTCTACCCCTAGGGGTTTTTCCCTCTGTTTTACCAGTCACCACAAGGCGTTCCAAATTGCTGGTATCTTTGCGTGCAACATGACCAAAATACCGCAATATTCTTTGAAGGCAGGTTGTGGATAGACTTTGAATCTTTTCTATTTTTAACTACCTGAGAATAGATATGTTGGTGCGGCGGGCCGTACATGGTATTCGTAGCATACGTCGCCAGCACCACATCTCAAAAGCGTCGATTCTCTGCCTATCTGCGGCTTTGAGTGTCCACGTCTCTGCACTGTATAGAGCAATGGAGAAGACAAGGGTGCGGACCAGATGTATTTTAGTCCGGTGGGTAATATTACGGTCTCCCCAAATTTTGCTCAGTTGGGTCATTGCAGATTTTGCCATGCCAGTCCGTCTCCATATTTCCGGTTCGCTACTTCCTTTGTTGGGGTTAACTGGGTTACGGTTTCGTAGTCAAGTACACATAAGTACAAAACACCATAAGCATATAAAATTTTCGCTGTAAACAACACACGGTATAATAGTAGCAGGTATAGTGGGGTGGTTAACAAAGCGAATACCGAACTTTGTAAAATGCCATGCGCTTGTTTGCGGTGGTGAGGCCACGGTGCACGATTATTTCATATGTTTGTCAATGATTTTGTTACTAACTGGATAAAAAAATAGTTGCGTTATTTGAATGAAAAAAGCTAGTTTTACGCAATTTATAATTACAAACATCTGTTTTTGGGAACTACCCCTGAAATTCGATATACATACATCGTATCTAGACCTTGAATATCAGCGAGACTCAACATCCTACCAACATCCTACCTGTCTTTAGACAAGTTGTGATCATGATGCTTGCAACATCGCTGTAATATTGGAACTCATTCAACAAAAAATCTATTTAAAATTTGTATTTTTTTTAAGAAATAAGCATTATTGGTATCCCGGAGGCCTTGCCAGTTTTAACAGGACAGATGGGCGAGCACGAGCTCAGCCAGAAGTGATGGGACTTGCTAACAGCTGCCCGAGTGTCTCCGATGAAGACCTAACAACTCAAGAGCAGCTGCTTCGCAATGGATCTACTACTACTACTACTACTGGATCAGAATCATGACTTGCTAAGAAGATCTGGGAGAAACTCAACGGGCTGATATATGACGTTTCACGTCCAAATCCTTGGCGAGTCGACTAATACGGTTATCAGAGTCCTTAAGCCTAGGTACTCCTAGTCCTAGAGCTGCAAGCGTCTAATGGTAGAGTGGATCTGAGGAATCTGTACTGACGTGTCCAAGGCGTCGACGGAAACTGAATACTGCGTGATCAGAAGTCGGGGAGTAGTCAGCGGCGGCAACGATAAGGCGATTATCATGGCGCATCATTTATCACGCATTTCATGAATAATAATATATTGTTGAAATATTACTTCATTTGAAATAAAATAGTGTATTTCAAGTGAAATAAAGTAGTGATTCCTATGAAACAATGTATTTAAATGATTCAGTATTACTCTCATAATGTTTTATTGACTCCCTCTTCATACTGTGTATTCATGACAAACACAGTTAACGTAAACTCGCGCAACACACACGTGTGTGTGACAGTTCTTCTCAAACTGTTTGTTCAATGTATTCAGCGAGCATCATTTAAAAACTATGATTTATTCAATCCGTCCTTCTTTTGAGAATATGCCGACTCCAAACATGAGGTAATTCGATTCACACAGAGATAGACCCTGAATTTCTGACCGAATCTTCTGAGTTGGTCATTATTCCGATCTAGCGGAAAATTCAGCGAAATACTTTCTTGCTAACGCAGATGTTAGCCTCTCAGGCTGAGCTCCATGAGCTCTTGTTAGCTATGCAAAAAAAACGCGATGTCATAAAATATATATTTTCTAGCAGCTGCGTTGAACAGCGCTAAAGCGTAGGACCTGGCGTACCGTATTACAGCACTAACGAGCACGCATTCATCGCCCCTTCCATGTACCCACCAACCGACTTCTTTAAAACAAGTTGTCGGTATCAGACATGTGCACATATCACCTTTAGAATAGCATTTCTTAAAACAATCGATCTTAAAATGACAATGGAGTAAACAGAAATAAAAACAGATATTTATTTATTATATTTGCGGTGACGGAATTAGGCTTGATGTCGCCCTAGTTCTACAATAGTAGAATATATAAATATATCGCGCCGCCCTTAATGGTAGAATTTTTTTTATTCATTTTGATCCAATATTTTTAATATTGAAAATAACTTTATTTCCACAGAATATTATTTTCAATTATAATTAATAAATATAACAGATAAACAAGTAATAAACATTAGACAAATAAATAAATATATATTTTATTTAATATATTAATAATATATTAATCACTTTAAACTACTTAGATTTAGAAATTTTTAAACGCTTTATAAGCTTAAGATCAATTTCAGTAATAAAACAAAAAGTAAAGTACATCATTCGATAAACACCATAATTGATTTATTAAAAAAATAATATTATACCTTATCCATAGATTGAAAAGTAAATAAAAAAAAATATTATTTCATAGTTTTTTTTTTTATATAAATATAAGTCTGATTTCGTTTTCAATGGAGGATTTGTCTCTACTTTTTTTCGTCTGAAATTTTGACTTTTCAAAAAAATTGCCGCCCCTCAAATTATACCGCCCTAGGCCAGTCACGGGCCTAGGCATAAATCCATCACCGTAGTATATTCGAACCTTTCAAAATGTAGAACCAGCTTTATGGTTCTGATAGATTTAACAGTGATTGCTTTACGAATATAAAGTGATAAGAAGCAAATTAAAGTATCCGGTTATGGTAACCATTTTTCATAAAACCCATTATTACGACAAACCCATAATAAGCTGGAGTTGAATTGAGCGGCTGTTAGCGCCTAGAACGCCTAACGCATTAAATAATTACAATTTACTCCACAAAATAACTACAACAACGCACTTTGCTAGGGAGTAATAAAAGTCTACATGTTTTGAATCCAACAAAAATCCAGATCAACAGCTGTCGCCGGATGACGTGTGATCATCTACCTGCATTGACAACAAACAACGATCGTCACTGTTACGACAGAAAATTGAAAGAACTCTTCCACTATTTTGATGAAGTATTTCCACTTAAAAATTCCAAAGTATAATATTTCAAGCAGCTCAAACATCCTTTTGACCCTCAATCAAAAATCAACAAAAGCTCTCCTCATTTCACTAATAAGCGTAAAATTACAAAGGGAACACAGCACGTCACGTGACCGACCCTTTAAATGCATTTTCCGCGTCACTTGAGTCCGGAGCCGGCGTGGACTTACGAAAAGGGCAATAAGGTAATTTAATGGGAGAATATAAAATTGAGTATGTAAATATTTTTAAACGAATCGCAAACTTACCCGTAACTTTATTTAGGCAATATGCGTATTGGGGACAGGATAATAATGTGATAGTAGGAGTAGAATTTGAAACCAAACTTCTTCGGAAGCTACCATAGAGGCATCATATTCGGATGGTATATACTTTGGAGAGCCCTGTTGACCACTAATAAACCACACTTGCTTATACTGCAATCTGAAAACATTAATAAGCTCAATTTACATGTCATAAAGGTCGGCAGATTGAAATCCTGCAATGGACACCTTAACATTATATTAAATATGATACCGGGTCCCATCACACCTTCTATACTTTATGTTACTTTAAAGCCGAGCTACCCGCCACCCGCCTAACGTCCATGTTTATTTTGCCAGTAGTTGCCGAATAGTTTGAAGGTATTTCCTAAATTACTCTTCGAAGGGTTATAGTTATTAATCTGTTGTTCAGTTTTAGACCTTCGCCTTTTTGGAATACTTATTGAAAGTATTTAAAACCGCTTAATGAATTCTCATTTAGGAAGGGCTACTAGTACTGGCAGTGCATGCTTTAAGTCAAAACGCATTAGTATCGATGTAGTAATATCAGGAATAGTGCTATAGGTATTATTTATGGCAAATGACACTTAGATATCGTGTTATAAGACAGGCGGCGTCGCTCATCCTGCCGTGTGAATAGGCTTCAGCAGTTCTTTAAAATCAAGCGGGCATATCGATAATTGAATGAACTTTGATAAAAACAAAGGTTTTCACCAAATTTACTTACTCTATAATCTGGTTATAACTATTCGAAATCGTCACGTTTATTTTTCGGGTTTAGATATCAAAGCTTCTCCAATTAAATTATCCGTAATCGAATTATCATGGCCTAGCAGACCGATTAGATCGCGTTAGCAGGGTTCAATCAGTTTAGTGTTGAAGCTCACTAAAGCATTCCTTACCATGAACCATTTTTATGATGATTATATTTCGATCTATGTAAGCACATTTATATGCAAAGCAAAGCCTCAAAGTCGCATCCGAAAATGTTTCTTGGGTAATCTACGGTGGAAGTTCATCAATAGTCTTAAACATATGAGTGATGGTATATTGTATACGATAAAGTTGTAGAATGAGTTTAAATTTGCTGAACTGTGCAATACCGCATGGACCGAATCCGATATTTCCGGAGCCAGTCTTTAGTCATTTAGGATTTTTGTGCATTCGATCTTTATCTTATGCAGAAACAGGCAGGTAACGCTATGTGCAATTAAATCTAAGCGATTGATTGTATTATATCACACAAACTACTATAGGTGTTAAGTGGCCGTTAAGGCTAACACTGCGGATGGTCGACAAGGTGATATTATGACGAGGGTCTATATAAGACCTATATTTGTGGATTACATTCATTGAATATAACGGGTTACTTGTGTTCTGACATGCGATAAATTTGTACCCAACGGTTTGTCGTAGATTATTCTAGTTGTGATCACGTTTTGAACTCATTTGTTTAAGGATCAGGTACCTAGAATTAGTGATTAACTTCTCGTAGCTTTAACAACGTTACAATTATCTGATACCATGCGCAATATAAAAAAAAACAATTGTTGTTGAACTGAAATATTACAATAACAATACCCGCTCTAGGTGCGACTAAATCTTATAACCACAACATAAAGAACAAAATAAATCTCTTTGAGCATTTTCTTTTAGAGATCGTTCTGAACCCTCCGAAACCCATTAATAAACACGCCTCACCTACGATTCTATTCCAGAACCTTCGATAAGGCATCCAATAATCTCGGTGCTTATTCTTGGCGCGGATTCCCCGAATTTCTTCACAAGAGGGGAAAACTTTACAAGCAATCAAACTCTGTTTAAGTCCACCGTATCGACTGAACAAAATTAGGTATAAACGTGCAACATATAAGGCTTACTATCAAAGCGACCGTGCCACAGTTTGACTACATACGAATAAGCTATGTTATGAACGGTAACTTTCAGAGTATTTTTTCTAAAAAAGTTCGTAGACTGTGGTTGGGTTAAAACCATAGAGTGAATGTATTCTGTGAAAAAAATCTTCTCAACTGAAATATCCTATCACTGTTTGCTCTCAATTCGTCTGCTCTGTGGTTGATTTATGTCACGATTTCGGGCCCGTAAGTTCTCCTCGTGGAACAAGGAAGTAGAAACAGAGTTTATGGGATTTGTATGAGATAGATACTTGCTATTTAGTTATGGTGGAGTGAGATAAAAAGGATTTAATAAGAAACGGATTTCGGAAGTTTGGATTTCTTGATACGGTTACGTGAAGATATTATTGGGAGAGATTAAGTTATGTTTAGTAGTAATAAAATGATGTATTGAGATGATATCTCACCGTTTACCTCTATCGCATGCAATGCTCGATAATGAGTTCAAGGTAGCACATAATATCCACAACAATGTTATATTTTTATTTACACAGACAGTAAACGCGGATCTAAAACATGGATCCTGCTAATGTGTGTATTAATTAGATGTCCGTGACGTCGAGTCACACCGTCCTGCTTCCGTGACTCCATCGTGACAAATATCAAATATCGATTCGCCGCTTCAGGTATTATTATTAAAATGCTATTATGGATGCCATGGCGTGAAGACCAGAGCCCCCTCTCCCCATCTACGATAAATCGACAACACGCCAACACGCGACAAACCAAAGCGTCCACCTTCAGAGCCCCGAAATGAAGTAAGAAAGATCGAGCACCACGCAAACCGGACTTTTTAATTAATTTAAGACGAAGTAGGTCTTTGTATGTGACTACTACTTCATAGTAAAAATAATTTAAATAAACAGTTTTAGTTGATATTGAAATTGAAATAAAAGCCGCACAAAACGAAAAATTTACAAGACACATTTTTTCGGTCGCAAATTATATTTAATCGAACACAAAAGACCCATTCATTCTGTTTTCTAAATACAAACCAAAGTAATTAGAAACCATTGAACAAAACGTCATAGACTGAGATTTCCAATCTTTCAGCTGCTATTGTTGATGTCGAGTGAAATGTTTTAATTTGTCGCGGGCTTGTCGTCAAGCTCAGACTATAGCAGTGACGCAAGTCGGATTTGACATGCCTTATTTTTTTCTAACACATAAAATCTTGAATTAGTTGTCTTCCAAATTCCAATCTTCACTAGTGCATGGTGCAACATATTTGTACATATTGGGTATGATCTATAATCTGCTATTCTATCGGTTCCTGCTTATATTTGAGAATTTATCGTGCATTCCGAATTTAATGGTGGGATTCCATTATCTTATATTAAATAAATATTTTTTCCTTATGCCGAGAAAGTAAAGAGAAAGTTGAAAATAGTTGCTGCACAAGATATTGAATAGTATACTGTGTAAAGCGTCGTGGGCACCGCGACATCAGGTGCGTTGTTCGCGATAATGGATATTTCTTATTGTGGAACATCAGCCCGGGACCCGTGGGATCAATACTTTTTAACAAATTAAATTTATAAATACATCTACATTAATATACGAACCCGCTCCTGAGAAAACTTATCATTTTATGACACGTAGTAACGTTGGAAGAGTTTAAGTTCCGTTAATTACAAAATATTGTTTTTTTTTTAATTTACAGGCAAAACAGGAGGGAAAACCCATCATGGATACCCAGCACCCGGCAGCGCTGGACTCCAACCAGCTAAAACCTCCAATTTTGTCTTCACAAATTTTTTCCCATATCGTTGACATGGCTCTTAATATTACGTTTGAATTAATTTATTTATTTTTATGTTTTACCTAACGTAAGGGCTATGGATCGGGAGTTTTTACAAAATTTTTGCGTACAGTCTTACAATCCGAAAGCTTACACATCTATTTTTATAAATCGTTTCAATTTTTGCATAATGGTTTTTTTTTCAGGTTATATTTCTTAGGCTAACACAATTTGTCTAACTATCTAATACAATTTTTATGATATACAATTTATACTTACTATATATTGCTATCATAGTTTGCTTTCACTTATTTCTATTTAAGATTCTATTTGCTATTTTTAAACAATACTTTATAAACAATTCATCATCTTTTCTCTTAATCATCATCTCCGGTAAATTTCTAGCAACCATTATCGTATTTAATATTTGCTCGATCTCGAATCGGTCTCTTGCAAAAATAGGACATTCCAAGAGGAGATGCGGAACCGTTTCATCTACCCCAGGCTCACATAAACACGATGGATTGTCCTTACACTTGAAGCGGTTCAAGTATGCGGAAAACCCACCATGGCCCGTGAAGATTTGCGTCATGACGCTTGTGGTTTCCATTTTTCTGACGATTCTGTACGCCGCCACCGCATTGGGAAAGAACATTTTTGTTACGGAGGCTGTCTCACCAGACTTGTATCTCCTGTTCCATTCCACGAGCGTAGCCATGTGGATACTACGCTTGACGAAAGAGACCGGACATTGGTCATAGTCCGGCTTTTTCTTTAATTTTAGGGCCGCTTCTTTTGCGAGACGATCAGCTCTCTCGTTTCCAGCCTGTGATCGTCTCGCAAAAGTCGACTCCAGAACAAATAAACGCTTTTGTTCTGGAGTCGACATCGCCTCAGCTTGTCTCTGGTTTGCACAGCTAGGGGGTGGGGGGAACCGAGGTTGGTGATCGTTTGCAGAGCGGCAATAGAGTCGCTGTAGATACCGAAAGAGGTCTCGCGGTTCTTCGCCACTTCTTCCGTCGCCCTCCATAGAGCTACGAATTCTGCCTGATAGACGGTACAATAGGACGGCAACGCGAGCTTGATGGCTTTAGTTTCGGTGGTTCTATTCCACAAGGATAGCGCCGCTCCAACTTTACCCTCAATCTTGCTGCCGTCCGTAAAGATTCGCACAGCAAAATTGCTGTGGGCATTGTACTGTTCCTCGTCTATCAGGGTATCGAACTCTAGTCTGGTTTGCTCTGCACGGTGTGGGGCCTCTATCACTGGAGACATCTGTTCTACCTCCCTGTCGCCCAGCGATGGCTGAGGTATCCCCCTCTTCCAATCCTTCCCACCTTTTGTTGTTTTTAACCGTATGCATCCAATGTTTTCCTGCTGTATTTGTTATGTCATCGTCCCAACCATTATTCACTTGTTTGATAAATCTATACCTATCTTTTCTTTGTGTTCTTCCCATTCCAGTTTTGTTGCAAACTAAAATAATTAATAGGTAGTCCTTGTTAATTAATTAACTAATCATGACGATGTCTGTTTTTCTGTTTTTTTTTTGTTTGTTTTTTTCTGTTTTAATGTTTCGTTCCACTACATATTGACAAGTTTTTTTTTCTGTGACCCATGTTTGGCTAGCTTATGTTATGCTCGGAAAAACACAAGAAATCCATCATAGTTTTCTTAAGATGAAGGTTATAATTCCCTTTTAATTATTTTTTGTGGCCAGTATTTCTCCCAAGCCTTACTTATTTGTTTGCCTATTTCGTTTTAGTTGTTATTTACGCCAAAAGGCACCAACCAATTAACTCAATCACACATATCATTTTGCATATTCTATGATTTTTCTCTACTTTGACTTTTTTCTTAGATTTAATTCGATCTAAGTTAAGATTAAGATTGTTATCTTTATTGGATCTCTCGTAGATCCAATAAAGATAACAATCTCATTTGCAAACCTTACGTGTGCCAATTTATTATTTAGTATCAATATACCTTTATTCCAATTAATGTGAACGAAATTATCTACAAGTATAACTCTGAATAGCTTTGGAGACAGCGGGTCCTCCTGCTGCGCTTTTCTTTCAATTGTGAAATCATTCCCTTGTCTTTGCAGTTTTACTCTACTTAAACTTTTTGGTATATTTTTTACGTTTTTATACTGTTGTTGCATAATTATTTCTTAGAGCAGTCCATACTGATTAGATGAGTGTACTATCGCAGATGAAGCTAATCGGGTTAACCTATCCCGAAGTAAATGGTATAATCCAGACTGATCGCGATGGTAAAATACTGTTGAAGCCCTCTGCCCCACCTGAGGCATTAGGATCTTAAACAAACAAACAAAGCAATGTCATCGAATACTTTGGAATAGTCTACAAATTATACATATTATGTATATAATATTATGTAGGCTAGTGGACTTTTTTCTTTTATTATTTGTTCTATTGTTTGTATGTGGTCTATTGTAGAGTAGTGCGGCCTGAAGGCCGCTTGTTCCATTAGCTGATTATTGTCAATATCCGATACAATTCTTCTTAGGATAATGGATGAAATTTAATATTATTATTATTATTGATAGTGAACTGATAGTGCTGTAGTTACTAATGTCGAGCGGGTGCCCTTTTTGCACAACAGTGTTCTGCTTGATTTGCTCCATTGCTAATAGTACTTGTTCTTTTGCTGCTTTTCAACTAGATATGAAGCCACGATTGGCACTCCAGTTTTCAGAAATTTGTTCTCTAGGGCTTTAAAGTCGTCGTGGCCCAAAGGATAAGACGTCCGGTTTATTTTTATCTAACAATGCACCGGTGTTCGAATCCCGCAGGCATAAAAAATGCAATAAATAAGAAAAGTGAAACCAGTTTTAAACACATTTATTACAATACGTTCAAGATCTGTTCCTTCGGTTCGCGCACGTCTAATTAACATTCAACATATTAAATTAATTATGAAAGTTACAGATGCGAATCGACAACAGCTCCTCGAAACATTCCGGAACAGCGTTCGTAAACAACGTTTTAATACGCTCTTCAGTACATCTTCGGGATGCCTTCACAAAACGGCCCTTTGCGAAACTTTCTCGATATTATTATAATTTAAATTGGAAACGACGAAAAAGGGAAGTTGTTTTTGACTTTATATGTAAATGTCAAATCCTCGCACATCCCTTACAGGGGGACGTGAACAAAGCCGAAGGTGGATGCTTCTTTCTTTCCTTTTGACTGTGGTTTAAGTTACGAAACTTCAACTAAGAAACGGGGAGAAAATTTCTACATTACTTTATAAGGCTTTCGCTATAATTTGCAAAGTGCTTTAACTATATTACGCGGGTAAGTTTGCTAATTGCTGTCGTAGACAGGCCGGGGTTAAATAGAGCTCACGTGGTCGTCAGTGGTCATTGTCGTTTATGGTCATCAGAAACGTCAGGAGCAGCACCGAAACCGTTAAGGACTCTATTAAAACTCATTAATTATAACATCAATAATATGTTACCTTATTCAATTATAAATTGTTACTAATACATTGTACCTTAGTGACAACAAAAAAAAACACAACAAGCTTCACACACATCAGTTGAGATATAAAAACTACTATATTATGTTATATATTTATAAAATCACCTGATTTAATGAACAAAATGTACGTCAATTCTGTGATAAAAATGTTTAAGGCGAATTTACTCTTCACTAACCACCCGCTACAGCTCATAAATTAGACGGGCTTAGTCTTGTGTATAAGATAAAGCATTTGTCTTTGTCAGTACCAAATACGAACAATTTTATATTGTTAGATTCCTTTTGAAGGAATCAGCTTCTTGAAACATTAAATTGAGGTAGGGTAGAGCAAGCAGTGGTGAGACTGCACGTATTTGGTACCACTATTCAGTCAGTCTCTGGTGCTACAGTTTGTAATGATATCAGATTTGTTGTGAGAGCAGGTCGTCAAAATTAACAAAAAATAAAGTAACCTATTGTTCCACAGAGCAATGGGACTTATAATGATTTTTTACAAAGTATTAACGTAAAATAGTTTCAAGCCCCTTCCTTACTAACGCATTACTTCAGCTACACAGCAAAACAAACTATTAGTTAAGCTTCTCGCATTCCGGATTCTCCGAACTCAATTAAATTAATTTAACTGTGGTTTAAGCGGCGTAGCGCAAAGCTATTTGTACTAGTATTGTTTGTAAAGTTCGAGCGGAGTGTCGATTAGATGGATTGTTTTCATTACGAATTTTGTTACAGTCATTCCATTCCAAATTTGCGGTGATGATTTGTAAAAGTCTATAGACTATAGTCTAATTATACCTTTGCAAGTATTTCAATGTCGACCAACGCATCAGCCGCAATATTTTTTTATGTTTATAGGTAAGTTGACTGCTATTTATGCTGTGGGTAAATAATATTATAATAGGTGGACTGGAATTATACATTTGAATTTCTCATGTGAGGCCCTCTAGCTATCCTGCGGTTCGCATCTACACTACATCTGGATAAATAATAATGAAGAATTTCAAAAGGCGTTTCTATTCTAATTAATTAATTTGGTTTTTATATATTCGACTAAAAGGCAGCTCTGCACCGCCAGACACCGTCCTTCGGTTCCAGGAACATCTCGATTATATCCGGTATAGAAAGCTTGAGCTCAACCAATCAAAGCTAAACTTTGAGGGAAATATTATTTCTCAGCACATGTCACGTCAAGCCCGACTTACAAATTCGCGGAAGCTCAGAACGATTGCGTCAGCCCCACTCGAGGCGGCTTTTCCGTAAAGATGGTCTGCCAGTGATGTTGATAAATATCACCTAATACCGTCGCAAATATCATACCTTTTAAAATTACATAGCGAATATTTTAGGAAGGATCGCTTAAAGTATAAATATTTTGACACGCACCAATCAATACAGCTCTTTATCTTTGTAATATGATTGTACGAATATGCAAATAATTTAATTTGGAATTGAATCATATTAACCTTGATGAATATTAATTGATATCGTCGATATTACGTATCAATTTTAGTTATTAGGGGTAACAAAGCGAGGAGGATCGAGGTAATAAATTGAATTATTTTTCATTTCGACTTTCAATTTATTCAGTACATAAATAATAATATATAATATAAATGCGGCAGAGATTTTTATATCTTAAATTTTATCGTTCTACACTCGTTTCTACCTTAAGATGAAACTGCTATCAATTTTAAACTGGATAAAGCAATATACTTAAGCCATATGAGCTCTCATATTCACGTGAAGGTGTGTTAGGGTTACAGTAAACTCGAAACCACCAAGAGGGGATCGTATCCATATCAACTAAAGCTTCTTGTTAAACGTAACACTGGAGCTCAGTATCACTAGTATTTGTAAATAACAGATACCAACCTTACTAACCTAATATCAATACTATGGTGTAACACAAATAATCTTGTCCAGTACTACCTGATATTTTCGATTTCGATCATCAGTTATTTTTTGGACAGTAATAACTACCGGATCCAAGGGTTACCTCAGAAATACATCAAAGAGGTACGGCCCAATACAATTTGCCATGGTTGGGTTCATATTCAATTTGTTATTTATGTTATTTTTTTGAGGAAAACTGTAATTATACCCACGATATCATTTAGATGTGAATTCAACCGATTTATTTTCGTATTCTGAGTATCTTTAGCAAACTTTGTATTTGGATATTGGATTTTTTTACTGTACAATTTTGTATTAAGTAGCTGGTAATAGAAACCTATAATCACACCTTCAGCTACTCAGCTTAAGACATGAGGTCGTAGTCACAATTTTACTGCATCAACGTCTGTTATGTACTTCATACGTAAAAAGCATGATTAGTACTGCAAAAACATAATTGAAGAAACAAGTAAACAAAAGGATAAAATACCTCAAATTAACGTTCGCCCGGACCACGAACAAAAGGACCGTCGAACACAAAAGTGCCAAAAGGCCAACACTTGGTGAACACAAGATGAATACTCGAAAAGAGATTACGGATCAACTCAGTCAACAAACTTAGGCAATCTTTCTTTCATTATTCACGAATAAAACATACAAATATGAATCTAAGTGCTCTGAATATAAAATCTAGATTCGCAAAGCGTTGCTCTATGTATGCTTTTCCCATTTCACGTATATTTGTTCAGTGACAATGCGCACACCAATAAGTGGTGATTGCTTCCAATATCGATTGACCAATATGCCAATGTTTGCAGTAAAAAAACAGAAGCGATTATTTTTAATGGGAGCTTATACCCTTATTGTTAGGTGAATAATTCTGTTATTAAAATGTTATGTTTGTACTTACATGAAGTTTAGTTGGGTCATTAATAATGATCAAAATAAGATTTTTAACAAACATATTGTTAATCATAATGTATGTATTATGTATTCGACCCACTTGATTTATGAAAAGTTATTTAGTTTATTAGTTATGGAAACCGAGCCTTCGTTCAAGATTATTGATTCTGTCATCTGAGTATTTTTATAATAACTAAGATGAGCAGACGTACTTATGACCAGGTGGCAGAAAAGGCAAAAAGGCGGTCTCACCCGTGCGGTCTTGTACCATGTCCTACCAACTTAATATAAGATGGGAGGTTAGGGATTTTTTTTATAAATAAATTTGGCTCCAACGCTTTTGGCATTGATTTTCCCAATGTCTCAGTGTGCACAAAAATTACAAGTGCTTAGAGAGAAAAAAAAACTAAATACGAGTAAATTTGAAAAGTTTTTCCATACGCGATTCTGTGGTTTTAAGAACAGCACAAACAAATATGTTAGACTAACTACTATAAAGGTAAATCTTATTAGCAGATAAAAAATGTACATAGAATATTTACATAATAGACTAAAGTTAATAGAGAATTAATCATTAATAGTAGGCCGGGGGATGTCTTTCAGGGGCGGTCGAAGAAAAGGTTAGGGATTTGAAATATAATTAAATGAGAAAATAGTTCATTCATATGTACTGCGAATCGGATCATGACATCACGTGTCGGGCCGCAAAATATTACTCACGTCTAGAACTCGCCATTGTCCGGCCCCGGCCAGTAGCAACCTACTCAGCACAATTCGTTCACTCAGTCAGTTTTGAATCTTTTATAATTTTAATTACGACTCTGATAGATCTAAATAGTGTTTTTTTATATAATCACAAAGTCCGACGTAACAGGACATTGAAGATTCCTCTGCTAAAAACCATCGCATACATTGAAATATTAATTGTTATAGCCTATATTGCTCGGGACTACACCCGTAAATCGCGGTTACAAAGTTCAAAAATAAATTGTATTTTCATTGAAGTTTTATATCGGTAAACGGTCGAAGCGATACAGCCTTCGAGAGTTCAGTCAACACTCAACAATGGTCAACATTAATATTGAAAATGCTGGGGACGACTACTTAGTAGCGACGAGTACTGGAGTATATACAATATTATATATGTAGTCATGGCACTGCTACGTTAATACTGTCTAATGTATGATGAGGTTATGTTCAGAAGTTGTTTGTCAAATTAAGAAAAGATTCAATTTTTACAAACAAAATCAATGGTTGAAACGAAATTTCGGAACGCGGCTGTTATATATTTATTATATTATTTATGATTGAGTTTTCAAATCATCGCAAATCTAATCGTTAACAATTCATATTTGACCTAATATTAAACTTTTCGTTTAAGGAACTTCAATCCTGACGTGAGTCCTCTCACATTGCGCAGTTTAATATATTTTTTTTATTGCTAGATGGGTGGGCGAGCTCACAGCCCACCTGGTGTTAAGTGGTTACTGGAGCCCATAGAAATCTACAACGTAAATACGCCACCCACCTTGAGATATAAGTTCTAAGGTTTCAAGTATAGTTACAACGGCTGCCCCGCCCTTCAAACCGAAACGCATTACTGCTTCACGGCAGAAATAAGCAGGATGGTGGTACCCACCCGCGCGGACTCACAAGAGGTCCTACCACCAGTAAAGTTTAAGGAAGTCCAATCCTGACGTGAGTCCTCCCACGTCGTACAGTTTAATAACTTATTTAATGTTGATCATTCTATTTTCACACCACGTTGTCGGCATTCTTTCAGCCGCGCAGAGCTAAGACGAAGATATTTCAATCGAAAAATAACTTCACAGAACTGAGAGTTATTATTATCAAAGTCTTTTTCACAAAGAGATTGAAAGTTTCTTGTAAATAATATAATGAGACAAAGTAACGAAGAAACATTGCCTAACGAAACTTTCTTGGATCCAGAGACTCGGGGACTTACAGCTGAATTGTGTTTATAGGGTTTCGTAGGATACGGACAACAATTGTGTTCTCGTTTCAAATGTAATTATTTCGTCAGGTCTTTTATTATTGCCCTTTTAGGCAGACGAGCATATGGCCCAACTGATGGTGAGTGGTTACCGTCACCCATGGACTTCAGCAATGCCAGGGACAGAGACAAGCCGTCTGTCCGACCTTCTTCAATGATTTTTTTGGAAAACAAATGATTTATGAAATTTATAACAGCGTTCAAAAACAATAGTTGTAATAAACTAAATATATTATTACATTTTTATTTTTATTTACTTTTGTGAGGAATAGAATGTTTCTGGTTACATCTTAGGCATACTTCATGGTTTGGATTCAAGGGTTAGTAACTTTAACTACTGCACTATGTTGTACTCTTTATAGATGTGTTTTTCTCATATTTAAGGCACTCAACGTGACCTTCTCCGGTCACCGTCCTCGTCGAACCCGTCGCTTGCGACGAAGGGCTCGACGAGCGAATTAGCCCACAGACACAGCCCACTGGGTTTCTCGCCGCATAGCCTCTCAAGGCTATCAGCATAGGTAGGAAAAAAAAAAGTGGCCCTATGATATATAAGCTAGATTCATTAACCGCATGATCGACGACCAGATCAGATTAAATTAATTGGATTTGATCAATAGAACGTCACAGGCATAAAGATTCAGCACGTACCCAATACTTGACGTACTGAAGGCAGTGCGTAGTGGTCGGCGGACGTTGCCATTTTAACAGTGCCCACCTCCTATTTCACCTTCATCTTGTTCAGCGTTGAGTTTGAACTACTTCAAATCACACGTGGGTAGATCGATATCGTCATTACACTTTAACGTCGAGACATCCTGATGACGTCATCGCCGTAATCCTTGAAACCTATGTAAATCACGGCATAATAGACACGGAATTAATTTGTAAGTGGGCCGCGGTCGGTTGGCTTCTGACTTGTAATCCGGGCCCGGCTTAGTCCCGGCCGGGCCTCGTCCGTGCTGTAATCTCACGAATTACACTCGCGTCTTATGTGTTATCGTATTAGGGTTTGATTATGTTACTTCATTTTATACAATAAGCATCCCTTGGGGATGGAAAGTTCTAGAGTTAAAGTCGCAATATTAAGGATAGGCTCGGATAGAAATAACAACTGATACTGACTTGGTAGTCCAGTAGTTAGTAGCCCTAACTGTTGCGCCGAGGTAGAGGGTCGTGGGTTCGATTCCCACATCGGGCAAACATTCGTGTGATGAACAGGTTTATTTGCTCTTTGTCCGAGTGCTTATTACCTATATATGTACAAATGTAAACGTATATAAGTCTGTATATCAGTCTTTGGTACCCATACCACAGAGAATTCTTATTTGAAGCCACATGAACAGCGGGATATGTTAAAAAAAAAAAGCTGGACGATCATAAGACTTTACTCAAGACTTAAACCGTCCTTAGCCTAATAATAAATATAAAAATATATTTCATTAAAATAAGACACTCAATGTACTACACCGGCCGACATCATTTTCCTTGTTCAAGTTCTGATTATTTTTTTCCACTAATTTGGTAGTGCTGATCACGAAATTATACCTCATTTTATCGTATCACATCAGGTTTTAAAAAAAATTAAGACATGGGCTATTTTAAATTTTTTGATTAAAATAAATTAAATTTTAGATTTTGGCGCTCTTTTCTCAAATCGTGCGACCTCTCATAAGGAAATATATTAGTTGCAACAACGACACACCCATTCGAAACAGGTTACATGCAAATAAACCTCTACAGTTACTTTGTTCATAAACTTTTTACTGAAATAAGTGTGTTTATTTAAAAAAAAATCTTACGTTACGTAATTATATATGTAAGCTTGTAAACTGCATGTTGTGTACGTGGCCATAGAGTAAGATGATATATAAGAATGACATTGGCACTGACACACTCAGATAGAGAATTTGATCTTAACCGTGAAGTGATTTATGAAATATTGGAAGTAAAAAACCTTTAATTGTCGATTTTTCTATTTTTAGGTGAATAGATTCACAATGTTTAAATGNGAATTTGATCTTAACCGTGAAGTGATTTATGAAATATTGGAAGTAAAAAACCTTTAATTGTCGATTTTTCTATTTTTAGGTGAATAGATTCACAATGTTTAAATGTTTTTAGTGTTTAATTTTATAATAACAATAAACTTTTCTATTTTTAGATAAATCAAATTTGCGTTATTTACTCCAGTACCATCTGACATATTACATATATATATGTCGGCGCAAATATGACTATTTACCTACTGATCATCAACTCATTACTCTGTGATAAGAAATTGATGTTTAACAGTCCCTTTTATTGTAATTTCAATACTTTAAAGTCTTGTAAACACGCCCGCGTGTTTAATACTTGTAAACACGCTGACGTGTACGAAGTCCTATAAATACGGCCGTGCTGTCTGGCGTTTATTCGCTTTCTCGCTCACGACTCGGTCGTGCGCGGACGTGCTTTCCGATCCGTGGCCCGCTTGCGAGCTGCGTCTCTGAACTCACAGTTGTGCTCGACAGTGTAGTGACCGTGAATACATCGTGCTTACAATTCGGTAGTGCGGACGTGCCGATCCGTTGGTCGCTTGCGATTTGCGTCTCGGAGTCCATTTTTGTGCGCTAAAGTTTTGTAACNGCCGGTTATAATAACCAAGAACAAAGGTCCCGGCTGAATGCCATATGACCGCCTTATTAAAAATATTGCTTTCTACGACATTGGTAATAACGACATACCTCATAAAACGACCACATTTAACTAATATTTCGGAGAATTAGATCTGTTAGAACGACCGGCTAAGCTGTATTGTAAACAATTTGAATAGGTATCCACATTTGACTTCAATGGCTTTTAAAATCAGGAAGGAAAACAATAGGATTTAGTTTAGTGTACGGTCTTTTCTAATTCTTAGAAACAAAACACGTGCATGCGGTAGTCAAAGCCCGCTTCTTCATATCTCTTCAGTTAGTTTGTTACTTATCTATACACAAGACGCACCAAAACTTTGTGGAGTTATTCGTGAAACTTTCAAAATGTCGCAAAGAAAAAGAAAACAAATTAATATTGAAGAAAAATTGCATATTATGTAAATATATTTTTCCAATAATTCCCTATCGATTTGTTTGTACTTGCACGATACACATTAAACATCACCGGTTGTTACGACTATCGGTTTTTACGACTGAATATGAGCAGTCCCTTCGATGTCGTTATAACAGATTTTGACTGTATTACTATCTATTCAGTTATATGTATATTATGTAGTCAAAACAACCCAAAAAAGGCAAAAAAAAAAGTATTAACACCGTATCGTCGTCGCTTCTCGCGAAAGCAAAAAAATAAACTCCGAAAACCCTACGCCTCGAAGGATTCTCGCAGTAATTAATACGGCGTCATCAAAAAATCTAAGCATCGCGACGCCCTTCGGAACTGAAAGACGGTGACACTCGAGTTTTCCATAAATAAAAAGAAAAAAAGATTAACGTTAAAACGTCTAAAAAGAATCTCGCGTTCACTTCGAGTTAATGATACGGCACGGGGAGTGGCGAGAAACAATGGTTGGGGTTCATTTTACACCGTTGCGAAATAGAAATCTAATATTTACAATATATTGGTAATAAATTGTAATATTTTTAGAACAATATAGGTCATACGCAAACGTAACGATCATAACATTGCAGTCAATATTTTTGACAGATCAAGCATTGAATACATTTCATGATGAAAAGAAAATCAGTTCATCATATCTATATATCCCTTAAACTTTGTATTCCTTTTTTTTTAAATTGCGCAGACGGAGGAGTATGAAATTTTCCACACTTCCAGAGGTTATAGAGAAGAAGTGCACAATGCTAATATTTTTTAAAATAATGCATAAAAGATACATTAAATCAATAAAGAAAACATTACACACACTACCATCTATTTGACACACACACATGCATACTATTTGTTTATTGTCAAACTTTTCTTTGCGGTCTGTCAGTTATATAGTCTGTCAAATAAAGAAGTATAATAGTAATTGACAATAGAATCATAATAGTGTACAAACTTATAATTTCCATTAGTTATAGTCGAATTTCGACTCCCAGGGGACCACTAGTAAGAAAAATAGCTTGACGCGTTCGGTTTCGGCTTGATTTGATGTTGAAGATAATAAAAGCTAGTTCTTTAGGTAATTTAAATTGAATTAGTTAACGTTTTGGTATTTTGGTCATGTTGCACGCAGGGATACCAGCAATTTGGAACGCCTTGTGGTGACCGGTAAAATCGAGGGAAAAAGACCTAGGGGTAGAGGTCCCGTACCACAATCTCGTTTTTACCATCGCACCGCCCGCCACCGGAGTAGAGTTCATCCATACTACCTATAGCCACTGCATCCATTCACAGTGCGCTTCCAGAGAACTTTTTTGCCACGTACCATCCGGCTTTGGAATGAGCTCCCCTACACGGTGTTTCCCGAGCGCTATGACATATCCTTCTTCAATTGAGGCTTATGGAGAGTACTTAACGGTAGGCAGCGGCTTGGCTCTGCTCCTGGCAATGCTGAAGTCCATGGGCGACGGTAACCACTTACCATCAGGTGGGCCGTATGCTCGTCTGCATACAAGGGCAATAAAAAAAAAAAGAAACGATGGTCGGACCAAACAGCGGAGGAACTAAAGAAACCTGTCAGCGTCGATGGAGACAGCTGGTTGACGGAATCAAACGTAGTCACGATCCTCAGCAATGAGGGACCGATTGAAGAAAGAGAGAGAGTTCACGAAAAATAATTCAGTAGGCCGCGGCTTGGCTGTGCCACTGACATAGTTAATATCCATGAACGACTTATTATACTATTTACCAGTAGTGGTATGGTGGGCCGTAAATAATTGTAATAAATTAAATTCCTTTATTGTCAGATTAAAGCAATAGCGGGTCCAAACTGGAAAAAAGTAGCTGAAGACATAATCAAATGGGCATCACTGGAGGAGGCATTCACCCAATCTGGGGTTCCGCTAGATTAAATAACTACATAATATTAAGTAAACATAACTATCTAATACTAAGTAAACATAACTACTAATTATATTAAGTAAGTGATAAAAACTATATTAAAAACTATATTAAAATCAAATGATAAAAAAAAACTAACACATACATAGATTTTAAGTTATGTAAATTTACTGGAAATAAAAAGGCATTACTATTATTATTATTCTCACATCAGAACGCATCAAGTTATCTCAATAACCCGAAAAGAACCTTGAAGTGTGCATACTAATTTATTTAATTCATAATCGTGGCGATAATAATTATTATGCTGAGATTTTTTGTACAAAATTAAATGTCAAAATCTTTAATTCTAATTTATATCTCTCAATTAGATGTATTTTGTGCGATCTTAAATTTTCACAAAAATTTTCAAAATCAAAATTATGTTCACAACGGTGTAACGTACAGTCTCAGCCAAACTTCTCAGCTCAAGATCTCAGTGAAGATGTCTAGATTTTTTCTAGTCTATTTTCGATCCGGTTCCGTCGTCTTAGAAAACGTCTGGCATGACTTGGGCACTTGACAGGTGTAGTGCATAAGCTCGGTCCTGGTCGCTTTGTGCTTTTTGCGGACTTCAAAACGACCACTTAAAAAGCTTTTGTTTAATGATGTTTTACTCCCAATCATAATTAGAGAGCAAATCATTTTTTTTTATTCAAATTTGATTGCCGAATTCTTTTTTATTACCTTTGTAGGCAGATGAGCATAGGGACTACTTGATGGCGAGTGGTTGTCATCACTCATGTATATCAAGAAAAGTGTGGGGTGCATTAACTAAAAAAAAAATATACAAAAACTGTTTAGTTTTGATTGATTGATTATGCTTTAAATGTATAACTTAGCTCGCGGTGATAGGAAAGTTTAATTTTTTGTTTTTTTATTGCTTAGTGACTAACTCATGGCCCACCTTGTGTTAAGTGGTTACTAGAGCCCATAGACATCTACAACGTAAATGCCGCCACCCACCTTGAGATATGAGTTGTAAGGTCTCACTTTAAACAGTACAACGGCCGCCCCGCCCTTCAAACCGAAACGCATTACGGCTTCACGGCTGAAATAGGCAGGGTGGTGGTACTTACCCGTGCGGACTTACAAGACGTCCAACCACCAGTAATAACGCAAATTATAATTTTACGGGTTTGATTTTAATTACACTACGTTATTCCTTCACCGTGGAAGTCAATCGTGAATATTTGTCAAGTACGGATTTCATTGAAAAAATTGCTACCTGCTGGCGGGATTCGAACACCAGTGCATCGCTACATACGGATGTACCAGACGTCTTATCCTTAAGGCCACGACGACTTCAACATCAAGGGAACATTTTTGAACTGTGGTATTTTTAATGACCAGTATCAAAACAAAAACCTACTATCTGCCATACGTAGATGTAAACATGAACGGAGGAGATACGATTTAATTTTTTCGATAAAGGTAACAGGAAAAAATCCAGTTAATCAAAATCACGCATTACATTCGGAATGATCACAGCAATTTACTTATGAATATTAATACCGGTGAAGCGAATAAGACGGATACTATACAAAAAGGGAACAAATCTCCAGGACACGCCTAACAAAAAGCCTCTCCACCTTGACACGGGCCGCATTTGGAGACTAAAAACGAGGTCTATTTTATCGAGAATCACACTGGCAGTTTCGCGCATCATGCTTTTTTGCGTTTGAAAATTTGAACACAAAAATTTTAACTTGGGTTAGGTACATTTTGTCGTCTCACCTTTCGTCTGGTGCAGGTGCTGACCGGGCACGGATGCTTCGGGAAGTACCTGCGCCGGATAGGGGCTGAGCCGACGACGAGGTGTCACCATTGTGGACACGACCTGGACACGGCGGAGCATACGCTCGCTGTCTGCCCCGCTTGGGAGGTGCAGCGCCGTGTCCTGGTCGCAAAGATAGGACCTGACTTGTCGCTGCCTGGCGTCGTGGCGTCGATGCTTGGCAGCGATGAGTCATGGAAGGCTATGCTCGACTTCTGCGAGTGCACCATCTCGCAGAAGGAGGCGGCGGGGCGAGTGAGGGAAAGCTCTCCTCACTACGCAGAAACCCGCCGCCGCCGAGCAGGGGGTCGGGACCGGGGTCGTATCCGTGACCTGGCCCCCTAAGAGCTAGGGGTCCCACCCGTTTTGTGCGGGGAGGGACCCAGACGAGGGGTGGCGTGCTCTGCACGCTCACCCGCAATAGGAAGCCGGGTGATGGTAGACCGCGTTCCCCCGACCGCTCTGGGGGAAGGTGTAACGCGGCGCCATCAAAGCGGGCTCTCGGCCCGCTGAACGAGGGAACCGGTGGTCGTGTCGCTGGCGGCCGCCGGTCCGGCGTCCGTGGGACGGTGGGATGGATGTAATGTGCTCTGCGTCAACCCTGTCCCGCCGTTTCAATAGCCCCGACTGGGCTCCGGCCCCGTCCGAGGTAGGGCGCCGGTTGTGAGCGGCAGGAATTTTTAGTGAGGTTCAACTCCCACATACCCCACCTGCCGCGCGGGTGGGGAACCAGCGATTTTCTCCTACGGAAAAAAAATAAAAAAAAATGGTACATTTTGTAACCCTCTGATCCAGCGAGGTATCCCGGAACACTAGTGGCATCCATACCTTTAATTAGTTCGACAAAACGATTAAATTTCTGAAGCAACCTATGATGTCGGGGCTAAAATTATGGTGATAGCTTACACCTGTGGGTCTCTAATCCATACATCAGCCCGCTGAGTTTCTAGCCGGATCTTCTCAATGGGTCGCGATTCCGATCCGGTAGTAGATGCATTCGCGAAGCAGCTGCCCTTGAGCTGTTAGGTCATTGGAGTTCTAGCAGCTGTTAGCAAATCCCATCCTTGCTAGCTGGAAAGGCCTCCGGGCCACCAGTAATACTTCCTACATAAAAACTTGTGAGTTTGCCCTCAAACATTAAACTAGATTGCCTAGTACATCCCTGGCCCGCAAGGCCCTACGGTGATCCTCAAATGCGAAAATACATTTTGACGGATGACAAAACACAAAAGATATAAGACGTAGTGTAATTTTCTGCGCATTTAATATTCTCGAGTGTTTACCGTACAACGTCGGACGGAATCCTTTTTGTGACATTTTTTTTTTTTAAAAGATATCTTCGTTTTTCTTTTTCTTACAATGCACGGCGTTTGTGTGTGCTTAAGGAGATGTAAAAAAGGTTTTTTACGATTCATGAGGTTAAAAATGAAAATTGTTTTTTTTTGTCTAGTACAATATGATATTATGTCGATCGCACAATAAATAATTCTAAATCCGATGATTTCGCTTAGTATAACTGAATATATAATATAACTAGCTGACCCGGCAGACTTCGTAGTACGTTTTATTTTTATGGATCATCTTGTTGGACCACTACAGTGGTGATTGAAAGGCGATTGCATGCAGCAGAGATTTTTTTTTCTTACCTATGCTGATAGCCTTGAGAGGCTATTTCAGCTTCTCCTTGACATGTAGATGAGCTCACGGGGCTCAGACCGGGAGTGTTGCTAACACTGGCCCTAGCAATAGCAGTGCTTCGTAGAATCTACCACCGGATCGGAAACGCGACCCACTGAGAAGATCCGGCGAGAAGCTCAGTGGGCTGTGTCTATGGGTTAATTTACTTGTCGAGCCCTTCGTCGCAAGCGACGGGTTCAACGGGTGACCGGTGCTTGTGGTACCTAAAATGACTTGCTTAGGGTGACGTCGACAGCAGAGATGCGAATGTTGCAATGGACGTGTGCAGTAACGATAGTAATAGATAGAATACGGAATGAATATGATAGAGGAAGTCTGAAAGTGACACCTGTGACAGAGAAGTTGAGAAGTGCGCGTTTGGGATGGTATGGATGTGTGATGAGGCGAAATGACAACGAGGTTGGTATGAGAGTTTTACAGGAGAGCCGTTTAAAATTAAAAAATATCATTACAAAAAAACTACTTGAGTTATTTGAATGGAGTAAATTTAATTGAAGTTTAATTAAAAATATCGAATTGTTGATGCTGATGATGCTTAACGACCGTCTGGTGTAGTGGTAAGTGACATGGTCACTACACAAGGGGGTCGCGGGTTCGAATCCCGCCAAGGGAGGATATTTGTATAATAAATATAAATGTCTTTTCCAGGGTTATGGATGTATATTAAATATATGTATGTGTATAATAAAAAAAATCTTACATTTATTTCCGTTTTCTGGTACCTGTAACACAAGTTCTATACGAACTTATCACGGGACCAGTTAACGTGGCGTGATTGTTAGTAAATATTTATTATTTATTTATTTATGATACCAAATAAAAAGCACCTTTAATTATAAAAATAAATGTAGCGTTTTAAACTAAATGTCGCTTAAACCAAATAGCCTTTCACCTCCCGATATGTTCGCCAACGGTAACAATGGCGAAGGAGTAGCATCGTGCAGTAAGTTACGTATTATTATCATACAACCTTTTTTCTATCGCGAAGCAGTCTTACCGTAGAGCGCTTTTCAAAGTCGTTATAAAACAATTTAAGCTTCCTGATTGCTTTCTTCATTTATTGCTCAGACGGGTGGACAATTTCACGGCCCACCTGGTGTTAAGTGGTTACTGAAGCTTATAGACATTTACAACGTAAATGCGCCACCCACCTTCAGATATAAGTTCTAAGGTCTCGTATAGTTACAACGGCTACCCCACCCTTCAAACCGAAACGCATTGCTGCTTCACGGCAGAAATAGGCGAGGTGGTGAAGCCTACCCGTGCGGACTCACAAGACGTCCTACTACGAGTAAACCACTTTAACCGAAGGTCTTGTCCTTAAGCAAGCCTCCGCGTCGTGACGTCAGAGCTCCCTGAACTTGGCCAACCCCTTTTTGCTAAATAAATACAATTTCACTCACACACGCGCAAAGGAGTTTTTTTTCAATAACAATAAACACACATGTGTATCTTTACTTGTTTAATGTGTTCGCAATAATAATTAATTTTATGTTTATATTATTACACTCTGTGTCTGCGTGATGCTCTCCCGCTGTGATTCATTCGAGACGTGAATAGAAATTTGTTGCAATATGTTAATAGCTGCCTGATTTGGCTGTGTTAATTCCACCACATTTCGCGTTTATAACTTCATCGATTTCCAGGTATCGTACTAATAAAATAATTTAGTAGGGCCTTTAACAATCTCAAATGGTAACAATTTTCGGTAGGCAGCGGCTTTGCTCTGCCCCTGGCATTGCTGAAGTCCATGGGCGACGGTAACCACTCACCATCAGGTGGGCCGTATGCTCGTCTGCCTACAAGGGCAATAAAAATATATATAAAAAAAATGATTAAACGACTGTCATTAGATTTACGTGTACGTAATTCAATTTGGTTAAGGTTAAAATGTGTCGCGAATAATAGATATAATTAATCGCATTACTGCTTCACGGTAGAAATAGGCAGGGGCGGTGGTACCCGCGCGGACTCATAAGAGGTCCTACCGCCAGTAAGAAAAATTTATAATTCGGTGACTATTTATAGGAGCTGGATGAGTGAAGCCGAGGATCGTGCTCAATGGCGTGCAATTGGACAACCCCCTATGTCCGGCAGTGGACTGTCATAGGCTCATGATGATGATGATGATGATGATGATTCTCCGGTCACCGTACTAGTCAAACTCGTCGATCACGACGAAGAGTTCGACGAGCGAATTAACCCATAGACACAGCCCACTGAGTTTCTCGCCGGATCTGCTCAATGGGTCGCGTTTCCGATCCGGTGGTAGATAATCTAACTATCTAAGTACCTATCTTTTCGAATGTATTGAAATTAGTGCGAAGACAAAAGATACGCCATTTTGATTCGCATTTTTTTAAGTCATATGATAATGTACATATATATAAATATACATTTTAAATTTATGCCAAATAGGTGTTTTATTTTACGCTGGCCTTTAATGGTCGTGGTTTTATCAACAAACCTCAACATTTTAGGGGTGTAACAGACATTTTGCAAGGTCAAGGAGTCAAGTGAGATAGCTGGAGTGTGATGAAAAATCTATAGGTCGTCATTTCATCATTTAGAATTAAATTTTTTTTCAAAGTAACAAAACTCAAACAAATATCCAAAGCCAATATTGGACAACCCTAAAAATAAAAGCACAAAGAACTAATTTCGTTAGTATTAACTGGGTATAAAATTCTAAATTCGTGTAACGATGTTTTTACAGGTGGTCTGTCTTGTACGTTATTGCGGGGACAAAGGTTTATTGTATATGCATATGGACTCAAGGTCACGGTTCGGTGCCTGAGCAAGCGTGCTTTGTATTATTATTGGAGAGTTGATCGATTTTTATATGAGACTAGATGAGACCGCGGTAGTGCTTGAGTCAAATTTGTACTTTAATAATTGTGATTATAAATATTTTTTTACTTCACCATTTTGTCGCTTCGTTTCATACTTCTTATTGTCAGTCGTACCCACTGAATTTCTAGCCGGATCTTCTCAGTGGGTCGCCTTTCGGACCTGGTGGTAGATTCTGCGAAGCACTGCTCTTGCTAGGGCCAGTGTTAGCAGCACCTCCGGTTTGAGCCCCGTGAGCTCACCTAAATGTCAAGGAGAAGCTGAAATAGCCTCTCAAGGCTATCAGCATAGGTAGGGAATAGAAAGTGATCGTGACTCTGTATGTCTTATTACTTGGTTGCGGCTTTTGCGAGGCCATCTCTGTCTCTATTTGTGGCGGTGCGTATACATTCAATAAAGGAACACTTCGTTGATGGCTTAATAAAGTCTGTCCATCTTGTGGGTGATCAACTTTCATACTTCGTGTCATACTTAAGGTGGAACATTATTAATTCTGAATTCGATATATCGTCTTCTCGCATTAAAACTGTATAATCTCAAAACTTACTAATTTTACAGGAGAGTGTCTTAAAGGCTTACTACATGTGATATTTTTAATATTAATCATCTTTGCAACATTTATTTTTTATTTTTTACCTGTGTTACATTATCTGTGTTTTAAACTAAGATAAAATTATGTATTAATTTTGTTAATAGTAGTCAAAATATAGATAAACTAAAACAACAAAAAAACTGATACTAAACTACGCTCTTTTGACAGTATTTATGAGAAAAATACTGGTGATACCAAATGATACCGCATATTAACTCAATTTCGAATATTTTTAGAAATTGTACACTTTTAATTTGAAAAGACGATATTTGTAATACTGTTATAGAAAAATATTGGATCTCTTTTCGGCGATAAAATCCTTCACACCCTTAACCCTTATCGGTAGACAGCGGTTTGGCTCTGCCCCTGTCATTGCAGAGGTCCACGGGTGACGATAACAACTCATCATCAGGTTGACCGGACGCAGGTCTGACTACTAAGGCATAAAAAAATATTCAAAGATCAAGGTGTTTTAACACGCTCTTGTTGGCTTTGTTTGCTTGTAACGGAATCTTTAAGCGTCGTTTTACCGACTTCAAGACGCATTTTCACACGCATCAAGGACCGATTGCAGAACAATAATTTTTAAAACTTCGCTCTAATATCCTGAACGGTATCAACAGGATGAAAAAGATGAAATTAATTATTGTTAATTCGGTTCGCTATTTAAGCGCATTTTTTTATTTCGTTTTTCAAACACTTTCTTTTAGCTTCTTTTTTATACGCTGCCAACCACAAGATAATCATATTTAGAACATGTAAAAAGAATTTTTACACCCATTAGCCGGCATCCACTCATTAGCCGGAGTTGAACATTTTGTTCTAATTAATTTATTGTAACAAAACTCTTTTCTGTACTTATTTTTTTTTTGCGAAGGTGTCCTGCTTACTCATGAGAATGTCTTCTATCCAAAAAACAATCTCAAAGAGCACAAACTTTTAAGCCCATGCTTTAAGATAACCACCGGCATACCGGATACATAGATAAACAGAGACATATCAAGCTAATAAAGGCGAAATTAAAACAACTAGTAGTCGCATTGTGGTCGAAATTCGACCATAATTAATTTCAATTATTTAAATTATAAGTTTGAACATTATTATGGTTCTATTCATCGATCGTGTTCTATTGTCATGTTTCTAATATAATCATTGTTCTACAATCACAGCTTTCGCCAAGGCTACACTATAGACATATAATATTAAAGACAAATAATATGAATCTATTCTCAATTTGACCACAGAAATTAAACAATAAACAAAAGAGTATATATGCACGCGTGTGTGTGTATGTGTGTGTGTCAAATACACAGTAGTGTAATGTTTTTATTATTGATTTAATGTATTTTTATGCATAATTAAAAAAAGTATTAGCATTGTGCACTCCTTATCTATATTCTCTATAAGTGTGGGAAATTTCATAGTCCTTCGTCCGCGCAATTTTCGTAAAATTTTGCCTCACGTGTTAATATACAGATTACTATGGTTCAATCATTTTTTTTTTTTTTTTTTTTTNTAAAAACTTCCAGAAAGAGCACTTAGTCGGCAGATGTACCACAAACACAGGCCGCGCGAACAATGGCCGGGCTAACAAAAGCCGGGCGAACAAAGACCGGGCGATCGAGTGGACGATGAGCACGTCCGCACGTGACGGGTGCCTCTATCGGAATGGTTCAATCATCTGTGACCACGACAACTGTACGTAATTGGAGATTTTCGGAAGTAATTTATAAGCAATAATTTAAATAAAAACGTTAGCCTAAGCTGTAAAAGTGTTATTAATTACGTCTATATAAAGCAGGCGTGTTAAAAATTTGTAGTTAAACCTTTTAAAATGCACCATGAAAATCTTCAAACATTCGCTTTAAGCATCACGGAATCCACATTACTGAGCCTCCGATCAGAAAACACTCGTATAGAAATTTATTGCAACGTAAACCGGTTATCTGTTGGAAACATTTAATTTCGTTTCCCGTCAGCACTTTTTATTTTATTATCAGCATTAAGTAAATAATTGTACGTCTCGAGCTCAATGCCATTACGGGCTTTATTTGACGGAGGCGCCTGATCTTTTTTAATAGCACAACTTTTGCTACTATGTTTTTGTAAGGCGTATTTCATTTTTTGATATTTGTTCAAAATTAATTTTAGCCTTGATGGCTGTCTTTGTTTATTAAGTAGTTTCAATTGGTTATTATTTCAATTAGTGCATGTGCGTGCATTATTGTGGGTGCAGTCTACACGTGCAGTCTCATAATACGCCTGTCGTTAGCAAACCTTTTGAATGTTGCTTTATAAATAGATATATTGTAAGGAAGTATTGATTTGAAGAACTGAATTAAGCCGCGGTCAGACTGTCTGATTTAGTCCGAGCGCATTATAATATCAAACAGTAGCTCCGTTCGTGTAACATGCTAAAAGTCACCCAGTTTTTTTCTTCCACCTTTGCTAGTAACCTCAGCGGCTTATTTTTTCTCACAATATGATATTTCAACATCGTGGAGGTCAACTGTGAACACGTCTAAAATATTTTTTATTGCCTAGATGGCTGAACGAGCTCACAGCCCACCTAGTGTTAAGTGGACACTGGGGCCCATCTACGACGCAAATGCGCCACCCACCCTGTGATATAAGTTCTAAGGTCACAAGTATAGTTACAACGGCTAACCCACCCTTCAAACCGAAACGCATTACTGCTTCACGGCAGAAATAGGCAGGGTGGTGGTACCTACCCGCGCGGACTCACAAGAGGTCCTACCAGTAAGTACGGACTTCCATAAGAAAGATTGGTAGTTATCTGCGAAGTTTCGGTACTATCGCATCGCTCGATATAATTATGTGCATCGGGCGTCTTATTCTTTAGGCCAATACATGACCAGAATTGTATTACAGGGCTATATTTATTCTAAATTAGCTGACCCGGCAGACTTCGTAGTGCCTCAATCGATAAATAATTGACTTATATATTTAGACTTTTGTATAAAATAAATTTAAAACAAAGAAAAGAATCCGTCCGACGGGGGACACATCAAAGGAAAAACAAAATTGTAATTTTTATTTAATTCCGAGCATTTTCATATTTGTTTACCTTTTAAACCTTCTCAGGACTTCCACGAATAATTCAAGACCAAAATTAGCCAAATCGGTCCTGCCGCTCTCGAGTTTTAGCGAGACTAACGAACAGCAATTCATCTAATATATAAAATTCTCGTGTCACAATGTTCGTTCTCATACTCCTCCGAAACCGCTTGACCGATTCTCATAAAATTTTTTATGCATATTCAGTAAGCCTGAGAATCGGCTACTATCTATTTTTCATACCCCTAAGTGATTAAGGTTGTCCACCCCTAACATATTATTTTTTATTTGGACATTTTTTTTTGTTATAATGAGGTATTATGTGATTGAATGAGGTTTTGTTATTTTTATTATACCTATATATTCCCTCATCGTTCACAGCACTACATACCTCTTTCACTCACTTACCACATCCTTACACACTTACAATAAGTTAGTTTTTTTTCTACACTAGAAATTCCCTAGAAATCTTATATATGGCAAAACAATGTTTGCCGGGTCAGCTAGTTTTTATATATAAATATAGATAGAAGATAGATGAGCATTATAACAGCTAGAAACCATCTCTAATAATAAGTGTAATTAGTGTTTTAGCCGATCACAGGCGAACACTGAATTCAATAGCTATGATTGTTATACTCGAATATGGTAAATGTATGATTCATTGCGCTGAGACAAAGAACGACCCGTGTGTGTATTTAAAATACTACGCATTGTCATTTATTGCGCATTACATAACGCTATTTTCGAATTGCTCGCATTTGTTTTATTATAATTAATAAAATATGTAATTAATTGTAGAATGTTTTCCCTATAATGTTTTTCGAATTAGACTACGTCATGGCCTGGAGGGATTATTGCAGTAGGTACATGAGCAACACAACAGACAGAAGTCAATAGCCTCACAACACAACAGACTGAAGTCAACAGCGTCAATATCACAAACCATAGTTTGAAATACAGTCCTAATTTCGGTTATATTGTAACAGATATTCCGAAACTAAAGACTAGTCTTGGTATTGATGTCATTTTTTTTTTAATAATAGATTTTTTTTGTTAGTTTTTTTATTGCTTAGATGAGTGGACGTGCTCACAGCCCACCTGGTGTTAAGTGGTTACTGGAGCCCATATACATTTACAAGGTAGGTAAAAGAATCAAATAAAAAAATCGATTCGAATTTGCTATGTGTGTTTAGTGCGAGTTTTTTAACGTTCCCGATAGCGTAAAAGTTAACTCAAATTTGTATGGAGTTGGAACGTTTGCTTTCGTTTGCCGCTAGGGGCGCTGTTCCAACTGCATACACAGTTAACTTTTACGATATCGATAACGTTAAATAGCTCACACTAAGCACACTGATCGCAACCTAAAGATCTCGTGAAAGTTTCATCGATATCGAATCAAACCGATTCAGAGTAAATAGAGTACGTAAATACCTAGAAAAAAAAATCGATAATCGAAAAATCGATATATAGATAATGTTACGGTACCTCGTCAGCATCGCTCACTCCGTCAGTAACATCCGTCCCGCCTTTGTCCCGCCAATGCTTTTCGCTACTGGAAAACGTAAACTTTCTTTCTCTCCTAGGACTGAACAGGACTCCGCCGGGCGTCCTCGGACTGTTGCAGCCGTATATCTCCACGTTCCTAGTGGAAAAGATATCGTTTCTGTCGGTACGGGGCGCGAAGACATCGTCTTCTATGTCCGAATCGAAGGTCAGGGAGAGCGGGGGTGATGAGGCTGACAGACGAGTGGGTTGAGGGTTCCGGCTTATCGTGAGCTCGGAGTCGGAGTGAGGTCGATCTGCGGACAAAAAAAAAATATATAATTTAAATATTATTTAGCTTTTTAAGGCATCATTTGAACATTATAAAAAAATCCTTAAACATATTTAATGTATGGTTACTGGTGGTAGGACCTCTTGTGAGTCCGCACGGGTAGGTACCACCACCTCACCTATTTCTGCCGTGAAGCAGTAATGCGTTTCGGTTTGAAGGGTGGGACAGCCGTTGTAACTATACTTTAGACCTTAGAACTTATATCTGAAGGTGGATGGCGTATTTACGTTTTAGATGTCTATGGGCTCCAGTTACAACTTAACATCAGTTAGGATGTGAGCTCGTTCACCCATCTAAGCAATAAAGAAAAAAACTGAATCTATGTGATTAACAAATAATGTGTGTTGCCTAATATTAGATACTATTTTCACTTGTAAAAATCCCTCCTCAGGTAAAGGCTTTCTCCAATAATAACCAATATTCTCTAGATCGGGCTATTTTAATCCGATTTGTAGTTGTCACTTTCTTTTTTCTTCTTCCTTTCCTTCTTTCTTTTTCCTAGTGGGCTCTCCCACATTGTAACTTTTTTTTTTTGATTATTATGCCATAATAATTCCTAAATTATAATTTGTGTCCTCGCGGCCAGTGGCTTGGATGTGACCCTGGTAATCGCGATGTTCATTAGTAGTAATATTCATCATCCTCATCAGAAACGACAATTATCTGTTGTATTTTAAAATAAAAAAACATCATTTTATCAAAGTTTGTGAACGTTGATGGCGGCATATCCATCTGACCTAAGTCTTAAACATTGTGCACGCACTTACAGAGCAAACAAAATGTACGACCTGCCATCAAATGTCAGATTCATTTAACTAATACCAACATATTAATATCAATGTTTCTCATTTAGGAAACACCTATTCAAAAACTCGGTCAAATGTATTATTACGGGCTGCAAACCGCAACTAATAATATTAACGTACAAGAAAATAAATCAAAGTGTTATTAAAACCGCCATCTTTGTTGTGTGGTTGGGTAATGTTTTTCTTTGGTCGCGTGTGGTCAGATGGTATTCTGTGGTTACTGTGGACCGTTAATGTAAGGTAAGTGATAAGTAATCGAAACGATAATCTCTATATATAAAAATGAATTGCTGTTCGTTAGTCTCGCTAAAACTCGGACGGCTGGACCGAATTGGCTAATTTTGCTCTTGAATTATTTGTGGAAGTCCAAAGAAAGTTTAAAAGGTAGATAAATATGAAAATGCTCGGAATTAAATAAAAATAATAATTTTGTTTTTCCTGTGATGTTGTCCACCGTCGGACGGATTCCTTTTGTTTGTTTTAAGTTTATTTTATACAAAAGCTTAGGTCTTTTAATAATTTATTGAGGCACTACGAAGTCTACCGGGTCAGCTAGTCAATACTATAATTTACTTTATGTGATAATTTGTTCACAAATTGTTGCAAAAATACGTAAACGAACATTTATTCTTCAAGATTCAATTTTCACGGCAAAAATAGGTGATAGCGTGATTATATCTAGCTTGGAAGCCCTGCCAACAGTAAAAAATTCTCATGACGATCATCCGACAAACAGCTAGCCTTGCCACTATTTAAATATAAGTAATGCCTCACAAAACGAGGTTGTTCCGTCATTTCGGAAGACATACAATTAAATTCAGTATCGGAGAATTATTTTTAAGTATGGCAACCGTCAGAAGGCATGCCATTGTTGCCAGTGTTTTTGTTATTTTTTTATTGCTTAGATGTGTGGACGAGCTCACAGCCCACCCGGTGTTAAGTGATTACTGGAGCCCATAGACATCTACAACGTAAATGCGCCACACACCTTGAGATATAGTTATAAGGTCTCAGTATAGTCACAACGGCTGCCCCGCCCTTCAAACCGAAACGCATTACTGCTTCACAGCAGAAATAGGCGGGGCGGTGGTACCTACCTGTGCGGACTCACAAGAGGTCCTACCACCAGTAATAAAGTAAAATAAGTGTCTAGAAAAAAAAATTTTTCAATCATTAAACATGATATGATGCGAAATGAGATGAAGTTGATCAGTTTGAGACTGAAAACGATTGAGGCGTAAGTACCAGTAAAGTGTTGGCTATTTACTGAGACTTCAGTAAACCTTTTTTATAGAACACTCACACTTGTACACTTTTACAGATGCTTAGCGGTTAATAAGCACCTATTACTACATATTTAAGCTTGTAGAAACACTAAATTAACCAAATAAAACAATTCACACAACTACGCTCGCGTTTTCGCGAGGGCTCGACGAACGAATTAACCCATAGATAGACACAGACCACTCAGTTTCTCGCCAGATCTTCTCAGTGGGTCGCGTTTCCGATCCGGTAGTAGATTCTGCGAAGCACTGCTCTTGCTAGGGTCAGTGTTAGCAACACTCCGGTTTGAACCCCGTGAGCTCACCTACACACGTTAGGGCGAAGCTGAAATAGCCTCTCAAGGCAAGGTAGGAAAAAAATCAATCGCGTTTTCGCCAAAAAGTCGTTATAATAATATTTGTAAGCTCCAATGAAGACTTAACACTAGTACAACCATAGAAAAGCAATACAAAAGTTTTTGGTCGGGAATGGAGTAATATGTATGTACCAACTACAGAGGCTTCGTTGCATATTTGAACATTGATTCTTTGTTCAAAATCTAGATTTTTTTGGCTAAATGTAAAAGAAATCAAATCGAAAACTCTTTCACAACAATATATCTTATTGCTTTTAGCATGAAATCTTTCGAGACCGCAATGAAATAAAAAGTGATAAATAAGCTAATTACTCAAACTTTTTGAATTATAAAATCAATTTTTTTCTTAACCTATTTCAATATATGTTCAAAACTAAGTGTATTTTTTCCTACCTATCCTAGCTGCCTCGAGGGATCATACTAGATTTACCGAGCGAGTAGGTGAGTTCACGGGACTCTAACCTGTCGAGACGTTGCTAGCATTAGCCCTAGCAAGAGGAGTGCGTCGCAGAATCTACCACCGGATCGGAAACGCGACCCACTGAGAAGATTCGACGCGAAACTCGATGTGTCTGTAGGTTAATTTATTCGCTGAGCCCTTCGTTGGAAGCGATGAGTTCGACGAGAACGGTGACCGGTGCTTAAGACCCCTAAAGCATCGATAGTGGATCGAGAGGATCCAATATGGCATAATTAGGGCGACGTCGACTGTTTACCATTCGGTCCGCAGGATCGGGTATATGCGAGTAAGTGTACTCTAGTATACTTCTCCCAGATAATATTAAAGTCATTTTTAAATTAAACTGGTACTATAAATAAATGCGAAACCAAAAAAAAAAGAAAATAAACGTATTTAATTGCAAACTTTAAAACTCTATTCAAGCAGAGCACAATACAAATTACGGTGAAGGGAAAAAAATACAAACAAAAAATTGCAGAACAAAGAAAAGTAATTTGTTATCAACAATATCGATGATCGAAGTACCAGCAGACCAGGAGTCGTATGGAGGTGATACAGACAAAAAAAAACAATAAACCAAAAGCAGACTATTCAAGGACAGAGTATAATGTTTTTTTTTTTCTTTACGTATGCGCTAAACTTCAAACTTACGTATTTTTTCGGTCGAAGATAAATTTTAGCGGTCAGCTCGCCTGGGGCAGCAGCCAGCAAAGTCACTGCTAGAACTATTTCAAGAAAAACTTTAATCAAATATTTTCTTGATTTTTTAAACCTGAAGTAGCTTAGAACCATAAAAAACACTAGAAAACCATTATGATTATCGGTTTAGTTTCATCTAAAACCAAACAAACTCTTGTTATACTGAGTATCGCATAAAATATAACAACAATGGAAAATACCTATGAACTTTTAAAACTATACGCTATCAAATGAACAGACAGCTTTAACGGACACAAATTAATAAAATCTTCGCTCGGTAAGGCGAAACCAGTTTGCTTGACACACGTGCAGCGACCGGCCGCCATTAGAACGAGATACAAGATATGTTTGGACCCTTCTTAAGTGCAACGATAGTAAAGTATGGATATACCGGTCCTAATAAATATTACGTTCGGTTTAAATTATGATCTAGTTTTGATAAGCTGAGGTAAAGGGATACGGTTGTGGACAACACTGGAAATTTATTGGAATATCTTTGATAGAGTAATAACTACATGCTTTAATTGGATTATGAATAAAACAAAACGAACATTTAGAGTCTTTATTTAAACATTAATATTGTTTTATTGAATACTAGGGCAACACGGTCACGCTTCGCTATGAATATTGCTAATTAATTAAAAACATTGGTTAGGTATTGAAACTATTTGAACGCCATATTATATGGTGCGTTTATGGAATTACGACCCAAACTTGGAGTGTCAACAACTGTTGTAGGAAATCTCATGACAATGAGACGAAATATTTAAGAAGGAATGCAGGACAATTGTATGCAATACCTAAAATACGTATTACAATTAGAACCGTTGCGAGTCGAATTTTGGAGCACGTTAATCATTAATTTGCAATTATACCAATGATTCGGATTGTTTTAATTATCATGTAGAGTAACTAGATTCTAAAATGTAAATGCAAGTCAAGGATAGCGGCTGGTGCCTGTGATTCTTAATATGAGTACACTAAAATCGCCAACGATTTTTATAGTAATCGTTTTTTTTAACTGCACCTAATAACAAATTCGATAGTGCACCCGTTTTGTTTTTGAAGATATCGCAAAAGGCGTTGAATGGAATCACTTTACATTGCAATAGCGTTCTTTGAGCGTACTATACCAGCCCACTTCAATTTCCGATCAACATTTGATGTCTACGGAATCCGGTAACCGCTTAAAACCACTCGTCCACGCAACTAAGCATACATATAAATAAAAAAAAAGTATGTTGGTAGTAAGTTGTGTTGGAAGCCTTTTTTTTTTTAATTTTTTTTTTTATTGCCCTTGTAGGCAGACTAGCATACGGCCCACCTGATGGTGAGTGGTTACCGTTGCCCATGGACTTCAGCAATGCCAGGGGCAGAGCCAAGCCGCTGTCTACCGTTAATGGGTAATACCTACCTTTATGGGTAAGTATTACCATCCAACTCATATCTGCCACAAAATACGTTCCGATATGAAAAGTAGGACATCCGTTATACAATACAATTGAGAATTCGACTTTATGTATGATGATGGATGGGCAGCATTCACGTTGTAGACTCCGGTAACTATTTAACACCAGAATAAAAAACAAATATTAGTAACCAAATAAAGACTGTGTGGTTGTGAATGAAATATAAAGTTACAGAAACAGCGATATGTATTGTATTGATTTGGCAAATGAACGTTTCTTTATGCTTAAGTTTCAAGTTCAAATTAGTTGATTACATAGAATGAGCTATTTACTTTAAACTAATATTGCTTTGCGGTAGTAATGTAAAATAGTGGTAGCGTTAGCTACCTACGCGGGTGTCTTTCATCGTGCCTAATCTGCTTGGTTATAATTTAGATCCATCCATACTATTCCCTCTCCGTGTAGTGTGGGACCGTCTCCGTCTGTGGAGTTAGTTTTTTTGTCTCACCGATTCTGGATGCGTAACACAGGTGTCCCAAGTTTATTTACAAGTTGTCTATTTACAAAAAAATTAAGTATTTATTTTATAAATAGTAATTAAATACGATAACGTTAATACACAATTCCCGTATAAACTTTTGTAATATATTCTTGGGTAGATTTCATACTAGTATTCACTTTTGTATTTATTGTTACGTTTTATTCTTACCATTTTTATGTGATTCATTTTGTTATCCGCGTCCACGGAATATAAGTGTGAATAGTTAAGATATTAAGTACGGATAACTTGGAGTTTTTTCGATTATATTTCTATGAATAATCGTGACCTGACTCAAAATTTTACTAGAGTTATAGCGTCTTGTGAGCTCGCACGGATTACCACCGCCCTGCCTATTTCTGCCGCATGAAGCAGTAAAACTTAGACTTAAAACTTATTTACGGTGTCGATGCCTTTGCAAATGCGTAAACACTGACGGGACGTGTACAATACAAGCCCAGAAAGCCGTCAGATTTATCGCTGAGATTTCGATCTCTTGTCCATAGACAAGTGATGGTACTGAAGTTTTTCACGTGCTTTCAATAACCACGTCTTTAAGTACTATGTACTATAAAGTGCCTTAGTCATATATCCAGAAAAAAATAACTCGATGAAGGGACTAATAGTTGAAGCCCAGACAGATGGCAAGAGATCACGCGGTCGATCACCAACCCATTGGATTGAGCTGATAGAGAAAGTAACTGAGTCTACCATGGTCCGGTTTACTCGAAATATTTTGAACCGCCAGACCTAGAAGCTAATCGCCAGGAGGGGAATCCTCAAAATGGGGACCTAACCACCGCCTCATCAAAGCAACCACGATCATTTCTACAAGAATGTGCTATTAACGCTAAACGTACCATAACGGGTCAAATGACCCATTTTGAACTTTTGCACATTTGACTTCATGCCTTTTTCTTATCAATGAATATACAGTTATTATACTATTTTTGTTGTTGTTTTGTTTATTTTGAGTAATACTTGTTGTATATGAGTCGACTATTATCAAAGCCGGCAATGTGACTTTTGGACAATTATTGGTAAATCAGAAAAACGAATTATTGACTTTGTATTCCATTGGCAGTCACAAAACTCTTCTGAACGACATCTTAGATAAATAACAGGTTAAGTATTAAACTTTATATAATGCAGGTTTTGAACCGTATTCTTTGAAGGAGACGATTATATTCAAATCAATGTCTAATGACATATCAATAACATTTTTTTGTCCAAATGCACAGATTGCCACCTTTGATAATAGACGACTCATATCGTTGTCTACCCGCTTCGGTAGAAATAGGCACCAGTAAGTGTCGGTATGATTAGTGTTAAAGAAAACTGTAAATATACTTATATTGTATCATGTCAAAGTCCTCTCCGACTAAAACGAGAACAAATGCGACTGCGTAACAATTTATAACTGTAAACGCTGATGACTCGGACCGTAATACACAATAATGACACGAGTTAAAACATATAATGTTGGGTTGGTTACAAGACTTACTGCAACTTAGCGTGCGTTCGCGCTAATGCGACTGTGATGGTTTAACTAGTACAGTAAGTATAGGTTCGTGCTTGACGAAATAGTCTCTAAGGTCTGTGACCTTCGGTTTTTAAATCTACACCTCGAATAGATATTAAAATTTATTGATCTTAGTCTTCATAGTAAGATTTCAGACTAAAGTCTAAACTGCTTGGTACATCAAATAGCTTCTTTTTTTTTACTACCTATGCTGATAGCCTTGAGAGGCTATATCGTCTTCTCCTTGACGTGTAGGTGAGCTCAAGGGCCTCAAACCGGGTGTGTTGCTAATACTGGCCTTAGCAAGAGCAGTGCTTCGCAGAATCTACCACCGGATCAGAAATGCGACCCACTGAAAGTCAAACAGCAGTTTTGACGTTTAGATGGAAACGAATGATTAACAACACAACAGAAACGAGCCAGATGTAAGTAGTTGTATTAGTACTAGATGATCTACAATCTGGGGCACTACACGGGGCACGGAATCAAAGAGCTCGGTTGGAAATCTCAAGTTATATTTCATGATGGGATTCTATTTAAGACTGCGACTAATAACGTAGATTGAAGTTAAATTATGACAGGCAGTTTTTATTGCATAGACGTGCAAAGGAACTCGCAGTCCATTTGGTATTAAGGGATTACCGGAGCCCATAGAAAAGTAAATACATCCACATACCCAAAGATTTATTTAGATCTTATCTAATTCCCAATTATAAAGGCTGTCCCAATTGGCCAAATAGTAATGCATAACCACTTTGCGGTAAAAGCTGACAGGGTTTCACATACCTTCTCATGGGTCGTTACGCCCTACAATCTTAAAAACATCTATTGATGGTCAGCGCGAGGAGAACGTTTTCTCTGTTTCTGTTAAAAAGTTCCGGCTTCAACTATAAGAAAACCGATGCTCAATTCAGTTGCCACTTCAACTACTTGCCACAAATTAAATGGCTCTAATGACAACAGTCGTTAATAGCCAACAGATTTGCCTATCAAATTTAAACCAATTAAAAACTCTTTCAAACGCTACAGATCATTATGTTGATCACATCTAACGAAAACGAAGTACAAACTTGATCTTATGTAAACACATACGTGAATAAAAGACAAATCAGACGTTAAAACGGTATAAAATCGTGATTTTTACGATTGTCGTAAATCAAGTTTCGGTTGTTGATGGCGCGTCCCGAGAACAAATAAACGGCTTAGTGAAAACCGGCTCTTACTAGGGATAGTTACAAATAAAAGACAACAACTATGAGATATCGATGAAAGTTATTGGAAAAACATTAAACCTTTTCGCCTATGAGACTTAAGAACTTATATCTCAAGGTGGGTGGCGCGTTTACGTTGTAGATGTCTATGGGCTAGTGGGTCCAGTAACTACTATAACTACTAATAATTATAGAGGGACTTAAAGGGTAGTACGATTTGTGTACTGCAATTATTGTTTTTAATAAACAATTTATGATTAGAAATTTAGTATATCGGTTAGAAACCAATTGCTTTAATATCTAGGAATGTACTTAAATAGTATTTCATAAATAATGAATATTATTGTAAGTGCCCCTTAATAATATTGTTTGTAATGTAGATAGCCGCGAAACTTTAAGACGATTCTTTTTTTTTAGGTTGGCATAAATCACTGAAGCAAAGCTGTATACCAACAAACAAAAGAATAGATTAAACGACTGTTTAGCTTACTATAAAGATTGCGTGAATCAAGAATGGCCCTCCGAAATACCGCATGCAATTAACCGCATCTCGTGAGTAACAGAAATTCCCACAAATCGTGCTCTGACCAGTTTCACAGGCGAACGATCACCGTTCGGATGGACGGAACACAATCCCTGGATTATTCCGACAGGACACAGCTCGATGACTCGTCACAAAAACTGTGAAATCATCGCACAATAATTAATTGATTCGATTTTGTTCAATCGATGCTCCCGAGATCGATGTTCCATCTCTACGTTGAGGTGATCTTGTGGTATTATTAGTTGGAAGATGTCACCGATTGAAAATCGATATTTTTAGACGACCAAGGCAACTAAAGATCGTTAATGCATTTATATTTAATTTTTTTGTTATATTACTGCTCGTCTTGTGACATAAAGTATCTATTATTTAAAACATATCAGCCATCCTACCCTGTGAACGTATCTTCATCATTCTTATTACCGAAAGGGCAGGAGGGCAGGGCCGTGGGTATAACCACAACAAAAGCTGCAAAAATTTTACAATACAGTAGAATAGAATCTGTTAGATTTAACTACTATGACAAACAAAGACAAACTACTATGTGTTTGGTTTAAAAATGGTTGGCTTTATAGGCAAGTGCCCACCGGCCCACCTCAGGTAGTCAGCATCACACATGGACATCAGGATTGAAAGGGGCACAGGACCGCTGCAAGAGGCTATCTGTTGTTACAAAAACATATGCCACACACAGGCAAATGCCACAAGACACTTCTGTTATTAGCAAGCAGAACAGTAATTATGATTGAATTGTTTGGTCATCTGACTACCGCTACTCCCGGATTATTTACTGCCCTGAAAGCATCTGGTTGATTGGATCTGTAGACATTACTATCGGTAGGACCTCTTGTGAGTCTGCATGGGTAAGTACCACCGCCCTGCCTGTTTCTGCCGTGAAGCAGTAATGCGTTTCGGTTTGAAGGATGGGGTGAAATCAGCTTCTGTTTACCCAAAAGTATTTTCCTTGTACATGTCTGTGGGCAATGCTTCGTGTTTCAATTGCCAATCCCTTCAAATTGTTATGTCACCATTAAGCTTGGTAAATGTATGTTTTTCGATTTTGGAAATGCCACGATGGAAGGGCTACCTATCTGATCTATTGATGAGTTGGTTAGGTAGATATTACTAGTTGTTGTTTTTGTAATAATTGTTGATAATACTATTAACTAGTAATTACCAGAGAGTGGTATAGACCATCGACAACTACTTGGACAAGTTGGACAAACTACTATGTTATTTGTTTTTGACGCGACAACGTCTTATAATTCGATGGAGGCGTCTGCACGCATGAAAAAACATGACTGATGCGGCATTACCTCGCTCTGAGGCATTCCATTTAAGGCTTGAAGTGCAAGCGAGAGCCCGCAACGAGTGACAAAGAGGCACAATCGGCCTCCGCGTTCGGCAGCGTTCGACATCTGTCTCTCTCCTGCTTGAGTGAGCGATGCATCCGCGTGAACAGCTGCTATACAATAATACATTTACATGTTTTCATCAAGTATGAAGTTCAGTGAAAAGTGAATTGGTGTCAATTGTTTTTAGCAACGATAATTGTAAAATGAAACCATTCCACTTGTATTTTCTTATGACGTTGTCACGTTCAACTATCGTCAGTAAACCGACTTTACAGACAACCGTTTTTTTTTAAATGTACATCTCCCTATCATCAAAGCTTATTCTAATCCAATTAAAATCATTCGTACATTAAAGAACCAGTAGTCGCAGACGCCACTAACCAGTCCGTATCATTGATTCCGAGTAAAAGGCAATCACGCTAAGATCCCTCATTCACGTTCCAATAGGCTCGTTATTGCTAAACACATAATCCTTCCGAGTCCACTGGTAACTGTAAACCAACCAGTTTAGTGTAATGTGGTGTTCTTTTAAATAGCTGCGTTTTAGTTTAGTGGCCAAACGCCTTGGTAAATACTAGGTTGATAATTCGAGTTGGGACAACTTGAGTATCTAAAGGTTTTTTTATCATTGGACTCGCTAAGTACTCATTATAGTCGGTCTACCCGGATTTAAGTGATAAAGGGCCCACAGATATCTTTTAGATATCGAATTCTCAATTCGCCACCACCCTGCCTATTTCTGCCGTGAAGCAGTAATGCGTTTCGGATTGAAGGGTGGGGCAGCCGTTGTAACTGTACTTGAGACCTTAGAACTTATATCTCAAGGTGGGTGGCGCATTTAGGTTGTGGATGTCTCTGGTCTATTCCACATAGCGAAGCAAAAAAAAAAAATGCTTTGTATAATGGCCTTTTCGTCCTTCCGATCGGAACTTATTTGCGTAAAGTAAAGGAGAATGGCGGTACTAACTATTTTGATGAACTTAGTAATCAAGATCAAGAAAAATCTGAGAAAAATCAATACGGCTCTCTCCCATTCATAGGGTCAAATTACTTGAATAGTGAAAATTTATCAAATCATTAAGCAGTAAATTTAAGTTTGTAATCTGGATCTACTAGACTTGATAGTGTTTCCTTGACGTCCCTATTACGTGTGATATCTTCATATGTGACCATACAATCCGTTCTACCATCAGTGTAACATTGATATTCTAAAAACATCTACTAAATACGAACCATAAATTAAATATCAAATACACAAAATTATTTAATAACAGTCCAAAGATGATCGAAAGTTTAATTTCAAATTACTTCGAATTTTATTGTTTTAATTTTCAAATTGTAGACACCAAAAAGTTTGGTAACGACTACAGGCGTAAGTTTGAAACGTTTATTCACAATTACATGTTATTATAGTTAATTGTTGCTCCCATCAGTGTGATTCAAAAAAACTATAAGCCATAACGTATGTGTCTGACCGTAGACAATTACGTCGGTGCTTTATTTGATGACTCTGAATTTGGAACAGTGATTTGTAACGATAGCATTTCCATTTTTATTCGTAATTCTTCCTTTGAGTCAAATTCGATCTTTTTTGTTCATAATTCTATCGACGGATAAATATGAATCCAAATTTAACACGTTCGCGCTTCGATCAATAATACTACCTTACCTTATAAATTAGGCTTTAAGTATCATTTTAGAATAAATATTTTTGTACTGATGTCTTTTTATGTTCAAGTGACATTTTAAATTTATTCCATAATATTCTTTTTCTGACGAAAGGTCCTAAATACATATATTTTGCAATGGTAATTAAACTTTATGTTTAAGTATTAAGGTTTATAATTAACTGAAGTCGTTAACATTATTAAACTTTTTTCTAAGAAATGAAGATGTTTTCGTGTCTGCAACGTGGCCACTGGAGCGTCTTATTTTTGTTCCTGATCTTTAATCTAGTACTATTATTGATCGAAGCGTTCGCGTGAGCAACCTCATTTCTGAATATCGCTACTGTGGCGCACCTTTTTCCCATACAAAGTTTAGCAACGTCTAAAAACGTCCCGCCGTAATACGTCGTACATCTTATGATGATTTTTTTTAGGGAACGCGGCGGTGTAGGCTATGCAAATTATGAAAATCACATGTGTTGCGACGCTAAGTAGATGCGCCATAGGAATTTGCCCATAAAATAGACGTCCAAAGACGTTCGGACATAATAAATATGATAATCTAGAGGCTGTCATATGACGTTGCGCCATTTCATAATTTTAAAAACACGACGTTGTAAGACGTTGCTCACGCGAACGTGTTAGCAATATAAAAAATAAATAAATGACGGTAGTTGTATAAATTTCGTTAGGCAGTTGATACATTGCGATGAAATCTTCAAGGCTTTTTAGTATCACAGCACCCGCCATCGTAAAATACCTGATCCCAAGTTCTTAGATCCACTATGTTTTTCGTGATAAAAGAAAAAAATTAAGTCCCCTTCGATGACAGTCCGAATATAGTTCGAAACTTGTATATATATATGTGTGTGTATGTAAGTTTATTTTGTTATCTACAGTTATATATTTCTTATTGGGCGGATTTTAAGAGATCGTCTTTACAATGTAACATCCCGCTCTGGAATGAACTTCTAACCGTGATGCTTGCTAAGCCCGTGTGGATGATATTGCTGCGATATCTGACTACTCAGGATCAGATGGACGACGCGCTTGTCTACCTTCCAAAGCAGTAATCAATCAGAAAGCTAGTTGTATCTAGGAAGCAGATTCCTACTTATTCGCTGGAAGCCTAGGAGGCTTTTCCAGTAGGCGCGGACGGGTAGGAGAGCTCACTAGCTCAACTTGAGAGACTTTGCTAACATTAGCCCTAGCAAGAGCAGTGCTTCTCAGAATCTACCGTCAGATCGGAATCGCGACCTACTAAGAAGATCCGGCGAGAAGATCTTGGGGTAGGCTGTTAGCTTAGGAAAGAATATAGGATACTTCAATCGGCTCTTGTGCACGGGTCAGTGAATACACTATATCAATTATTATTTTTATTGCTTCGATGTGTGGACGAGCTCACAGACCACCTGGTGTTAAGTGGTTATTGAAGCCTATATACATCTACAACGTAAATGCGCCACCCACCTTGAGATATAAGTTCTAAGGTCTCAAGTATAGTTAGAACGGCTGCCCCATCCTTCAAACCGAAACGCATTACTGCTTCACGGCAGAAAAAGGCAGGGTGGTGGTACCTACCCGCGTGGACTCACAAGAAGTCCTACCACCAGTAAAGAAGTGCAAGTGAGGTTATGATGGGAAAGTTAGTTTGTAATAAAGGCAACATTAATACTAACTAGAGGTCCCGCAGTAGTCGAAATTCGACTATAATTAATTGGAATTGTATAATAAGTTTGTACACTATTATGATTCTATTTTATATTTCTATAATCACAAATTTCGCCAAGGCTACACTATAAAAAATATTAATAAAGACAAACAATATTTGATCTCTTCTCAATTTGACAACAGACGTCAAGAACAAAAGTTTGACAATAAATAGTATGCATGCGTGTGTGCGTCAAATACATGGTTACGTAGTGTGTGTAATGTTTTCTTTATTGATTTAATGTATCTTTTATGCATTATTTAAAAAAAAATTGGCATTGTGCACTTCTTCTCTATATTCTCTATAAGTGTAGAAAATTTAATACTCCTCCGTCCGCGCAATTTTCGTAAAAAGGGATACAAAGTTTTTGCTTCACGTATTAATATATAGACAGAATGATAGACACAAATACAAAATGGAAGATTTAAAATACAAGACAGCAAGGCAGCGGTCCTAAACATTTGGAAACGCACTCGCGTAGTGTAGCCGCATTGTATGTAAATATGCTTCAAACCAAACTTATTAATTATCATGGCTGAAGGATGACGTGAATGGTAATTAGTTTTCGAGCACTACCACAGTATTGGGGCTGCAGACAAGCAACAAATGTTGCTTCATCCTCGCTGACAATTAATTATCCGAGAGGGTTTTTTGATTAGTCACTCATAGTTTCTTCTAGGTATCGGTCGTTTGATTTTCATTCGCGAAACAATAAAAATAACATTTTGAATTGCTCAGAAATTTTAATTGAAACTAATGGTCCCTTTGTAGTCGAAATTTGACTTTAATTAATTGAAATTATAAGTTTGGACAATAATATGGTTCTATCGTCAAAAACGATTTATTGTACTTTTATAATCACAGATTTTGCCAGGACTACACTATAAACCAATCATTTTAAAACAAAATATATTAATCTATTCTCAATTTGACTACAGACTTTCAACAATAACAAAAGTATGACAATAAACACAAAGTATATGTGTATGTATATTTGTTGTGTCAAATACACGGTAGTGTGTGTAATGTTTTCTTTATTGGTTTAATGATTTTTTTATACATAATTAAAAAAAACATTAGTATTCTGCACTTCTTCTCTATATTCCCTATATAAGTGTGAGAAATTTCATACTTCTCCGTCCGCGTAATTTTCGTAAAAAAGGATACAAAGTTTCGCCTTCACGTATTAATATATAGATATCAAATTAGACATTCTTCATGAGAGTAAATTTTTGGCGTTTATTCGGAATACTAACAGCATATGACCGACCACCGCGACTAATGATTGCGATGAAATAAATCGTCCTTAAAGTTGCTCGTCTACAAATTAAGCGTTATACAGAAACAAGTAAAACTCATAGCTACCGTACTACGCGCCTTTTCATATGCAAATAAGCTTCAAGCTATTGTAACATTGATGTATGCGATGCTAAATCTATAGCTCAACGGTTTACTTTGCCTTTATAAAGAACTTTAACATCACAAGAGAGGAAATTTTGACGTTATTTGTTTATTTCTTTCACGTGAAAGTACCTATTTCATTTTGTTACCCCGTTCAAGAGTATAAGTAATATTTATGAGGTATTATTATTTAGTAAATATAATCGTTTATTTCTGTATTTATTTAATACTAGATGATGAGCTTTGCTTGGATTTTTTTTTATAACGCCATCTTGTTGTGTCTGTAAGCTAATTAAGCAGTTAGTTGCTCTCAATTAAGAAAATAGTATTATTATTTGCCAATAGATGTCGGGAAGAGTCATAAAGTTGATTATTGAAAACACGAATAAAACAACATTTTCTGAAAATAAATCGTATCTAGATCGATTTATCGCCCCCGAAATCCCCTGTATACTAAATTTTATGAAAATCGTAGGAGCCGTTTCCGAGATTCAGATTATATTTTTCAGATTATATAAGATTATATAATATATAAGAATTGCTCGTTTAAAGGTATAAGATTCGTGGTAGAGAATGCTCTGAGACCGCACGGATAGGTACCACCACCTTATCTACATCTTCTTCTCAATCGTGTCACTCTTGATAGAGAGGTCGTGATCGTCATGTAGTGTTGGAGAGGGCAGACTTAATGCATCTCACGAAGCAGTAATGTGCGAAGCAGTAATTTGTTGCGGTTCGAAGGGTGGTGTAGCCGTTGTAACTATACTGAGATCTTAGAACTTATATCTCGAGGTGGGTGGCGCATTTACGTTGTAGATGTCTATGGGCTCCAGTAACCACTTAACACCAGGTGGGCTGTGAGCTAATCCACCCATCTAGGCAATAAAAAAAAAATCAACTGTCTACTACGCTCGTGACGTAAGCATTCGTCCCGGTTCGAAGGGTGGGGAAGTTCTTATATTATTCAACAAGCGGTCCGCTCCGGCTCCGCTCGGGTCTTTAACAAAAATTGAAAAATATCAACGATATTTGACGTTGTTTTATTTTTAAAAATAAAAGAACACTTATTGCAGCATAACTATAATATAATAGTTAGACATATTATTATGCTGTCGCAACACTTTTTGTAAATAATAATGTGTTCTACAAAGTCATGGTACATTAATATATTCTATCATCAATAGCTTTCGTAGGGCACGCGATGTAAAGAATATTTTAGGTATTTTTTACACCTTGTGTTACATTATTGGAGTTTTAGTAAGGATCCCTTTTTTTTTTCAAAAAAGATTATAGCCTATGTCACTCGGGAATAGTGTATCTTTCAAACAGAAAAATAAGTTTTCAAATCGGTTGTGTAATTTCAGAGCCTATTCAATACAAACAAACAAACAAATCTTTCCTCTTTATAATATTAGTATAGAAGTATAGATTGAGACTTGGTATATCTCACGCGACAAGGCGAGTGGCGGCATAGCCACTTAGCACCAGAGTAGTGAGTTTATTCACCAACCTTTTTTTTTATTGCCCTTGTAGGCAGACTAGCACACGGTCCACCTGATGGTGAGTGGTTACCGTCGCTCATAAACGTCAGCAATGCCAGTGGCAGAGCTAAGCCGCTGCCTACCACTTAATACTCTCCACAAGCCTCGTTCGAAGAAGGACATGTCATAGCGCTCGGGAAACACCGTGGAGGGGAGCTCATTCCAAAGCCGGATGGTACGTGGCAGAAAATATCTCTGGAAACGCACTGTGGATGAACGCAGTGGCTCCAGGTAGTATGGATGAGCTCTACTCCGGTGACGGGCGGTGTGATGAAGTTATCATCTCAAACAATTCCTCAGAGGACTCCCCATGGTACATACGGTACAAAATACAAATCTATATATGAAAACAGTAAAGCAGGTCACTATGCGTATGTCGATTCGAATTGTTTAATAAATATTTGAAAGGAACACTGTTCGATATAAAACAAAGACTGTTTTAAAATCGAATTACGTAATCTAAAATATGATTATAAGCTATCACAAATAATATAGGTAGGAACGTAAAATTTAGCCGAAAACTAAGCCCGTATGCCGAAGATTTATCAGCGGCTAACCGCAAGAGAATTGGTTTACGCGCTTCAAATTATCGCCGAAATACTTTCGGGCCCGTATCCGAATTTCAATTCAGGTAGCTGCGGTTTATCGATAAAAATAACCGATTATATTTTTCGTGGACCGAGTTTTTGTCGATAAAGATTTATCGATATTTTATTGCCGCTTTGAATATTTCTCTCGTGCGTTTTGTTTTTATATTATTAGTCGGAATTCTGTCGGAATATTTAAAATGTTTTTTTTTTTATATTCACAGTTCTTATAAAGGGAAATCAATGTTCATTAATAGACATCAAACTCTGTATCCAGAAACTTCAGTGCTATCGTATTAAAGTAACAATATAACTTTTTTTTTCCTATCTATGCTGATAGCCTCGAGAGGCTATTTCAGCTTCGCCTTGACGTGTAGGTGAGCTCACGGGGCTCAAACCGGGAGTGTTGCTAACGCTGGCCCTAGCAAGACCAGTGCTTCGCAGAATCTACCACCATATCGGAAACGCGACTCACTGAGAAGATCTTGCACAATATAATGGTTTAACCAACTCAATACAAGAAATTATGATACTAAATATATGTCATAAAAATGCTTAATACATATCTATACTAGTATATAAATCTACAGTGGTTTTTATGGATGTTCCGTTATAACTACTGAACCGTGCATCCGATTGACTTGAAACTTGGTATCCATGTAGAAAATACATCTACTTAATGGATAGGCTAATATTTATATGAGTGTTGGACTCCCTATACCAGTTGTGGGGGCGTTAATGATGAGAATCTTTGTGGGGGTAAGAAATAATAATGTTAATTTTAAATGCCCAGCGAAGCGGACGGGTACAGCTATACCTATTATAATCTTTACAGTTACAGTTAGGTACATTACAACCCTATATTATAATCTTGTAACATTGTAAGTCACGTCAATAGCAATAGCTCATCAATAATTAATTCATCATCGCATTCATCATTAATAATTACTATAGGTATATTTCAGCGAATGGTCATATTTTCGATATTAAAAGAAAATATACGGATGAAAGGCGATTGCATGCAGCAGAGATGCGAATGTTGCGATGGACGTGTGGAGTAACGAGAATGGATAGAATACGGAATGAATATGTTAGCGGAAGTCTGAAAGTGGCACCTGTCACAGACAAGCTGAGAAGTGCGCGCTTGGGATGGTATGGACATGTGATGAGACAAAATGAAAATGAGGTTGGTAAGAGAGTGTTAACTATGAACGTGGAAGGATACAGAGGAAGAGGTAGACCTAAGAAGAAATGGATGGATTGTGTGAAAGACGATATGGGTAAGAGGGGAGTGAGCGAAGAAATGGTATATGATAGAAGATTATGGAAGGAGAAAGCATGTTGCGCCGACCCCAGGTGACTGGGAGAAGGGCAGGATAATGATGATGGTGATGATATGGACAAGGCCAGAACACTTTTGTTGTTTCCATTCCCACCTAACCGAATACATTCTGAAGACATGAGAGTAAGTAGGGAAACGTGAAGTGTGTAGTCCATAGAAGCAGTATCTTGGTGGAAACACTTCACAGTACTTTTGTGCGTTCGATTTAAAATATTGACATCTTGACTACCTTTTCAGCCCACACCGAGAGTGGCCTTTGAAAATGAAACTCTAACTCATTAATATTCAACATTTCATTCTGCCGGAAGCCATCTCTCGACATGTCGTGATGACAACGTATTTATAATGAAAATAGTGTTGAAAGTAAATACTAAATAAATACATGGGAACAAAAGAATTTCTCCCAATTCAGGATTCCCTGTGTTATGGTTACTAGATATTGACATACAAACTTATTTAGGTTTAAATATATGTATACGTCTTCTTCTTCTATATATATATATATAAATGAATTGCTGTTCGTTAGTCTCGCTAAAACTCGGGAACAGCTGGACCGATTTGGCTAAATTTGGTCTTGAATTATTTGTGGAAGTCCAGAGAAGGTTTAAAAGGTAGACAAAATTAAATATGAAAATACACGGAATTAAATAAAAATAATAATTTTGTTTTTCCTTTGATGTGTCCCCATCGGACGGATTCCTTTTGTTTGTTTTAAGTTTATTTTACACAAAAGTTTAGGTCTTTATTTATCGATTGAAGCACTACGAAGTCTGCCGGGTCAGCTAGTATATAGATAATAATCAGCCAACGAAAGATCAAACAAACCTGTTCATCACACGAATGTTTGTCCATTGCGGGAATCGAATGCACGACCCTTGACGCAATTGTCAGTAGCTACTCCAACACCGAGTCAGTCAAAAGTGCGTTCTGTTTTTCGATACCGATATTTCAGTTATAAGAATCTTTGATCGCGGTTTCATTTTACGACGTATAATATAATAAAATTCGAAAAAGCGAGAGTCCACAGTGATTTGTGTCGTCTCCGTTCGTAGTGTGGGCGTTGGACTACTGTGCCGTTGATAGTGTTGTGAATTTTCGGTATTGGTTTATCGATACCTACGTCACGAAAACGAAAATATCGAGGGTGTGCCGAAGTTTCTCGAAACACATAAAGAAATAAATTAAGCCTCTTAGACTACGAGCGAATAGATATGGAAAAAATGTGAATTCCGCCACCTATCCTGAGGCTTGGAGTATATGCTACAAATGTGTAGTACAGTTTTATTTCGTTTTAGTTTTATTTTTATTCGTCAAGGAAATCATTCGTGAACACGAGTTGATTATGCATTTCAGTTTAATAAAAAAGTATCTATCTGCAGGATTTGAACATTGGTATAGTCGTATCGATACAAGTACCCCGAACGTCTTATCCTTTAGGCCACGATAAGTTAAATAAAGATCTCTATAATTTATAACCAGAATAGCGTGAATGAGTATAACTCTGATTAATAAAATAGATTTTTTAATACAATATTATTAAGTCTTTAACATCATGACATAAAAAAAAAGTTGAACACATCAATAAAGCTTTCATGAAGTTGTTAAAGCGTCACGAAATAAGTTTTCTTAATTGCGTAGTAATTGTCTGTATTAAATAAACACTCCGGAAATGAGTTTGAATCGAAGCTACGAATTACGAATCATTAACTGCGCTCATCAACTTCTAATAAACACAAATAGACGAGGTGCAGTGTAAAGTAATTATTTAAATTGTAACATGGAAAATTTTACCAATGCCAGTTCTAAGCTCTGATAAGAAAAGTGAAGGGTTGAGTTGGAGTTTCACCTTTCCACCGTAAAGCAGTCAACGCCGAATGTCGGGCGGCATTTAATTAGCCGGACCCAAATAAGGCTTCAGCGGCCTCGAAGAACTAAATCTCTGCCAAAAGCACTGCCATAGAAGGGCGCGTGACCCCACTATGTGTATTTTCCTAAGAAAGCCTCATTGAGACCACGACTCTCAGCATTGAGGATTATCGATGCAAGGAGGAGGTAACATTTAAAAAAAGATAACATACATTGTTATCTTTTGATATTACGTTGGCATTCGCTATCTTCGAGAATTAGATATAACGCGCAGAAAATTCACGTAACTACAAAGTATCGATGAAATCCGAGAACATCACTAGAGGCCAGTGACCCAAAAAAAGGTACTACGGTAAGAAAAAAAAAGGTTTATTTTATTTTCGAGATACAAGTACTATCGTGGCATAAATTAAAGGGTTTATTATTTTCTCTCTTTCTTTTACCACGTGTTTGAGACGCGAGCAGAGCGTGGCCGCGCGGTACGGTCTGCAAAACGAGCCCGCGACGTCATGCTTTTATTTTCTGTTTTCTTGCATTGAACACGGACTGTGTTAATAACCCGAAGAGGTGCGGAGTAAGCGATGTTTATTTTGCAACGAAGTATTGGTTTAAACGACTCACTTATTGTACGATCGCGGCTGTGATTTGAGGATTTATTCAAGCACAATTTTTCTACTAAGTATTTGTTTGGTGTTGGTTCGAAGTCTATGGTTATCAGATCACCAGCTCACTCATAGACAATGCGGGTGACAGTTTACAAAACAGGCAGTTTTTTTTTTAGATTTATTTTTCAACTAAGCCTTTCGCATTGCAGAGCGCAATCCCTACGTCAATAAATTTACAAAGGAATTGATTAAGAAGAAAGAATCAAACAAATCAATCGACTTTCCAATACTCGATACAAAAGTAAACAAGTTTTGTTCCACGTACTGGTTAATACATCATTGCATTGTGAACAACATATAATTGTTATTTTTCGGACGGTACACGACATTATCTCGATTATTACCGTTCACTTACATATAAACTGGCCGACTACTGGCTTTACGCGTTGCTTATGTGTGAGTATCGTATGCACGAGGTTCTTTTAAGTTAGTGTGCGCTATTTCACAAGACCTGTTCTTGTCGTTCTGGTATTGTGTGGAGTTTGCATTATTGTTAGACAAATTAAATAGCAATTTAAATGGTTCATAAATTCGCTGACTTAATTTCGTCTCGAACTGGATATCAACAGGGTTTTGTTTTTATTAATCTGTTGGCCTTTATGGTTCTGATTGAAAATGCTACTAGCTGTCATCATTTGATGTTCAAGTACCTACTTCGTTTAATAGTCTTGCTACTAAATCTTCTACATGTCTTTATCCTTGTACATGGGGTCAGTACAGCATGTTCTATTTTTCTATTCAGGGTTCTGTCAAACGTCATATTTGCACCCACAGACTTCTCTCGCATAGCCTCTTTTTTACTGGTGGTAGGACCTCTTGTGAGTCCACATGGGTAGGTACCACCGCCCTGCCTATTTCTGTCGTCAAGCAGTAATGCGTTACGGTTTGAAGGGTGCGGCAGCCGTCGTAACTATACTGAGAACTTAGAACCCTGAGGCATTTACGTTGAAGATGTCTATGGGCTCTAGTAACCACTTAACACCAGGTGGGCTGTGAGCTCGTCCACCGATCTAGGTAATAAAAAAAATACACAGTACTGCTATCCACCTTAAGTATTCGCTAGTAAATATATATTATCACTACATAGTATAAAACAAAGTCGCTTTCTCTGTCCCTATATCTGTCTGTCCCTATGTATGCTTAAATCTTTGAAACCACGCAACGGATTTTGATGCGGTTTTTTTTAATAGATAGAGTGATTGAAGAGTAGGGTTTATATGTATAATAACATCCATTAAATAGTGGAGAAATCAATAATAAATTACAGTTTCCGAAGCGAAGCGAGGGCGGGTCGCTAGTAATAGATATATATTGAGAGGTTCATGATTACAGACAAGATCTAGTGAAAGCGAACCAAAGGATCAATCTAACACGTGGCATACTTTAGAACCACAGTCAAGCGTCATCTATTGTATACTCTATTTCGATGGCTGTAATGTGTAAATTGGCATAATAAACTTTTTGGTGTTAGGGCGTATTGTAAGCGCGCGGATGAGTACCACTATCTTGGAGAGCAGTAAGTGGGACGATTCAAGTTTTCTGTGTGAATAGTGCGAGTTTTTTAACGTTCTCGATAGCGTAAAAGTTAACTGCAGCAGCAGCTGGAGCAGCAGCCCCTAGCAGCAAACGTAGGCAAACGTTCCAGCTCCATACAAATTTGAGTTAACTTTTACGCTATCGAGAACGTTTAAAAATTCGCACTAAGTACCCTGTAAGTTACAACTGTAACCAATTTAACTAGAGTAAATCGTAAGATCGTTGACTTAAGCCATGAAAACAAAATCCTACAATGAAATACTATTTCCTACAACATGGAACATAGGATATTATTGGAATAAATTATATTATACTTAATTGAAAATAATAATAATGTTGTGGTCTGGTTTTTTCCGGCCGTATTTTATAGGTCCGGTCATATTCGAGTAAGATAAAGCAGTGGCGTTTTTTTTTTGAATCAATTTAATATCTGATCTTCGTCTAATACAGTGATCTGTTTTCACTTTTATTTTAAAAATGTAGATATATATTTTTTTCGTTAGTTAATAAAATAGGTTCTAATTTGATCAGTTGGATGGATCAGTGAACGAGCTTACCGCCCGTCTGTGGTCCGCCCTTAGTTATTGGAGCCCATGGACAACATAGCGGGAATTCTGCCTTCTTCTCTTCTCTCAAGTCTTCTCTCTCTTCTCTTCAAGTCTCCATTGTATTGGGCAACGTTTGTTCCAGCCTTCAAACCCAAGCCCATGACTGCTTCGTGGCAGAAATAAGCAGTATAGCGGTGCGTACTTGTTAGGGCTTACAGCACAGCCAATAACCAGAAAAAACCCGCTATTTTTCTTTCTGATAGTCTTCGTTAATGTGTAATGTTTCAGGAACAATGAAAGTATGAACATTACGTAAATATTATCTTTAATAAATTAATCATGTTTTTCTTTCAATCTTGTTATAAAAAAAAAACTGGATCAGTGAATTAAAAATGTGCTAACAGATTTATCATACTTCGTCTTTACCGTTAGCAAAAACAAAGGGAATTCGAATGGATGTAAAAAAGGCAATTTGAACTCTATTGCTCTTGTGCAGACAATGCAATACTTGGACATGGAGTGGTGTGATAAAGTAATTCAATTTTGTGTTTAATGTTAAGATGGGTGAATGAGTTCATGGTCCGCCTGGTGTTAAATGGTCACCGGAGTCCAAAGACATCTACAACGTTAATAACGCCACCCGAAGAAGAGTGGAAGGAACCATTCCACTTCACAGCTAGTGATAAGGTCGAAAACCCAATTGAAATCGGCTGACCCATCCGTCAAACTGGAAGGCATGACTATTTATTTATTTATTTATTTTTTATTGCTTAGATGGGTGGATGCGCTCACAGCCCACCTGGTGTTAAGTGGTTACTGGAGCCCATAGACATCTACGACGTAAATGCGCCACCCACATTGAGATATAAGTTATAAGGTCTCAGTATAGTTACGACGGCTGCCCCACCCTTCAAACCGAAACGCATTACTGCTTCACGGCAGAAATAGGCAGGGTGGTGGTACCTACCCGTGCGTACTCACAAGAGGTCCTACCACCAGTAATTACGCAAATTATAATTTTGCGGGTTTGATTTTTATTACACGATGTTATTCCTTCACCATGGAAGTCAGTTGTGAACATTTGTTAAGTACGTATTTCATTAGAAAAATTGGTACACGCCTGCGGGATTCGAACACCGTTGCATCGCTAGATACGAATGCACCAGACGTCTTATCTTTTAGGCCACGACGACTTCGTAACTTGCGGCAGAAAGAGGAGAATGGTGGTAATAAATATGCATGCGGTTTTGTACTACCAAATCAGAGTAACGAAAGCTTGAGAAATATGGATATGGCATTCTCCGTTTCGTGGGGTCAAAGAACTTGAATAAAAGAAATAAATTAAGTTATTAAGCAATAGATCCTAGTTTGTAATCTCAATTTCCTCGACTTGCTACTGTTTCCCCGTTGATCATCCAAAAACCATTACCATCACAGAATACCCTTCTCAACTAGGGGGAACTAAGGGGGAAGAGGTCGATCGAGAAGACATGGATGGAGTGTGTGAATGATGATATGAGAGAAAGAGGAGTGAGTGTTGAGATGACGGTTGGTAGAGGAGAATGGAATAAAAAAGTTTGCTGTATCGACCCCGCCTAGTGGGATAAGGTGGAGACATAGAAGAAGAATGTCTTTCTCAATTGTAAACGTCATCACTCCCTATTTCTATCTTAATTAGGCACTCAGATAATGTAAGGTAAATAATTGTTTGTAGTCTTAGCTCCCTGTCTATTTCTGCCACGTAATCTCTCACGAAGTCCGCCAGGGTCTGACTAGTCGGAGAGTCATTTTTACCATACAACCCAGAAACTTCTATCTTAAGGTGCCTTCATTATTGTCAAAACGTGTAAAAGTTCCACGTAACACCAATCGAGCTGAGTTCCTAATTCAGCTACGCGAATAAAAATGTTTAAATGGTCAATCTGTACTGTTGCGAAATAGCCCAGAAGACTAACAGCGAAACCCCAATTAATTTTCGTACACAAAAGGATATGTTATAAGCATAATTGGAGAGTTGGTCTGAAATATGGCTAATAGCAACAAAATAAGTCAAAAAGGCTATAGCAGAAGAACAAAACGAAAAAAAAGATCCGTCACGAACATAGGCGAGGGAGAAGCAAAAGAAAAAAATACGTTTATTTTCGTTGCGTCTCGTTCTTACATTGCACGGTGCGATATTAGCATCTCTCTCGGCCGAGTTGAACGCTGGACACCTGTGCTTTAGTTTCCCCTGAGTACCAACGACCTCTTCGGGACATCGTGACAAAACATCATAACTCCCTTGAAAAGGGAATACGAATTTCGTTTTTATTTTGAACGCACATCGGTCGACGTTTGTATCGAATGGATCGTAATTACTGATGTGTTGTGCGCAGAGTAAAGCAATCATTGTCGTACAACGATTTGATTCGTGGCAAGTTGGTTTTTTTTTGTATTTTTTCTTTTTTTTTTTTAACTGCGTAAACTAATGTATCGTAATAATAACGATAGGGAACACCTGTTACTAATCCTATTGTTGGTGATCTCACAAAGGTATATTACGAAGTGCTTTTTACGTAAAAGCCGGAGTTTTGCAGTTTCTCTTTTGTTAGAAAAGTCGGGAAGTAGGGTATAGTTTTTTGTCCGATAATGCACATGTGTCGTGGATTAAGGGTGCGCATGTAAATACAAATAAATCAAGCCTATTTAATGTTGTAAAAAGTTTTTTTTAGACTACCATGCTTTTAGTTTTTAAGGACGAAAGTAAATCTAATGTTAGTTTTACAATTTGTTCATCGCGCATCAGGTCATCTGCCAAAATGAAATGCTTAGCGTTAGCCAACGGGCCAATGAGGGAATGGACGCAAGAATCACGCTGAAAATTACAGCAAGATGTAGATACTAATATAAGTAGCTGTTCCACCACAAATATTCTGAAGCATATTTCTTCATCTTGAGATACCATACGATAACAAGAGTATTAGGAAACGAACCCTTCTTGGTCCTGACCTCAAGCAAAAACTGTTTGTTATTTCATGTATGAGATTTGACTTTTGTCTTTTACTGGGACCAGATGTATCTGGATAGCTTCTAGACGATCGCTTTGGAAAACTATGAGGGGATATTAAATGTTTAGTAATGAATGGACATCGAGGGTCTGGTGACCATTAGATTAATAGTCGAACCACGATTCCAAATCTGGATATACTGAAAGAAGTATATAAAATTAAAACGTGTAACTTTAACCACGGCATATCTTCTTCTACTGAATCGGTCTCTTCATTGCTGAAGGTCGTGTCTAATTTGAATTGTTGACCATTCGATGCACAATGCTTCCCCACGTCTTCCGATCCTCGGCGGTCTTTATAGCCTCGGTTTATTGGCAGGCCGGTGAGCGTCTTGACTAGGTCAGACCAGCGGGTAGGTGAGCGTCCGTGTGATCTTCTCACTTCAATCTGACCAACTACTTTCAGCTTCTCTAAGTTATCGGGGCCTCTAAGAGCGATGCGAAGTACGTCGGAAGCAGATAGAGGACAGCCTTGCGGCAAATATATTCGACAGAAATATGTCGATTACAGTCTTAATCATCCAGTTACGACAAATATGACCAAAGCTCACAAAGTCACAAAGTCACTACGTTCGTTAGCTGAAATGCTTAATGCGTTTCGTCTCTGTCAATTGATTTATAGTTCGGTTGAAAGCTCTTTTGACACTTAAATTAATTGGTTTGTAACAGCCGAGCTATTAATAATCTTTTGGTTTGCGGATTTTCATCAGAGAGAGACATATATGGCTACTTTAGTTTGAAGTCGTCGTGGGCTAAAGGATAAGACGCCCGCTGCGTTCTACTCGTATTTTTTTTTAATTCTAACAATTCTCTGGTTGTCTTAGAGGCTATTCCAGCTACGCCCGGACGGGTAGTTGAGCTCACGGGCTCAACCTGAGAGAATTTGCGAGCTTCTGAGAGCAGTGCCTCGCACAATCTACCACCGGATCGGAATCGCGACTCACTTAGAAGATCCGACCAGAAACTCAGTGAGCAGTGTCAATAGGTTAGTTCGCTTGTGGAACTCTTCATCTTGATCGACGAGTTCGACGAGAACGGTGACCGCTGCTTGACCGTGCTTGAGGAGCCATCAAGAGGTACGATTACGTTACTGTTCGAATCTCGCAAGCAGATACCGATTTAATACGAGTATAATCAATAAATAAGTGGCAGTAAGTCTGTCTTGGCACCACACGCATATGTACCTAAGTATTGTTGACATAATTTCAAATCGGTTTTTGATGGCATTTGTAATACAGAATGATGGGCAGCACGAATTTTTTTGTTGTCAATTTACTTTTCTTTTTAGCGTGATAATGGCATATCAATTGATGAGCACCAGTTGCATGCACGAAAAAGTGTCACGTTCCGCCTGAACCCGAGCGTGCAAGCGAGAGCGCGAAACAAGGGATAGAGAGGCACGATCGGCCCAAGCGTTGGCCTATAACACGTTTATCTCTCTTCTCGCGTGACATCAGAGACTTAACGTCAGTAGCAGAACTATTCTAGAGCTAGCAGTTCGAATAGTTCTGCTACTGACTTTATCAGGTCTTTACAGACAAACCAACTTGATGAAGACAGACGCTTTATTATTGAACAAAATCAGAATGTTGCTACTGAGAATACATATTGTAATTTTTCTGAATTAATAAGTAACTCGATACGTCACAGCGTGAATGATATACGATCGCTGACAACCGCTTTTTTTTTAAGTCAAATTGATTATTTTCTAAAACGATTTACATAATATATGTATTTTATTTTTTCTCCGCGTCCCGTCAACGGCAGTGTCGTTTGAATAAATCTAAATAATCATCAAGGCAATGTGTAAGGGTTGCGTTTTCTAATAATTCCCTTTTTCTATAAAATATTCTTGACGCAGCATTTTTATTTGTCATACGACGAAACATAAAAATGTATTTCAAAAATTATAGTAAAATTATAGTATCTAAGGCAATTATGCAGTGTAGGATAGTGATTGTTTAAATTCATATTATGGTAAATATTGTAGTGTTGACAATTGTTGTTTTTTTATAGTGTCGGTTATCAATATGTGTAATTTTCAGATGCCTGATGAAGGTCTAATAAAAGACCGAAACGCTGCAAAAATAATAATGTAATTTGTTATTATAGTCCTATCTTGTCCACATTCCTGAGATACAAAAAAAATATATTATAGTAAAAGCTCATCAAAAAATGTTCTCTAGGATAGAGCGACTGAAAATTTATCAGAAGGCCTAAAAATGATAATTCCATTTTTTGTTTATAACTTATGTTGTCGAATTAGTGTATTTTAATTTTTTATTTTTTATTTGCTTAGATGGATGGACGAGCTCACAGCACACCTGGTGTTAAGTGGTTACTGGAACCCATAGACATCTACAACGTAAATGCGCCACCCACCTCGAGATATAAGTTCTAAGATCTCAGTATAGTTACAACGGCTACCCCACCCTTCGAACCGAAACGCATTACTGCTTCACGGCGAAAAATAGGCGGGGTGGTGGTACCTACCCGTGCGGACTCTCAAGAGGTCCTACCACCAGTGAAGTGTAGTTTAAGTATTGTGGTCGAAATTCAATCACGAACACTCGACAACCCAAAATCTTAATTCGATTTAGGTATGTATTACATATTCTTTTTTGTTTGGTAATTAACATTTTTTCTTGTATTGTCGAGTATAAAATCTGCTACCAAATTACTTATTTATAACACTTACAGCTCGTCAATCGCCGCTAAACAAAACAATAACAATAATAAAGAAAGAACAGGTGATAATTACAGAAGAAAAAATGTACTCAACTGTTATGTCTTTATCGACTTATTTATATGTGCTTTTAGTTGATTTTTTATGGCTTAGTTTGATGGACGAGGTCACTGTATAGTGATCCATCGTACAATTTTCTGTCGCGATGCTTGAAAGGGTAGAACAGAGTTATACTATACAATGGAGTCAATGTCCTTATGTTTCAAGGTGACGAAAGGTGACAAGGTGAGGTCAAGGCGACTGTCTATGAACTCTAATGACCACTTAACATCAAATGGGCCATGAGCTCGAGCATTCAACTAGATTGATTTACTGCTTTGATTCGTAAGCGATCTTGTACTTGTGCATGCCTTAAGTTGCATTGAAATAAGGGCTTTAGACATAAAATAGGGCCAGATATTCGCTGTCAAACACAAATTGTTTTTTTAAAGACTTTAAATTCATTTAAAATGAGTTAGTTATACCTTCGGCACGTGTAAAAAACTGACCCCAACTTTCCTTAGTAAATCAAAATACAAAGCGGATAGCTAAACAAACAAAAAGGTCCATCTATCCAATAAACAAAATCATAGATAAAACCTCTGAGATAAGTGTAACATTATTTGTGTGTGCGCATCAAGTTAGTCTTAAAATCGAATTAAATCACGAACGACATTAAATCTTAAATTCAAAGATTTAAAGTTTAATATCTTAAATAATATAGACTGTAGTTAAGACTTTTTCGTACTGATGTTAAAATTTATATTGTATTAAAAAGTTGTATAGCTACCGGTAAGGGTGATTGAACTCGGTGACCGGCGCACGCGGTCTCATCTCGTTTTTATAGTACATACTGTTTATTGTTTTGTTATTGGTACCCGTTTTTTTTTTTCGAATTTCGAAAGTCACTTCGAAAATTCATGGAATAATCTAGAAATGTCTGTAAGTAGCATTATGCTGAATAGTTGTGGATCGTTGTTGCAATTAAGTAGAATTTTGCAGCATGATTTCTAAGACTATATTTTTTTTTTTACAATGAATTTTTTTAATATTTTTTTTTAAGAGGTTTTATGACCTGGTAACTGAGACCTTTAAGTCATGTCTTATTTTAATCTATATTCTTAATTTTATGAAAAATGATATTATGGAGTGAAATGAAATGAAAATGATTAATTTAAGACATTAATCAACTAGGATGAAATTAAATGAGATGATATGAGATGAAATCTAATCTCAGTAAAATGGTGGTCATTTACTAAGATTTTTCAGTGGACTTTTTGGAGGATCCCGAGAAGTTACGTCCAGCGGCTTTGTTTCATTTTCCCACATTTGTGCACTTTCACAGATATTAAACGGTTAATAAACCACCATTATTACACATTTAAACCCGAAGAAACACTAAATAGACAAAATAAAACAAATCACACAACTTCACTCCTCGCGTTCCCGCCAAAAAGTCCGAATTTTTTTAATAATCACGATGCAGAAATGTCAATTTGTTAAATTTAGTGCCTTGTCTATTAACCGGCCGCTAAAAAAATGCATTTCTGGTGGGTCGTGATCAAACATCATAGTTGTAGATTTTTTTTTTCATACTTTTTTTATTACCCTTGTAGGCAGACGAGCACACGGCCCACCTCATCGTGAGTGGTTACCGTCGCCCATGGACTTCAGCAATGCCAGGGGCAGAGCCAAGCCGCTGCCTACCGGAAATCGCAGCATACCTGTGCTGGTAACCTCCAGAGGTAATATATATTAGTTTCACCTAAGCTCAGTGAGCTGTATTAGTCGTTGAGTTTTTAATTTAAAAAAAAAATCATTCTAATTATTTCCATAGAAAATTCTATTACATCATTATGTCAACATATTGTAAATTTGCGTTGAATTTGGATCGTTGGCATTCTCTCAGCGATTAAACTATACTTTTTTGTAATTCAGGGAAAAAATAGCTAATTTGGGGATGGACATTGGGAAAGGAGAAACTTTCAGCTCTGTTTGAAGTGTTCTAATTCAAAACGCACATATTTATTGATTCTATTGAGTATTAAAAAGACAATAGTACTTTACAACAACAGAGTTTGACCATCAAAGAATTACACCGCCCCTCTAATGACTAGTGGTGACTATTTATCGGAGGCTGCCCACCGCAGAGGAATCTACAAATCTCACTTGAGCCCCCAGTGAGCCCGTAGAGGCAAAATCTAATTCCAAAGATCGTCTGGGGAAAAAAATATTTTGCAGTAGGAATGAACTTCAAAGTAAGGGGTAGTGTATTGGTAATATTTCCTTTTTATGTTTCAGGTATTACTGGTGGCTCGAAGGCCTTTCCAGTTTCACCGGGATAGGTAGGCGAGAAAGAGTTCAGTCAGGAGGGGTGGGATTTGCTAACCGTGACCCGCTGAGAAGATCCGGCGAGGAACTAGCGTGCTGATGATTAGGTTAGATTGCAAGACAAATTCTTTGCCAAGTTCGACGAGTACGGCTACCGGGGTCCTTACTCCCAGTATCAGAGCTGAAGACGTCTAAAGCAAGGGTTATTGGATCTGATGGATCCGTAAGGACGTGTCCAGGGTGTTGACGGGGACTAGCTCCTGCGTGATCAGGATTCGGAGAGCGTGTTCGTAGAAATTATGAATTTCATATCATTGCTCAGAGCACGCCCTTGTGAGGAACATAATAAAAAATATATGCTTTAAGGCGTATCGAATAGGGTTTTATTTATAATAAAATTAACTAAGATTTCTGTCTCCCTAATTGCTTTCTGCCCGTCTGCCTTCAATAAGCACGTACCTACTGGATTTCGTTTACAATGAAAACAAACCATGAATAAGGCACCTGATAAATTGACTGAGGTAAGTGCGATACGATGTACCGTATTTATTTTGGTAGAAGTCACGAGCGGTAGCGGTTTCGTTTAATTGCTCTTAATATTGTTTTAGTTAGCGTCTAAAAATATAAATAATGTTCAAATTATTTTAATTTAAGTGTAAAACCGAAAAAAGCAATGTAATAATGAGCCGCCATAATATTTGGATTTTTGTAGAATCCTATGATTGGAATAACAACAAGTGTGTAATGACACCAACTGCATCAAACAAATAAGTCAAACAATTCACTTTAAATATTTGACAAGAAACATACTGGTCACATACTGTCTAATAATATTACTAAAAAAAAAAATTTCTAAATATTTTCCAATTTTGCACAAGGCCATAAAAAAATATAATTTTAAATAAAACGCCAATTAATATAATTTTAGGACACGCGATAATCAATTTCAACGAAAAACCGGTAGCGACCAATTAGACCTCAATTTGGTCATAAGACCTGCAATTTTGGAAACAGGTTGCTCGCATTAAATCACAATTATGTTAAGAATCAAAAACAGTTTGATGAGAAGAATGTACAATAATGATAATGTAGATATTTTTTTGCTCGTAAAGAGTAAATCGCTAGACTTCTGACTACGTGTTGAGGGCGGTAGGCAGGAATAGAACTGACTAAAATACTAGGTGCAAGTAGATGGGTTATGAGAGTCACCAACTCGCACTCCAGATTAACAGTTGGCTCGATATTCATCACCCGCTTACACTTCACCAGGTCAGTCTAGATCAATTCACACATTATGTTTAGGTTGCTGCTTCTCAAACCAGTGTACAGAGGCAGCCCATAATACTGAAGAGGTCAAAATTAGACGATCTCTATATCCTGGTTTCCGGCTCAATGTCGAATTGCTGATGTTAGTGTGGAGAGAGAAGCACTTACCTCATTGCAGAAATATGTGGGGACTCCCGCGAACTTAAAATATTTGGTTGGCTAACATTATACAGCTATTAAATAGACTACAGATTTATTTAATAAATTCTCGTTTTCAATTTTACCTATCTCGATCGAAGCCAGAATAAGTGAATGCCATGCCCATATTAAATTCTGAGCTAATTGAATTATCTCTCGCGTTACAGATGATAATGAAACGAGGAAAGAAAATGGATTTTTTTTATTGCTTAGATGGGTGGACGAGCTCACAGCTCACCTGGTGTTAAGTGGTTACTGGAGCCCATGGACATCTACAACGTAAATGCGCCATCCACCTTGAGATATAAGTTCTAAGATCTCAGTATAGTTACAACGGCTGCCTCACCCTTCATACCGAAACGCATTACTGCTTCACGGCAGAAATAGGCAGGGTGGTGGTACCTACCCGCGCGGACTCACAAGACGTTCTACCACCAGTAAAGAAAATTATGTTTATACGTCCGAAAATGTTAGAAAAACAGTACCTACTCTGTGAAACAGTTAAAATACAACCAAACAAAAGTAGATCAAAACGTAAAACAAAACTATAATTACGTTTCGTTTACATATTAAAGCCAAAAATAGAGAATACTATTTAAATACGATAACACGCGTTCAGACACGGTACAGACTCGAATGTAAAAACTCGACTTGCGCACAGATGGTCCCGACCTGCCTCAACACTCATAACAATTGCGTAGTGCAGTTTCAATACAGAAAGATTACTTGGATTCATTCGTTCGAATTGCCATTGCACCTGATGGTAATATTAATGAAAATTTTCTTACGAATTCTATTCGAGAGTGAGTGTGACAGGAAAATGTAAAAGTGTATGGGACGATGCGGAGGGGTACTCTAACCATACGTCCGTAACGTAAGATTTTTATTAGTAATGCACACAGTGTACGACTTAACTTTGTAATAACGTACAAAAAATAACGTATTTTTTTATCATTAATTGACCAAGATCTCAGAGCGTTCGTTTGCGCAATACACTAACTCTTATGCAAACAACCGTGAATTAAGTGTACCACAATAAGCTCGCACGCTACCGAATGACCGTGGGCTGTTGCGAAACCTCCAGTTTTATTTTCTTTATACCTTGAATAGAACTTAAAATTAATATTTTTATAACAAGGAACTTCGTTCTTATCCGGTGTCCCACGACACCACACATATTTTTTTGTCATTTGTGATTTGATCGAAATAGCTATGCTCGGCGTTTCTCTCGGACGTCAAATAATGTCAATAAACAAAATATTACATTTGAATTTGGAATCTGTCTTACTCTAAACGCCATGATAATTTGGAGTCTCTAAAACAATCCGTACGATTGGCAGTGAAAATTTTTCCCATGGAAAGAGTGCGTGCTTCTATTGATAATTGGCCTCAACGTTTAAAAGACTGTATTGCAGCCAATGGAGACCGCTTCGAATAAGCTTTTTATACTTTAAATTGTTTTATATTTATGTATTAAACTAACGCACTGTAAAAGTAATAAATGTTATTTGCAATAGAAATTTTATTTTTTCCTTTGTAACAGTATTTATGGCCAGACTAAGTATAGGTAAGAAGAGACTGGCTCTGTCGCCAGTGGCGGATATAGACAAATTCTCGCCAATTCCATTTTCAAAACGCTTTAGCATTAACAGGTAAGCAATTATGAATGCAACCAAAATACGTTCTCGCGAATCGGAATAAACTTACCGCAAGTTCACATAAACAACGTCCCGTAGCGAACAAGACCAGAGACTTTCCTCGCTTATATATTTATCAAACTGGAAATAACCGAACGTTAACTTATAGTACACGTTTTATTATTGTTTACATTTTGTTTACGATGCGAACTCAAACAGCTTGTGTTTTCGTGAAAACTAAGTTATTAATATACAGCTGGATTTGTTTACGTCCGAATGGTGTTTTTGAATAAATTCGCATTGCGGTTTTGTTTATTATTATTATTATTATTAAAAACAAGATATCAGACGCTTCGGTGACCGAAGTGTGGATCTTTTTAAGCAAAGATTTGCATAGACCCGAGGCGGTTTCGTCACACTGTCACTAGATGGCGCTGTTTGGTTTCCATAGTGCTGTTCAATTTTCAACAAAGTTTTTGTGTTACAGTTTTAATAAGTTTAAAAGTTAATTAGATTATTCGGAGTTCTGGGTTGAAGGTTGAATCGAATATGACCTACGGTGGAATTTTATGACAGTAAAAAAAAAACTAGCTATTCATTGATCATCCCTCCCACTTTTGATAGGTTACGTTGTGAGGCTTGGTTATTTTCTTTTATTGCTTAGACGTAACAACACGAAGACCGTTATTCATCATGAGCCATGAGATCCCAGACTCAATTGAATTGTATAACGGCTGCCCCACCCTTCGAATCGGAGTATTTGACTCCTTTGCTCTAGAAATAGAAAGGGTATGCTGGTTACTACACACTATTTAGTAGCTTTTTTCTCAGTCGGACACTCTTGTCAGAGTGGTCCTGGTTGGGCTGACGATGTATATGCAGAAGCACTCGTTAGGTCAACCATGCTCCTGAGGACCGCCCTCCAGACAATGCGCTTCCAGGTCTGGTGGCTCAAAGCGTTTCGAATACCATGGTCGACTCAGTTGCCTTCTTTATTAGGTCAGTCCAGGGCTTTGGTGATCGGCCGCGTGATCTCTTGCCTTCCACCCGGCCTTGGACTGCCAGTCTCTCCATCGAGTCCTCCTTTACTGGTGGTAGGACCTCTTGTGAGTCCGCACGGGTAGGTACCAGCACCCTGCCTATTTCTGCCGTGAAGCAGTCATGCGTTTCGGTTTGAAGGGTAGGACCTTAGAACTTATATCTCAAGATGGGTGGCGCATTTACATTGTAGATGTCTATGGGCTCCAGTAACCACTTAACACCAGGTGGGCTGTGAGTTCGTGCACCCATCTAAGCAATAAAAAAAAATTAAAAAAAAATGTGATGAAAGAACTGCAGTGATGTAGTAGCAGCTACTTGCCATCAAATTGGTTGTTAGTTCGACTGTACAAAAAAAACTAAGAACAACATTATTGTACTCATTAATCCTTTTCGAACATGACTGCCAAACGTGTATTTATAGTTGTAAATTAAAAAGCACGTAAGAATTTTATACAAACACAATCCTGCTTTAAGCGCAACAATAAAGCTCTCAGAAAATCAATGCATAAAGACACAATGTAACATACAACAAAATGAACACAATAACCACTCTAAAAAAGCTGTAACTCGCACGGAATACCGTTACGAACAGGCTCAAGTTTCATTAGACGATAACGCCACTTAATAAAATCTTTACTAGCATGCAGTTATTAGGTAATGAGAGATCAATTTGTAGTGGTCCATTGTGCAGTAATGTCACGTCTTAACACAATCGGTCATTCGCATCAATTCTCAATTTGTACGTGATCCCGCATTCGTATTACAAAGAAGTCAATGTTTTGATGAAACATATTCTATGCAAAGGTTAGTGCACTTTACTTCGGAGCTTAGATATGTTTCTCAAACTATTTATTTGTCTGTGAACAAAAAGCGACAACTTTACACAAAAAAAAAACCTTTAAAAATATTAGCTAGTATTTATTGTAAGCACAATTTTATTTACCATTTCATAAAAGTGGAAGAGAATTCATTATGGTTATATTTTCCCACCACTATAGTATAAGAGTTGTGAAAATATTCTCTAAAATCTAAGATCTCTCTAATATTATGAAAAGCTTATATATCTTTACGGATGACTGACAAGTCTACCCTAGTACTTATAATACTAGTGATTGTAGCGAGTTACACGTCATTACGGATCCTCCCGATCCATTACCGGTGCTTTTAGGTACCTCAAGCACCGGTCCTCGCCAAGCCCGTCGCTTGCGACGAAGGGCTCGACCAGTAAATTAACCCATAGACACGGTCCACTGAGTTTCTCGCCGGATTTTCTCAGTGGGTCGCGTTTTCGATCCGGTGGTAGATTCTGCGAAGTACTGCTCTTGCTAGGGCCAGTGTTAGCAACACCTTCGGTTTGAGCCCAGGGAGCTCACGTGCGCGATATAGCCTCTTAAGGCTACCTATGCAGGCATAAAAACAAAGTGTTACACTTAGCAGCTGTTGTATTGTAACTGATACCTTACAACTCATGTCTCGGGGTGAAAACCAAAATCTCCCCGCAACTAATATAATATTTTGTGCCAAACGAAATCACAATCTATATATTAATACGTGAAGCAAAAACTTTGTATCCCTTTTTACGAAAATTGCGCGAACGGAGGAGTATGAAATTTTCCACACTTATAGAGAATATAGAGAAGAAGTGCACAATGCTAATATTTTTTAAAAATAATGCATAAAAGATACATTAAACCAATAAAGAAAACGTTACACACACACTACCATGTATTTGTTACACACACACATGAATACTATTTATTTATTGTCAAACTTTTGTTCTTGACGTCTGTGTTCAAATTGAGAATAGATTAAATATTGTTTGTGTTTATTAATATAATTTTTTTTTATTTTTTTTTTTATTGCTTAGATGTGTGGACGAGCTCACAGCCCACCTGGTGTTAAGTGGTTACTGGAGCCCATAGACATCTACAACGTAAATGCGCCACGCACCTTGAGATATAGTTCTAAGGTCTCAGTATGGTCACAACGGCTGCCCCACCCTTCAAACCGAAACGCATTACTGCTTCACGGCAGAAATAGGCGGGGCGGTGGTACCTACCCGTGCGGACTCACAAGAGGTCCTACCACCAGTAATTACGCAAATTATAATTTTGCGGGTTTGATTTTTATTGCACGATGTTATTCCGTCACCGTGGAAGTCAATCGTGAACATTTGTTGAGTACGTATTTCATTAGAAAAATTGGTACCCGCCAGCGAGATTCGAACACCAGTGCATCGCTCGATACGAATGCACCGGACGTCTTATCCTTTAGGCCACGACGACTTCAAAAATTTTTCTATAGTGTAGTCTTAGCGTTGAAAATACAATAATAATAGTGTACAAAGTTACAATTCCAATTAATTATAGTCGAATTTCGACTACCGCGGGACCTCTAGTACAAAATAAAAACATTAAGATTCCGATCTGATCGTCGAAATCCGATGAACGGGATCACCTTAAATGGTAACGTGTGAATGCTGAATAACAAACGCTTGTAATGCCCCACCTGGCGCGCTTCGTTGGTAATGTAGGCTTTTTATTATTTGTTATCGTTGTGGTCGATTAAGCTGGCCTTTCTGATCACTTTTCAAACCAACCTCGTGCCGCTCTATACCTAAGTCTCGGTCCTAAAGTGAAGGCTAATCTCTGGATCGAACTAGTCGCTTTCATGTCGACTTTGGACCACGGATAAGCCACCCAGAACATTTGGATGAAGGATATTATAAGAGCGCTTTGATACGTTCCTGTTCTATTTCCACGTCATTTCGGATCCTTTCGATCCATTAACGGTGCTTTTAGGTAGCCTAAGTACCAGTCATGGATCTCGTCGAACCCGAACCACAGACAAAGCCCATTGAGTTTCTCGCGTGATCTTCTCAGTGGGTCGCGTTTCTGATCCAATGGTAGATTCTGCCAATGATCGGAGGCGCTGGCGGGACATTACAAGGAGTAAAATCATGTCGAATTATAATGGTCACGACCCTCAGCAGTGAGGAAACGACGCGAGGAGGAGGAGAGGTAGATTCTGCGAAACAGTGCTAGGGTTAATGTTAGCAAAGACGTCAGGTTTGAGCCCCGTGAACTTACCTACTAGTTAAGGTTACGCTGAAATGGTCTCTCAAGACTATCAGCTTACGTAGGAAAAAAAAATTCAATTTGGATAATGAAGAATCCTCAGTAGTTAACAGCCGATTGGCACTTCTAGCATTATAAGTGTCATTGGTCACCATTCACCATAAGCTAGACGGATTACACGTCTGTCTTATAAATCTAATCTGCAATGCATAATTTAGTACCTGTAATTCCANGGTTACGCTGAAATGGTCTCTCAAGACTATCAGCTTACGTAGGAAAAAAAAATTCAATTTGGATAATGAAGAATCCTCAGTAGTTAACAGCCGATTGGCACTTCTAGCATTATAAGTGTCATTGGTCACCATTCACCATAAGCTAGACGGATTACACGTCTGTCTTATAAATCTAATCTGCAATGCATAATTTAGTACCTGTAATTCCAAGAAAACGTTTTGCCTTACAATAACTAATCTTCCTAACTAAAATATAAGTTAAATCTTCCAATCGATTTGGAACTAGATGGATTTGAAAACGAGGTCAACGGTAACCATTTACTAAATAGTCAATAAAATGGAAAATTCAACACACCTTGCCTAATTGTTATTAAGTTTGACTCAATTCTAATTTGGAGCCTTTAACTGAAATTGGATTTTAACCTAATAAAGTTCTATTAATCATAAATCATGTTTAGCTTTGAATTTTACTCGTCAAAGCTGGTATTGTGTCGAGATCACGTTTCTTATAATGGCACATTTTGTCGAAGCTAACCGTGTTTATATCAGGTGCCGATGGATGAATAGTAGAACTACCTACCTTTTTTTTACTAACGCTGGGTAATCCGTTCACGGATATCCAGTCGAGGGGGGTAACAGCCGGGTGAGGGCGGACTCTAGTGCCTCCAGAGAAGAAAAGGGAGAAGGGGAGGGACCAAGGTCTTCCACCTCCCTGAATTCTTCGTAGAAGACTACGCCTTGAAAGACCAACAGAACCAACTACCGATATCGCCCCTAGGAATCTTTACCTAACCGGAAGTTCCGTTATGATTGTAGTTGGATCTATATGTACAGCAAAACGTAATGTTCCTGATGTTCATTGCTTATCGGAGTTTATAGATATCACAACATGAATTTTTGGTCTTCACTCTTGAGATATAATAACACGTCTATCGCACTCTTCAAATTGGAATGTCCGAATACTTCGCATCAAAATTGAGCGGTATGGTACAGTGTAATGTTAAAATCTCCTACAATAATCCAGATTTATCTAGTTTTAGAATGAAATGAGTTGGTGGTGAGATCGAAGAAACTTGGTTAGAGACGGGTTTCTGATTCTGTGTGATCTATATTCTGCTCAAGGACCAATAGCAATACCTTCACAGGATCGATTGGTTTTTAAGGAAACTTTTTTCTGTCTCGTTAGTTGCCGTGAGGTCATATAGAAAGAAACGATCTATCTAATCTTCAGTGGTCACGATCGCTTTTAGACAATAGAAATTCCAAGATCAAAGTCAAACCAATGTTGCATTATTCATTACACATATATTTTCTACTTTCACTTTTCTTAGATTTCGCCTTCCCTTTGCCAAACTACAACACACAAGTAAGTTGTATCTGTCTTTGGATAGTCTTTAATATAATCATTTAAAACAAAAATGACCTGTCCATGCCTAAATCGATATTACGTTTATCATTCGTCGCCATAGTGTCTGCATCGCCAGCTATTTCTGCGAATGACACATAACACAGCTGGTGTCTGTGATCTGTCGCGTAAGCATTCTCTCTAGTCCTTATTTGAAGTGTTTCAATGAACGGAACTGCGAGAATGCGTATATACAGGGTGTTCCGAAGCCCAACTTATAGCAGGTACGGGGCGACGGGTTAGCTAGTACTAGTTCCGGGAAAAATCCATTTCACTCGGTTAAGTGATAATAGGTCAAGACAAGTCGTCGTGGCCTAAAGGATAAGACGTCCGGTGCATTCGTATGTAGCGATGCACCGGTGTTCGAGTGTGGACGAGCTCACAGCCCACCTGTTGCTAAGTGGTTACTGGAGCATTAGTGTTTTGTTAGCACAAACCGTAAAAGTAGTTTTAATCATATCTACGTCTGGCGAAAACCGAAATAGAAAGAAATACCTAGTGGTTTTTTTTTTCTTTTTTACATACATACATTTCAGTAGATTTTTCTTTATTGTTCTACCACTATAATAGATATGGACATCAAGAGCCTTAAATAGTAATAATCCGGATGGTTTTGACCTGATTTGGTCAGATGTGGTCCAATTATACCACAATCGTCCATTATCATGAAGTTTCGCAATACCAACTTGAACTTCAAGCAGCCTGGTATGTGAAAACATACTTTTACACTAACGAATGTCAAGGGTAATAAAATACAGTACAAAATGATTTTCCAGTTTCCATTTTCAGTCAAACGTGTTTTGATATGTGCGATGCGCATACGCCAACTGAATCGATTCGAAATGGACGTAAGCGCCGGCGTTCGCGTGGAAAATCAATCCTTAGTCCATCCAAGTCACTGTTGTTCTAAAGTCAAGTTTTCCGTGTGCGTTTACAGGCGCATATGGATGTCGTGATCGTTGCGTCAGAGCCGTAGCAATCAAGGTCTCCGGGTCTTTGAATGTCAACGGTTTGTTTACATGACTATACATGCGTGTTTATGAACGTGCTTTATTAAATAAATTTATACATATTCGCAATGAATTTATAGCAAGGTTAATGATAACATGCTAGTGATGTTTGTAACTTCAAGTGATGGTTAAGTCTGCTGAGATTTATATGTACAAGGTGACTGACCATTCACAAAATCGAACCGAATGTCTCTCTGCTTTATCGCTCCCTCGCTGCTGAGGGTTGCGACTACTTAAATGGGTAGATGAGCATCTACCCATTTAAGCAATAAAAAAAAATGTAATGTGCCTATATGCCAGCAAAACCTAATGTGCCTACCTGATATTCATTGCTTATCGGAGTTTATAGATATCACAACGTGTTTGTTTTTTTATTTTTATTGCTTAGATGGATGGACGAGCTCACAGCCCACCTGATATTAAGTGATTACTGGAGCCCATAGACATCTACGGCGTAAATGCGCCACCCACCTTGAACCATACGTTCTAAAAGGTACGGCTGCCCCACCCTTCAAAACGAAACGCATTACTGCTTCACGGCAGAAATAGGCAGGGTGGTGATACCTACCAGTGCGGACTCACAAGATGTCCTACCACCAGTAATTACGTAAATTATAATTTTGCGGGTTTGATTTTTATTCCACGATGTTATTCCTTCACGTGGAAGTCAACATGTGACTTTTCTCTACAGTGTTCGATAATGGGTAGCATGGACCGTATGGTATAGACTACTGCCCGCCGCTTCCTTAACCAGATCTGACCATCTAGCTGGTGTTCTGCCCACGGTGCACTGGCATTCTATGTGACACGAAATTATAAACTCCTCTAATCCATGTCTGGGAGACCGCATGATGTGTTCGAAGAAGCTCATAGCACGTTCCCGGCAGATAGCAATATTCATTCTCTTTAATAAATATTCATGCGGCAGTGGTACATAGCTTTTATCGGCCCACTGAGTTTCTGGCCGGATCTTCTCAGTGAGTCGCGTTTCCGATCCGGTGGTAGATTTAGCGAAGCACGGCTCTTGCTAGGACCAGTGTTAGCAAACGCACCCGGTTTGAGCTCCGTGAGCTCACCTAGACGTCAAGGAGAAGCTGATATAGCTTATCNTTCTCTTTATTAAATATTCATGCGGCAGTGGTACATAGCTTTTATCGGCCCACTGAGTTTCTGGCCGGATCTTCTCAGTGAGTCGCGTTTCCGATCCGGTGGTAGATTTAGCGAAGCACGGCTCTTGCTAGGACCAGTGTTAGCAAACGCACCCGGTTTGAGCTCCGTGAGCTCACCTAGACGTCAAGGAGAAGCTGATATAGCTTATCAAGGCTATCAGCATAGGTAGGAGAAAAAAAAAGATTCAATCGAACATATAATATTTGACAGATGCCTGAATCGTGCTAATGACATTTTCAAGATAAGTATGAATACATACAAAGTTCCGGACAACAGCATTCGGACCATCGGTCTACCGAGCAATTTCTCCTACTCTTTAGATGTTATCTTAGTCAATTCTTCCAAAATACTTTATAATGTTTTGATAGCATTAGCTGATCCAAACGTGCAGGTAAAAGTAAGCAGTTAGCTTCCAATAATGCCTTTGGGTTAACGGAGGAGCTGACGACCCACCTAGGATTAAATGATTGACAGAGTCCATAGATGTGACAACGTGGATGCTGCCGCCCGGCATGAGAGTTTTATTTGTGTCCTTCCTTCGATCAAAAATAGTTACTATTGTTGATCGAAGGTTATAACTGCTATCTTTTGCTTCGTTATAGGAGTAAGCTAAATCGTAATAGAATATGCCTCAGCATCCATTTTATTTTTCGCAATATTTATTTTGAGTACCGTGTTGTTTTTTTTTGTAAACCTAAATTCAAATTCAAATACAAACCATGTTGTTTTTTTAGTAAACCTAAATTTATAAATTTTATTTTTTCCCTGTTTGTTTTCTACTTATATGTGATTTTGTCGCGGGAAATTTATTATTATAATATATTATTATGTATTTGTTTTTTTGTGCTGTTGTTTTCCCAAATAAATAAATAAACATTCTTACAGCCACTACCTCTTAATACGCCCGCATTTCAAGATCACTACGAAAAAAAAACGGAACCCCCAACATCCTCTTGACATCTGTCAAACATTCAAAACAAGAACGAATTCTTTGCATTACAGCAGACTAAAATTCACTCCGAAGGTATCCCGAGTTATTCTGACCCCAAAATTAAAACGTCGGAAATCAATGTTTCTGTCACTTTCGTTTACTTGAAACGCGTAAATCACGTTGACAGTTGACAGTTGACATTTTTTGTCATTCGAAAGAATTTTCTGAGGGTGGCGCTGGTGTTCTTCAAATAGACTCCACGTGATGACAGTTGACAGGTTAATTGGTTTCTAATTTCGTTAAAGCTAAATAGTTGTCAATGAGGAATGACCCTGCTTGAATTATAACGAAGATTGGGATTTGGGGTGGAATAAGCTTTTTACCGTCTCTCATTAAATATGCCTCATTCGCGTCAAATTTAAAAGTAAAGCCCTTAATTTCAATAGACAGACAAATATATGAAATGTTCAAACTTTTCTGAACGTACTTAAAGAAATGTTGTATGTTTTCGTTGGTTAGAATTTACCTGTATCGAAGTATTTATGTGTAGAATCATGAAAATAAATACGATAAAAGTTCTTAACAGCAATCGGTAATTTCTAGTACAGCACTACAATCTTATACCTTTAAACGAGCAATTCTTGTATATTAATATACATATATATAATCTGAATCTCGGAAACGGCTCCAACGATTTACATAAAACTTAGTATACAGGGGATTTCGGGGGCGATAAACCGATCTAGCTACGATTTATTTTCAGAAAATGTTGTTTTATTCGTGTTTTCTATAATCAACTCTTCCCGACATCTATTGGCGAATAATAATACTATTTTTCTTAATTGAGGGCAACTAACCGCCTTAAAGACACAACAAGATGGCGTTATAAAAAAAAACCGGTCATCATCTAGTTTAGCTTAAGACGTTGCGATCCCCAAATGATGCATTTTATTCTATGCTCATTTGTAGAAGGAATCCTCTGAAATTATTTTGATGTAGTTTTTTTATGTTTATAAGCTTCTTGTTCAACTTAAACAGTGGTATATTGTTGATAGTTTTTTCATAACCGAACCGACGAGGTCATCATCTAGTTAATACTAGAGCACGGATTAACATATTATGATCAAAGGACCCGGAGTCCTTCGCCGAGCTAAAAGTGGGAATACACGTAACTACTCGTAGATAGACTACAGACATGAGAGAGAGAGAAAGAGAGAGTATTCATTATTGTACACCAAAAAATAAATGAACAATGCGATACATTAAATACAAAAAAATGTACAATTGGCGGTCTTATCGCTAAGAGCGATCTCTTCCAGCCAATCATCAGGTGAACAAGAATCATTTGGAAACGAATTACACATGGGATTATCAATCCAGTGAAATATATGTAGTCATGAAATGATATAGAGTTACGATCTTCATACGTACTTTGTACTTACATTACGATTATATTAAATTTATACCTTCAGGAATTCGAAGGGAAATTCGGATACAATAAAAATAAAATAACATTGTACTGAACTTTAACACTTATAATTAATAACAAATAATCATTCAATCAACAAGTAATCACAATGTGTCCAATCAAAATATTTACGACACACCCTTAACTACACTAATTAATTTCGTACATAAATCAAATGTACTTAAAAATAATAAAGAATAACTATGACAAATAACACTTTATTTGAACCCCCGAAATAGCACAATAGAACTACTTTCCACACCAAAAAACTTCAAAGTAAATGAATATTAATGGGTGACACCCTTGTATTAGGGCTGAAGGCGAAAAGTTTAGTTTAAAAAAAGTTCTTTAGTTTAAAAAAAAATACGAGGCGATAAATTTTGTACGTAATTATAGATTGTCGAAAAGAAATTTGAACGTAAGTAAGTAAGTGATTTAATTTGTGGGTTTAAAGTTTCTTTTGTACTAATTGAAGTTTGGTGTAAATTATCAGTTTAAGACTACAAATAACTGTACTGAAATTTTTTGAGTGAGACGTTTTGATTAAACGGAAATTTGTTATTAATTAAAGTCGAAACTCAATTATTTCATGGGTAGATCAAGAGTCATTATTCGCATGTCTGTTATAAATCAAATTTCAGTTTTCCATAAGCTTGAAGCCACAATTTGGTATTGTAATTCCTCAGAACATATACAAAAAATTAAAGAAAAACTTCAAATGGCATTCAATTTATGAAATAGTTTGATCGAGAGCCCTTGTGGGTAGATATCACCACCTAATGTATTGCTGTCGCGAAATAGCAAAGATTTCCGATTTGAAGAATGAAATAGACGTCCTACTCTATAATTGAGATTTGATTTCATGTCTCAAAGTGGACTATAAACTTATTCGTTCGCTAATCTATGCAATAAATAATAAGTATCGGAACTAACATCCTTAGTAGGGGCATTTTAGGCCTCATTTCTTATATTCACTAAACTACGTCTATAAAAACAAGCAGAACTTATTTCAGACATGATGAACAAAGCTTAATATTCAAAACATGAACTTTATTAACAATTTCAGTTAATAACGACCACTTAAATAAGATTTTAGACGGACGATGGATATTCCAAACGACGAGAAGCAGTTCGAAAACTTAGTTCATATAGATGCCAATTTGGTTGGTGGAGTGGCGAACGTTAGTATAAAATTTAATGACAGGACTTTGGTAAAGTGTGTACTGTGAACTGAATTTTGATTTTAAATATTCCTGTGGTAAAGTTTTCAGTGTAAGCCTCGAATACATTAGATATTTCTTGGGCTAGAAGATATGACATGAGCTACAAGAAGCAGAGTTTGATTAGCGTAAATACACAGACAATTTCAAGGGCGAAATGATTAGAACAGTTGCATTGTATTCTCATTAATCAAGTAAATTTATTAAGACTTTGGTTTTTAATTTCATCCTGACATCCTTTATCATTTATTCCATTTTTGTTTAGTTTTTCTTGAATAGGTGCTGTATACACAATTTGGTAATTGTCTTTGGAACTTTAATATTATCTTTTTAATGTTATCCTCCCAACAGACCACAGATTTTTCGATTGTAGTTAAAGCTTAAAAATGTATACACAATAGGATGATATAGTTTGACTCGATTGTAATTTTCAGAAGTCGAATCTCTGCCTGCAATTGTCCATTGCTGAAATTTAATTAATTAGAAATTTAATTATTAGAAATAATTTATTATCATTTATATTTTGATTATTATATTTAATTAATTAGAAATTTATTAAACTTCAGTTTGACTAATTACCTTGGCTTGGGATAAATATCCGGGAAGAGCTTTAATATTTCTCTTCGTAATGTAACTGTTGAATAGCAGCACTACATTAAGGAAATTTCATTGTTTTTTGGTAAATATAAAAATAGTTTATTATGCAAAAGTATAAAACTTTAGTAGCCGAAGTATGCCAAGACCCTTAAATTAAATTGACCATCATAGAAAATAAGAGGTTACTTTGTTCAAACTTTATGTTGTACTCAAAAGAAATGGTGTGTAGCGAAGATTCTTCGTATTTATTAATATCTCCATAGAATCATATTCATACAACGAAAGGCATTCATGGGATTATTTTTAGATCACGAAATGTGACTAAGTTCTAACATTATGGTTTAAGTTCTAAGATGCTTTTTACCCTTGTCATTTACTTGCTGGTACCTGTTCTGTTCAGATAAAGTTATTGTTAAATGTCTTGTACTAAGCGGGTGGGTGTCTTTGAACAGTGAATGGCCCTAATCTAATTGCGTTTCAACGATTTTTGGAATGATTGTTTGAGCGTTTCAGGCTTCTTCACGCGTAGCTCATCACTCAGAAATAGCCGCTTTTTGTACCAGGTTAACCCAGTTGGAAGGCGAAGCGTTTTTGAGATGTTGATTGAACTTTATTGCTATAAAGCCTTGGTTTTTTGACGGGTTTGTGGCTAAGCCTAGGCAGTTCGCAGGCTATGTGAGACTTGACTGATTGAAGATGTTTGGAATAGGCCGCGGTCCCAAGTTGATTGAATATAACTCATGAAATCTCATAGGTCACATCTTATACTTATCATACTATATTGGTTGATACCCTTTCTGCTTTCACGTACCTCTGCTTATTAATATCTTTATTCTTATGATCATTATCATCATTTCCTATTAACTGAAACTCTAGTACTTCTATTTACGAATAGCTATCATCGATCAAATAACCATTCACCATTTCTGCTCTTTAGCTCCAAAAAAAACCAACTTCAATCAACATTGATGCCTTTTACACCAAATTCACCCTAAATCAAGATCAGCAGAGGCAGTCATGTTTTATACTCAGCTTTACGAGAATACTTCGACTGGCTTACTTAAAATCTTTTGAGCCCTTCATAATGAGCTCGGGTCTTAGGACAAATTGCGGTGTTATTTCGGTAAAGAATTCAAAAGCGTCACGCCTTTTTTAACTCTCCCCATTGAGACAAAAGGGATTCCGTGATGGGGTGTTTTAAGATGTTCGATTCTGTTGCTCTGATAATTTGGAGATGATTTTGATAGTTTACCTTTACCAGAAAATTAGATTAAATATTTTCTTAAACAGAGCTGTTCAGACATTTTATGGAGGGTATTCCCCTGAATTATTTTTTTCCAACTTTAGTTTCGAATCTTCTGAATTTATGTGCTACTTAGATCTTGGGAAATAAGTTGATGATATAAATATCAAATCAACGTTAGGATTGTGTAACATATGATGTAAAAAGAATATATAAAAATTGTTGTTAAAGTAATTAGCCTCGCCCGCTCCTTTGAATCTAATCACGGAACGAATTTATATTTAGCGACATGGGAACTTGCCTAGGCACTCAAACATTTTATTATTCGTCAAGTACAACTATTAACTGGCTACTTGAGTCGTAGCTGATGTATTACGATTCGATGTATACAATCATGTAATTGGTTTTTATTTTCGGTACTGTGAGAAAGTTTACCGTAAGCCACTGCGTCAAATATATTACTATGCTATTGCCTAATAAAGTTATTTGTCTTAGCTAATCATACCCAAACTTACTGGTACCTGTTTCTACAATAGCGGATAGATAGCGGTATACGACAAGTATTACTCAAAATAAACAAAACAAAACAAAAAATAAGTATAATAGGTAACTGTAGATTAATTGGTAAGAAAAAATCATGAAGTAAAAATGTGCAAAAGCAATAAGATGATATGTGAATTTTCAATACAAAAGTTCAAAATGAGCAATTTGACCCGTTATGGTATGTTTAGTGTTAAATCTAATACGAAATATATTATGTTTCTTGGAGTCAAGAATACATCATGATATTATGGGCAGTACAGAATACCTTTTTATCAAATGCCCTGATAGACTTTATTGTTACCATGCGGCGCAAAGGAGTATAGCTAACGTGACCATTTATATTTTTACTCAAAACGGGAGGTTGATTTATTTGGGACAATTGATAGGTACATAATGCAAAAAAACCCAGCACTTTTTTAAAGTTATTATTCGGAAAAGTTAGCTTGAAAATTACGAATTAAAGAACTTAGATATTCAAGATGTTTAGTTATATTTTTATTTATTAGATGAACAAATTTGCTTTAATATAGCTTCGCAACCGCCATTCGAGAAGCTGAGGATCAGACGAGATGGAAACAGCTCACGAGACAGGCCACGGTCAAGTTTCAGGAACACGACCTTCAGCAATAAAGAAAGCGGCGAAGAAGAAGATAGTTTACATCGCTAACATTCGGCCGAAAACGTGACGATTTTGCGTTCCAGAGTTCATTTCGGGGACACCGGGACTCATAATCCTAAAAAGGGACAGTCCCGTTCAAAACGGGATGTCTGGTCACGTTAAGTATACCTTACTTGGTAAGTAATTATTGTCGTTCGCGGACCTTAAAATTACCGCCAGTCCAGCCGCTGGTCCTGTCAACGACTCTTCAGTCCCAGGATATACCCTGTGAGACATTTTTTTATTTTTTTTTATTGCCTTTGTAGGCAGACGAGCATACGGCTCACCTGATGGTGAGTGGTTATCGTCGCCCATGAACTTCAGCAATGCCAGGGGCAGAACCAAGTCGCTGCCTACCGCTTAATACTCTCCACAAGCCCCGTTTGAAGAAGGACATGTCATAGCGTTCGGGAAACATCGCGGAGGGGAGCTTATTCCATAGCCATTTTACATAGACAATTTTTTTATTGGTTAGATGTGTGGATGAGCTCACAGCCCACCTGGTGTTAAGTGGTTACTGGAGCCCATAGACATTTAGAGCGTAAATGCGCCACCCACCTTGAGATATAAGTTCTAAGGTCTCAAGTATAGTTACAACGGCTGCATCACCCTTCAAACCGAAACACATAACTGCTTCACGGCAGAAATAGGCAGGGTGTTGGTACCTACCCGTGCGGACTAACAAGAGGTCCTACCACCAGTAATACATTTTAGAGCCGAACCATTCAATTATATTATGATTGTGATGCCTCTCTGGCCGCGTTTAGTCCATCTATAGGTATATGATGGATAACACTGCAATCGAATTTGTTATTAAATATCTCATTTTATTTGTTTTAATCTAACTTTCTTTCATGTGTGTTTCAGAATAAATATCCAGTTTTTTTTTGTTCAAACAAATAATAAACAATACCGAAACATCAAAGTGCACCCCACACGATGATGTTTTCTTGTTAAAATATGAAAAGTCTACATGAACGCGAGAGCTCGAACGACATTTTAAGGGTTCCGCATAATTAATACACATATTTTTGTAGCGAATTTATAGAAAAATAACCAGGAAATACTTTTGGACTAAGTTTAGGCAGTTTTTTGTCTTGACTCTATCATCGCTGGCAGCCGCATGTCGTAGCGTGCTGTCTCCGATAACATTAAAAAATCAAGTACGTCTTAAGGTTTATCTGTACTTGTAGATTAATTTAATAAATAAATTATATCGAGGGCGATATAAGCTTTTTTTTTAAAGAAGTGAATCTAATTTTCGTTTATGAAAAATAATTCTAGTCTTGTTCTGAGCTTTTCTTAGTTAAATGTCGTTGAGATTAAATTTAAAATAATGAAAATAAACTTCGGAAAAAGTTCCTTCGACCAATCACGGAACCCCGACAAACCCTAACTAAGGGTGTGTTTACACTATCAAATACAAGCCAACTTTAATGCCATATTTATTTACGTTTCTTACAACGCACGCGCGCATGCAAGGCACGTGTACAACTAAGGAATGTGTCGTTAAAAGTTCTTTTTTTTTTTTTTTCAGAATTTTCACATCTGGTGCGGTGGTCGGTGTGCGCTACGTATTTAAAACGCACGAACTTTAAACAGGTAAAATTAACTACGTCAATAAACGTGACAGTTTTTGGAGATTGATTGCGCTTTTACGAGTCCACGCTGGACGCGATCGGGCTGCCTTATAATATTTTCATGATTACAAGACGCCTTTACGATTTTCAGGGTTCGGTAGTCAAAATGACGAAACATAAAACCCGTTTGCCGTTTTCAAAGCTATTTTGTACTGGTGGTGGGACCTTTTGAGAGTCCGCACGGGTAGGTACCACCATCCCGCCTATTTCTGCCGTGAAGCAGTAATACGTTTCGGATTGAAGGGTGGGGCAGCCGTTGTAACTATACTGAGACCTTAGAACTTACACCTCAAGGCGGGTGGCGCATTTACGTTGTAAATGTCTATGGGTTCCACAGTAACCACTTAACACCAGGTGGGCTATGAGCTCGTCCACCGATCTAAACAAAAAAAAAATTGTTAGACTCACCATAATACCAGTCTTACTATCTATAGAAAGAGCAACTGGAGATAACGCCCCGCGATGTGCTACTACAAACTTTCATGGCAGTTAATTTTAATTTGAGATTTTTTCCTTTACCCTTTCGCTGGTAGCCTCTATTTCAGCTACGTCCGGACGGATAAATGAGCTCACGGGCTTAACTTGAGAGAATTTGCTAACACCAGTCCTAGTAAGAGCAGTGCTTCACAGAATCTACTAACGGATCGGAATCGCGACCCACTGAGAAGATCCGGCGAGAAACTCAGCGGGCTGTGTCTATGGGTTAGTTTGCTCGTTGAAATGTTTGTCGTTATCGACGAGTTCGACGAGAAATTTTGAGCTACTTTGCTTATATAAATAATCAGCAAGAGCGGTTTACGTTTTCCACCCTGTATGAACTAAGCCCTCTATTACGTTCAGTATTTTCGGTAACTTCAAAATGGATAAATTCAAGTTTTCAAATACTAGAGCCATGCCCTTTGCTTCCTATTACAGTGAATCAGAAATGCCAGCTGAGTCGTCATATACATCGACTGTTAACGTGATATGCCAATGATTTCACAACTCTGATGTTAAAACCTGGCCTGGTGAGTTTGTGTTAATGACGATTAGTATTAATAGTGTTAATTATAATTAGTAAATAGTAGTGGTAATTATAGATTAGTATTACGTCCGAACATTTTGAGGTACAAACAGTTTGAGGCACGATATGTTTTTCTTAGTCTTATTCATTCATTGTTTAATTCTTTCGTGAGTATTTATTGTTATAAATGGGTATTTCCTCGGGGAAAATCGCCTCAGAATCCGATATATGTACAATCCAATTTAAGAATATAGGTAGGCAGGTTATGTTTCAAATACAATTATTAATGCTTTTAAAAAATATATACGGAACTCGTAATTATTGAACTATTTTTTTTACTCAATGTAGACTTTAAAAAAAGTAGAGCTACCTATGTTATAAATCTGAAATATTCGCTTAATAAATTCCACTCATATTGTGTGCAATAATAAATATTACCTTGAAAACGCGCAAAATGCTTAAATTCCAAGCTAAACTAAACTGCGTCGCAGGTGTTCGATTTATACATAATAATGTTTAGATGCGAGTGGGTCAAGGGCCGGAATGGACAAGTCGTAATGAACGTATACAATTACTGATTTTATGTTTTGTTTAGATATAAACGGGAATGGTGAACGGTACGTACTACATCTAAAATTCAATTTACTATTACTTTATGTTCAATACTTCTCCCAATTTTTTTTTTAACTAAAACCAAATTTATAACTTAAATGCCGCCACCCACCTTGAGATATGAATCCTAAGGTCTTAGCATAGTTAAAACGGCTGCACCACCCTTCAAACATATATAGGTATTTACCCTCAAAGCGTTATCGAGGATAAATATATGATTTTTTTCTTTTTATAAACAGATACATAGCATATTTCGCATTTGGTTAAGTTCAGTAATTAATCTTAGTACTGACATACCCAATCGTGACTTTCCAATAATAACAGTCATATTCATATCGGATTACTTGATGTAATCAGGTGTACACAAAACGCGCGTTCCTTTACACTTAATTACCAACAAATTGAACATTTACTGTCTGTACTGTATGATGTGTGGTCTAAACGAAAAACTTACGATTTGCCTCAATGCTAACTTAATTTTAAAATACGTTTTAGCTCGGATACGTGTTTTAAGTATGTGTCAGACTAGAACATTGTATGTTTTTAAGCTATTGCATAGCTTTTATCGCGGGCTTTGAGCGCAGCGACCGAATCAAGAAATTCCGTAACGAAAATAAAACCTAACACCCCCCACTCCGCCTACCATGTAGCTCGCGTTCAATACATTCACATGTTGCGCTTATGTAGTATTTGTGAATAAGCGCGCGGCGTGACGACGCACTGCATACGCATCATGAAAAGTCTGCCCATCTCTCTCTCGCGCGGTCTAGCTTATGAGTGTGAAGGGGACAGTTAATGTTTATAAATATAGCGTGGTCTTATTTTATTATTGTTCTAATATTAAATTATTATTGTCTGATTATAATTGCATAAGTTGACAAAATTGCTATGCAATAGCTTTACCGCGGCAGTCCCCGAGTACCACACGTGTTTTTTTGTTTATCGGTCCATTTAAAAACGGCTCATTGATCATCAGCATCATTCTTTCCAATTACCCTCTGCTGGGATGTAGGGCTCGAATCAAATTTTTCCATTTACATCGGTATTGGGCAGTCTGTTCTAGCTTCCACGTCATGCCCAAGACCCCTAGCTCCTGCTCCAGCGAGCGACACCAAGCTGTTCTATTCAAGACGGCTTATTAGGCTACGTAAATTTGGAACATGGTACATTTTTTCTTAGTTAAATCTTATAACTTGAACCCCACCGATGTTGTCCGTTAATACAGACAGTTCCTTTGACCGTACCCCTTGGAACACGACACCGTTCGCTCTCACACCGTAGAAAGATAATATCAAGTTCGGTTATAAATAGATTCATTTTGAATTATGTTTGTGTTTGTACAACACGGAATTATGGAGGCTTCGCGCTCATGTAAATATTCATTGCAAAATAAGGCGTAAAAATATAAACGTAACGTAATTAGATTCGAACGTCGTAATGTAATTACAGTGCGTTTGATTACAGGTGGGTTCGTTGTTTTAGACGGGTGGATGAGCTGATGGCTCAACTTGTGCTAAGTTGTATATTAAGTGGAACCAGAGTCCACGGGCATCATGTGAATCGCCTTGAGACGTAGGTTCGGAAATCGGAAATCATGACAGAAGACAGCTGTAAGTCAGAAATGGGAAAATAGTAGATGTAGGCAGCGGTTTGGCTATGCTTTTGGTGATCACTCGCAATCAGATGGGCCGTATATTCGTTTGCCTATTAAAACAACAAAAGTAGTGCCACTCCTTGTAGACTCACAATAAGCTTTAGTACAAGTCGTTATTAAATATAAAAAGTTTTCTTTCAAAGTTTCACTTTATTTGTAAGTGTTAATCATTATTGTTGAAGACATTTACGAATATAATGTGTCAATCATATAATTATTTAGATAACTGATTATCAAGCTTTTTACGATTTCTAAATTGGACGAAACGTAAAGAAAGAAATAAGGGTAAAATTTGTTTATATACCTCTATAATATACTGTGAAAAATAGTTTATTAAGGTTTAATGTAAAATTTGCGAGTATACTTTAAGAATTTGGTAAAGAGTGCCTGCGGTCACAGGAGTTGAGAATATCGGAGGCGCTGGTACTCGGAGGCGCTCGGGCAGTTGTTAGCAAATCCCACCACTCCTGGCTGAGCCTTTGCTCGCCCACCTGTCCTGGTGAAGCTGGAAAGGCCTCCGGGCCACCAGTAATCTTTCAATCATAAAAAAAAAAAAGTTGAGAATCACTAATTTAGATGAGTCGGTATACCTATACCCAAAATGTTAATATCGACTATGTGTTTATTACGCATCTTACGTGTCAGGGAACAAAAGAGATTGATAGGTTTGTGGAAAATGTTAATTAAATGTTAATATCGCACCGCCACACTAATTAGATACGTTTAAATATAGTGTAATTACAAGAATTCCTTTGCGGATAAATAAAGTTCACACATTTTATTTATGTAATCAATAAAATCTAGTAACGGTTTAATGAGTAATTATCGAGTCGCAATAATTCTCGAGCAGCTTCATAGTAATTGACACTGGTATTGATTACAAATTGTAATTTTTCATAATGAACTGTAATTAAGTGGAAATATCAACTCGGGCATGTATCGGCTCCGCGAAGTTTGTTTTTGACTCATGGAATCGTTTGTTCGAGATATATATTTTTAGACTAGAGGTCCCGCAGTAGTCGAAATTCGACTATAATTAATTGGAATTGTAAGTTTGTAAACTATTACGATTGTATTTTATACTTCTATAATCACAAATTTCGCCAAAGCTACACTATAAAAAATATTAATAAAGACAAATGTGTTGTTTAATCTATTCTCAATTTGACAACAGACGTCAAGAACAAAAGTTTGACAATAAATAGTATGCATGCGTGTGTGCGTCAAATACATGGTATGTAGTGTGTGTAATGTTTTTTTTATTGATTTAATGTATCTTTTTTGCATTATTTAAAAAAAAAATTAGCATTGTGCACTTCTTCTCTATATTCTCTATAAGTGTGAAAAATTTCATACTCCTCCGTCCGCGCAAATTTCGTAAAAAGGGATACAAAGTTTTTGCTTCACGTATTAATATATAGATATAGCATAAATGTATTAACTGCTGTAGTAATATTCTCCGTTGGACACAAGAAGTCGCTTGGAAATGCATTTTATAATAAACTAACATTTCATATACATAATATAACATAACCATAACGCGATTCAAAAATTAATAACGTCATAATAGTATTATAATGGGTTCGATTCTCACATCAAGAAACATTCCCGTGGCGAAGAGGTTTGTTTGCTCTATGTCATACTTATTACCTTTAATGCATAGGGTATGTATGCCTCTAGTTCTTATCACGTCATCTCGGATCCTCCCGATCCACTAACGGTGCTTCTAGGTACTTCAAGCATCGGTCACCGTTCTCGTCGAACCCGTCGCTTGCGACGAAGGGCTCGACGAGTAAATTAACTCTCAGACACAGCCCACTGAGTTTCTCGCCGGATCTTCTCAGTGGGTCGCGTTTCCGATCCGGTGGTAGATTCTGCGAAGCACGACTCTTGCTAGGTTTCGTGTTAGCATCGTCGTCAGATTTGAGCCCCGTGAGCTCACCTACTAGTTAAGGTTCCACTGGAATAGCCTCTCTAGGCTACCAGATTAGGTAGGAAAAAAAAAAGTTCTTATTGTGTAGAGAATTCTAGTTTGAGTTTGACTGTGGCTTCATACAACCTATTTATACATTCTAAGCTTTAATAATTACTATAAATTAAGTGAAGATTTTTTGGGCAGGGGTACTAATCTCTTGCGAGGTTTGCGAACTGTTATATCCCTATATACCATATAATAATGCTTACCAAACATCAGCATCAGCATTTATTCTCGATAACGATTTTTAGCTAGCTGTTTAAAGCAGCTCGGGTCAGACTTTCATCGGAGTGAGACGTATACCGAATTTTCGCCACTTTCCATAGGGAGTATTAAAAGTGTTTTTTTTTTAAAAGAAGTTCCATGTTTCAATTCTAAAAGAACCAGAAGGGCACGCGAGATTATTGGGTCTTGACGCTTTGCAGATCTTGAGAAAACTAATAACAAAGTTGATCTAAATTAATTCAGTTATTACTGCCTGATTAATGCAAAATTAGAGAATATATTGTTTGAGTTTTACGGATTCTGTTAAATCAAATATGTTTTATTGCTATTACTGCTCTGACCTCCAAGCTCACTAAATAAGTCATCGTGGCCTAAAGGATAAGACGTCCGGTGCATTCGTATGTAGCGATGCATCGGTGTTCGAATCCCGCCGACAGGTACCAATTTTACCAATGAAATACGTAGGTACTTAACAAATGTTCACGATTGACTTCCACGGCGAAGGAATAACATCGTATAATAAAAATCAAACCCGCAAAATAAGAATTTGTGTAATTACTGGTGCTAGGACCTCTTGTGATTCTGCACGAGTAGGTACCACCACCCTTCCTATTTCTGCCGTGAAGCAGTAATGCGTTTCGGTTTGAAGGACGGGGCAGCCGTTGTAACTATACTGAGACCTTAGGACTCATATCTCAAGGTGGATGGCGGTATTTACGTTGTAAATGTCTATGGGCTCCGGTAACCGCTTAACACCAGATGAGCTGTGAGTTCTTCCACTCATCTAAGAAATAAAAATAAAAAAGTTCGCAAAGGTATAGAGAATGCTGCCACCCGCTTTGGCACATGAGGTCAGGATTATTCCCTTTTAATCTCAAAATTATTTGATTGTATTGCCAGCTGTTTTTCAAAAAGGAATATTCACACGCTGCGATAACTATGGACATAGGCCTCCCCCAATGCCTCCCACAGAATGCGGTCCTCCGCCTTCTGCATCCAACGACTTCCCGCCGTGCGCACTAAGTCGTCGGTCCCCTGGTTGGAGGACGCCCCCCGCAGTGGGCAGATAAAGGCTGATGATGATGATCATAACTATGGGATTCGGTAGCTACATAGCCGGTGTCCAAAGCAATAACAAGTGGATCTGCATTGCTTTAAACCAAGTACTGTTAGAATAAATACTAATATTATAAAGAGGAAAGATTTGTTTGTTTCGAATAGGCTCTAAAACTACTGGACCGATTTGAAAAATTCTTTTTCCATTAGAAGCCGACATTGTCCCTGATGAACATAGGCTACTTTTTTTATTTTTATTTTGGTTTCATGTGTGTTTTAATGTTTCCGAAGCGAAGCGAGGGCGGGTCGCTAGTTTTAAATAAATTCAAAATGAGTACCGGGTGCAAAGTGGTCACAATCAATGGTGCGAACAATAAAATGTATAGTTTAATCTGTGGTGCACGTTCTCTATCAAAGATCGGCGCGTGACTGGCTTTTGAACTTCATCGTGGCTCCCGTGCAACCGAGACATAGGGCTGCCTCTTTAATTTAATTAATTAAAAACAAAAGTCTACGAAATACTTTGAAAGACTGATGAATTCTTTGGTTAGAAACAAGCACTGGTCCCTGTGCGAAATTAGACCAAAAAAATTACTTCTGTACCATATTTTTTGTTTGAAACTCGATGCCTCGGAAAAGAAGTTTGAAGTCGTCGTGGCCTAAAGGACAAGACGTCCGGTGCATTCGTGTTGGGTACGATGCACCGGTGTTCGAATCCCAGGCGGGGGTACCAATTTTTCTAATGAAATACGTACCAAACAAATGTTCACGGTTGATTTCCACGGTGAAGGAATAACATCGTATAATAAAAATCAAACCCCCAAAATAATAATTTGCGTAATTGCTGGTGGTAGAACCTCTTGTGAGTCCGGACGGGGAGGTATCACCGCCCCGCCTATTTCTGCCGTGAAGCAGTAATGCGTTTCGGTTTGAAGGGTGGGGCAGCCGTTGTGACTATACTGAGACCTTAGAACTTATATCTCAAGGTGGGTGGCGCATTTACGTTGTAGATGTCTATGGGATCCAGTAACCACTCAACACCAGGTGGGCTGTGAGCTTGTCCACCCATCTATGCAATAAAAAAAGACTCTTCAAAACGACAACAGAAAGTGTCAAACGTATGTATCTTTAAGATTCAAATCTACCGCGTGTAAATTAAATACATACATGTTTTTGTTAACAAATTCTAGGGGTATGTACAGTTTTTGTTATTCTTTACTCCTCATAAACTCTACTCCTATAAAAGGTTTAAACAAATAAAATTTAAAAAAGTCATATAATTAAAAAAAAACATTTAATTTTTCTATTGCCGTACAACCCTACGACCGCCTCAAGCGTCGACAGTTTTTGCCTCCGATATCTAATGACAAAGGCATCATTATCTAATCACGAGATGTCAGATTTTTTACCGGTCTACCTCTACTAGACGTGATATAAAGTACTTTTATTTTTAACGGTACAAATCGATCGTGGTTTGGGAAAGTTTAACTTCAATAGTCTGGGGTTTTAGTTACGAAGGCTTACTTAAGATTGGCCACCTGGTGCGGTGTTTTTCTCTACCTAGTCTCTGGTAACCTAAGGGGCTATTCCCGGACGCGGACAGTTAGATGACCTTATGGGCTCAAGTGGACAGATTTTGCTAACACTGGCCCTGGCAAGCGCAGAATCTACCACCCGATCGGAATCGCGACCCACTGAGCAGATTTGGCGAGAAACGAAGTAGGTTTTATCTTTTTTTTATTGCCCTTGTAGGCAGACGAGCATACGGCCTGATGGTGAGTGGTTACCGTCGCCCATGGACTCCAACAATGCCAGGGGCAGAGCCAAGCCGCTGCCTACCGTTTAATACTCTCCACAAGACTAGTTTGAAGAAGGACATGTCATAGTGCTCGGGAAACACCGTGGAGGGGAGCTCATTCCGTAGCCGGATGGTATGTGGCAAAAAAGACCTCTGGAAACGCACTGTTTGCTAAGACGGTGACCAGTGTTTGTTGAGCCTGTAAGAACCGAGAGTCAATCCGAAGGGTCTGAGAAGACGTGTTTTGGGTGACGTGACGGTGGTCTTGCGTTGCCCATGCCACGATAAGGTGGTTGAACTAATTTCAATATATGTAACGTAAGCCTTTAGACTTTACAAGAGTCATGATGCGTGCTATTGTTTATTGGTATTTATATAAGAGATCAAATCCTGCAAGTAGGTACCGAGTGTGGGAGAACAGTAAGTAATATATTCCTTTTAATACTGTATAAACTATTATATATATTTATGTATGTAGAATAGGGATCGCAGCGCATAAAATAAAAGTTATACTATTCCAAAATCTTCTATTATAATAGTAATTAATAATGAACACTAATTTTATTACGTCTTACTCATTTTTCAACCGTCTTAGCCATCTTCCAATTCTCTGTCATTCTATCTGTCATTCTCTTCTCTCTTTCTTTCCGTTTTCTCTCACTCACATCTTAACGCTCCGTTCCACACTCTTTTCATACGGTCCGTTCTTACCAATCCTACATGTATGTATATGTATATATGATTGTGTATAGGTATGAATATTCTTTTTTGTGTATGTATTTGTAACTTAATATAAATTTCATTGCACCTACCACTAGTTACTCTGCACTAACTTTGGTTGACTGGTGGAGAATGCCTAAGGCATTAAGTCCGCCAATGTAAATTTTGCATGAAGTGTAATAAATAAATAAATAGTGAATTTTACTGGATATGATGTTTGAGGTTAGGTATGATCTTTATGGGCATCAGATGGATTGTGAGATCATCTACAAGATACTTCTCTGACTATGGCAGTTAATGTTAAGTTTAGAAGTCATTGTGGCCTAAAGTATAAGACGCCCGATGCATTAGTATCGAGCTATACGACTGTGCCAGTGTTCGAATCCCGCAGACTGGTACCGATTTGTCTAATGAAATACGTACTTAACAGATGCTTACAATTGACTTCCACGGTGAAGGAATAAGTTAATAAAGTAGTAATTAATACTGTAAAACTGGAATTTAGAACTTATGTCTCAAGATGGATGACAGTATTTACTTTAATGATGTCTATGGGCTCCGGTAACCACTTAACACCAGGTGGGCCGTGAGCTCGTTCACTCATCAAAACAAAAATGATAATCATAATAATAATAATAAAATCTTTTTCACAATAAATGTATGTAGTATCCTCAACATTTTAAAAATTTCATTTCAATTATTTATCTATTTAATGTAATTGTCTCTTAGCTAGGTAATAACATCAATTAGGCAACCGCTTCACTAACAACTTAAATGGTTCGGATATTTGACGCACAAATAGCGAGTAATCAGTCTTCGAACGTCGGTGGTTAAGCTCTTGAGTTTTCCTTGGTATTTTAGTATTTGTTATAGTGATATCTTCGTAGGATATGTATCTATATATTAATACGTGAAGCAAAAACTTTGTATCCCTTTTTACGGAAACTGCGCGAACGGAGAAGTATGAAATTTTCCATACTTTTAGAGAATATAGAGAAGAAGTGCACAATGCTAATATTTTTTTAAATTAATACATAAAAGATACATTAAATCAATAAAGAAAACATTACACACACTACATACCATGTATTTGACGCACACACGCATGCATACTATTTATTGTCAAACTTTTGTTCTTGACGTCTGTTGTCAAATTGAGATTAAATATTGTTTGTCTTTGTTAATATTTTTTATAGTGTAGTCTTGGCGAAATTTGTGATTATAGAAGTATAAAATACAATCATAATAGTGTACAAACTTACAATCCAATTAATTATAGTCGAATTTCGACTACTGTGGGACCTCTAGTTCTTTTTAATACGCTTTTATTAGCTTCAGACGTATGTATGTATGTAACGGAATCTTTGAACATGATTTTGATCCCCTTCAAAACGTCGGATTAACTCGAAATTTGGTATACTTATTAACGACCGATGTAATTCAATATTTAAAAAAAATATTGAAAAAATTTAAATTCAACTAAAAAATAAAAAATTAATTTTATTAAATTTGAATTAAAAATAGTGTAAGTAAAAATGATTTTATTGTAAAAAAAGCGTGGGGTGCATGGTATCAGTAGTTATAAATATTTTATGAACAGATATGAGTAGAAGGGTTATTTTGATAATATCCTGAAAAGCACCCCACGCTTTTTTACAATAAAATCATTTCATCTCACACTATTTTTAATTCCAGTTTATTACAATTTATTTTCTATTTTTTAGTTTGATTTTCTATAAAAGGGTCTTTTTTTAGTTTTTTGAAGCTATTTTTTTTTTTTTTTAATATTACACGATTCAGTCGCGAAACCCTTTTGGGATACTTTTTAATGGTACTAGTTGGTCAGACTAGTCAAGAAGCATCCGCGAGGGCGCTAACTGTGTCTTGCACTGTTGAATATGCCCAAAAAATTGCGCTCCGTGTCTATGGGCTCCAGTAACCACTTAACACCAGGCGTGAGCTCGTCCACCCACTTAAGCAATAAAATAATAATAAATATATATTTGTCTATACAGTAAATAATAAAGGACACCCATTAAACAATCTTAAACGGCTGTCTGGTGTAGTGGTAAGTGACATGGTCACTACACAAGGGGGTCGCGGGTTCGAATCCCGCCAAGGGAAGATATTTGTATGATAAATATAAATGTCTTTTCCAGGGTTATGGATGTCTATTAAATATATGTATGTGTACAATAAAAATCTTACATTTATATCCGTTATCTGGTACCTTTAACACAAGTTCTTTACGAACTTATCACGGGACCAGTTAACGTGGCGTGATTGTTAGTAAAAAAAAAAAAAATCTAGATTCCGTTCAACAAATTATTCAAAGTAATTGAATACAATGTAGTATCATGCGAATTCCCTTCCAGTGATTATCCGTGAGCGAATTGCGAGACCGATACTATGATTGAAGAAAAATGATTCATAATAGCAAAAGTTCTTGACCTACTTACATGCAACGTTCACGCGTGATGCACATTGCACGGAAATATATGTTTGTAATACGAATCATGTTGATGCAGTTCCTCCTTGGGTTTTTAATTAAATTATTTATGGAATCGCAAGCTTATACAGGCTATTGCGAAATTGTAAAAACAATGACTATAAACACCGCGAGATTAAGGTATAAAAACTTTAAATTACAGTCAAACCTGGATAAGCGAGAGTTCAAGGGAGCACAATCTCATTCTCGCTTATAGAGGTTTCTCACTAACCCGAGTTTCTCGCTAATGCTCCCTCTGAATTTCATTTCGCGATTTTCCGGATTCAAATGCATTCACTATTTTAAGTTTATCACTTAATGATAATTTTAATTTTCCGTTTTGACATGATGCGGAACAGAACTTTCCTTCGCAATTGATTAACGATAAACTGAGTAAGTCCGACAAACAGGACGGTACACAGGCACACGTGTCCATTCGAAAAGAATGCGATAAAATAACAACGTTATTTATTTCCACGAAATAGAATAGGTTCAATATCCAGTTCTCACTTACCCAGGTTTGACTGTATATCTTAAAATCGATCTCGTTAATACCGAAAGGAATATTGTAAAAACCATGTAATATTTAGCATTATGAGGTTCCGATCCCGAAATGATGCATTTTATTCTATGCTCATTTGTAGAAGGAAACTTCTGATATTATTTTGATGTAGTTTTTTTTTATGTTTAAAAGCTTCTTGTTCAACTTAAACAGTTTTATGTTGTCGATAGTTTTTTCATAACCGAACCGACGGGGGCAACTTTTTATCATTAACATTTTTAATGCACTTCAGGCAAAACTGCAAGACGTAGCTACATTTATTTTAAGTTTAACTTTTTGTAAAAAATATTTGTTTGTTTCATCAAACAGTAATATGATTGCATTAGGACTGGAAGTAAATAGCAGTTATCGTGACAGGTATTTCTGACTTTACGAGACCACGGCCCACCCGGTGTTAAGTGATTACCGGAGCAGATGGACATCGTAATGTGAATGTCTCAATCTACCTTGAGGCCAGAAATGGAAGTCACATCATCATTCTCCTGCCCTTCTCCCAGTCACTTGGGGTCGGCGCAACATGTTTTCTCCTTCCATACTCCTCTATCATATACAATTTCTTCGCTCACTCCCCTCTTACATATATCGTCTTTCACGCAATCCATCCATTTCTTCTTACGTCTACCACTTCCTCTGTATCCTTCGCACATTCATAGTTAACACTCTCTTACCACTTAAAAATCGATGTCAAAATTGTATTGCATACGAATTATTTCACCCAGAATCGATGACAGCAAAATGTCGTAGATGATTTTTACTCACTGATGGCTAATATTTTTTTAATGATGTTTTCACTTATCCTATTTACAAGTACATTGAGATTACCTTTCTTTAAACTTCTTCTTCTTTAACTTCCTTCTTTAACTATAATTACGTATTCACTGTTTGATCATCATAAATATGTAAATCAGTTTTAAATAGGGCATAACGTAAGGGACATACGAATTGTTCGTGATCCGATCAGGTATTCAAGACCTAGGGCGTGTAAAGTCTAGAACTAGGCACAGACTAGAATAACAATGTTCACCGTTAGAATTCGTGACGATGCTGTGTCGTTGCTGAGCTGACGGGAATATTTTAACGCTAAATATGATTGGGAGTGGCTGGGAAATGGGCCGTTCGATATCTATAGTGGGTGGGTGAGCTATTCCAAACGAATGCCGCTTCGTCATCATATCTCTAGTTACACATTCATGACAACGGCTATGAGTTCGTTAAAGATCATCTAGTACTTATGACAATATAACTTGATAACTTCCTTCTTATGTTCTAAAATTTAGACTTGCGAAGACCAAAAGTCAAAGAAAATTTCGTACATACTTAACTAATAAGAACAAGAAGCGGCGGTGTAATCGTCAACCCTTATACGTTCACAACAAAAGAGTAATTTTTTCTTTTTCTTAGATGGGTGGACGAACTACGACCCCATCTGGAGTTAAGCGGCTGCCCATAGACATCTACAACGTAAATGCCGTCACCCACCTTGAGACATGAGTTATAAGGTTTATCAGTTTTAACAGTAAAAGAGCTGTTCCGCCCTTCCAACCGAAACGCATTACTGCTTCACGGCAAAAATAAGCGGGGTGGTGGTACCTACCCGTGCGGACTCACAAGATGTTTACCACCAGTAAAGATGTCCTACCACCAGTAATTAAGGCAACGCACAAATATTATTAAGAAAAGTACTAGTTTACTGAATCTATCTTTATTTATTGAATAAATGGACGAACGAGCTTACGACAATCCTCGTCTTAAGTGATTGACGGGGTTCATTGACATCATCATGTGAATGTCGCCATCCCCCTTGAGATGTGAGCTCTAAGTCTCAATTGTACAGTACAACGGTAGGTGTACCTTTCAAACCGGAACGCATTGCTGTTTCATGGCAGAAATAGGCAGAGTGGTCAAGTGGCAAGACCCTAACTGGCAGTAAGATATAAGTTACAAACACTAACGTTGCTAGCTAAGATTTAGTGGTCAATAAACATAATTTTGCCGTCTTACTTCTAATATAGAGAGCGTATAATATACTCGTATATCTAAAGGAACATACAATTAGAACTTAGAACTAACCTAACCCCAACGAGAACTGAATATAGCGTTTGTTTATATACGAACCGGTTTCTGCAAGGTGTCGGGCCCACTCGCCGTGGGTAAACCGGCTGAGAGCAGGTTGTGAATTCGACACAGCACTTGCTGATTTCAACGAGCCTCCATGATATTCAAGCTTGTATTCATCTTGAGGTATCGCAAAACGTTCTCAAACTAAATATAGTTTGATTCAAATATATTTTTTGGCTTTCACATTTTTTTTTATTGCCTTTGTAGGCAGACGAGCATACGGACCACCTGATGGTAAGTGGCCACCGTTACTCATGGACGTCAGCAATGCCAGGGCCAGAGCCAAGCCGCTGCCTATCATTAAGTACTCTCCGCAAGCCTCGTTTGAAGAAGGACATGTCATATCGCTCGGAAAACACCGTGGAGGGAGGTTCATTCCAAAGCCGGATGGTACGTAGCAAAAAAGATCTTTGGAAAGGCACTGTCGATGAACGCAGCGTTTCCAGATAATATGGGTGAACTCTGCTCCGATGGCGGAAGGTGCGATGATAAAAAGGAGATGAGGGACATAAGAAAATATTCCATTAATAATAACAACTCTGTGTTTTGCATATTACTATTTATTGGTAATATAGGAAGCAAGAGCAAGCCCTAAGGCTAAGTAGACTGGTTAGAGCCCGCTGCCCTAAAACTTAGGTAACGGTAGATAATATTGTTAAATAGAGGTTTTAGCTCGTCGATTACGACGAAGAGTTCGACGTGCGAACTAGTCCATGGACACCACCCGTCGAGCTTCGCGCCGGATCTTCTCAGTAGGTCTCGATTCAGAGTCAGATTCTGCAAAGGACTGCTATTACTTAGACCAGTGTTAGCTGGAATAGCCCTTTACGCTACCAGCGATTACGTATGGAAAAAAATAGAGGATTTTTATGACTATATTTTTATTTCTCTAAATGAATGAGAGAACTCACAGTTCTGATATGGTCACTGAAGCAAATAGACACCGCATCGTGAAAGTTGCCTCCGATTTGAAGACACGGGGACGAAATTTCATTTTTATGGTACAAAAGCAATCCCACCTTCGAGATCAGAATGCATGCCCGCTTCGAATAAGAAACAGGCAGGATTATGGCACTTATCGTGACCATATGCTTCACCTAAAGTAAAAAGGTAAATTTTGACAACCGCTTTGTAGTTGAACGAATGGTCACCGAAGAACTTTTATTTTCATCAGCAAGGAAATATTTTAAATTCGCGTAAGAGTAAGTGTATTTAACCAGTATTTGCATCTACCCTAATATCATCAGTATGTAGTCTGAGATTTAAGGAATCTTATATCGTCTCAATTGTTTGCTAATTGCATTTTTTAATTATCAATTTTACGATATTATTCCTATATCCGGATAGCTAGGAGACAAAATGAATCAAGTACGTATTTCATTATAATGGTACTCGTGTATGCGAATTAGAACCAAAATAGTCGCATCGCTACGAGTTTACCAGATGTCTTATTTTTTAGTGCTGGATGAATTCCTCGCCTACATGATGCACCCAGCGTTTTGGTCTGAAGATTTAGAGAGACTTTCCGATTTAGCCTCAAGTAATTCTGCCAATGCCAGTTCCAAGCCCGGATGAGAAAAGAGTAGGGGCTAGTTGAACCTTTCCACTGTAAAACAGTCAACGCCGAAATGTCTGGCGGCAGTTAATTAGCCGGACCTAAATAAGACTTCAGCGGTCTCAAATAACTAAATCTCTTCCAAAAGCACTGCCGTGTAAGGACGCGGGATCCCACCACGCGGATTTTCCCAAGAAAGCCTCATGAGGCTACGACCCTCAGCAATGAGGATTATCGACGCAAGGAGGAGGGCAGTGAGTTCATTTAACCAGCAATAGCAATAGCAGAAAAGTCACCGTGGTGTAATAAGCTATTTTAGAAATAAATAAAAAAAACAAATCTTCACAACAATATAAGAATTATCCGTCCGCATCCAAATCATCTGTTTGAATATTTTTCTGAATAAAAGCACCAAAGATATACTGCTAATAATACTGTCACTGTAACACAAAACTAATTTGAACCAAGCAATTTCAATTACACTAATACTCATAAAAGATACTACGCAAAATAGTACAACTAGCCGTGCTTTATTGCGTAAAACTAAGAACTATAATGACAGCATCACTAAAAACATATCTGAATCCTAAAATGAACTCTATTACGTAGCCTTTAAAATTATAATTAAAGCAGCAGATGCTACAGTTAAAATTGTAGATGCAAAGCAGCTTTATGTCACTGCAATGGCTTCGGAACTGATATTTAACGACTGCACTATAATTTATGTATAGGAGATTAGAATTATTATGTTTGTATACACTATGACGAAATATCTTGGTTTTTTTTTAATATTAAAACCGGTTCACGTCTGTTTATGGAAAAACGGTTTTGCCATTAAAAATAGATATTAAAACGTTATAAAAATCGTTCTTGTAAATGTTACGATCGTTGCCTCCGCGTCTGGTGTTTGCGGTTTTAATTATGGGTTTGTGAAATCGTGAGTGTTCTAAACTGCGTTGAGTATTCTAAAGGTAATTAAGCTTAATATAATAACAGATGATTTGTGCAATTAAATTTTAATTAGGACCAATTGATTTCCTGATCAAAATTGGCACAGAATGGTCGGATCGAAATCTGAAATTACCATTATAGCAGCCATACGTAAGAAGATTCGAAGAAGCAGAAATCACGATTATTTAGTCTTTTAGTTACAGGACACACATCTTCAATTACAATTCACAATGAAAAAAATCGATAACACGAATGAATCGGTCATACTGTATTTCAGAGTTACGCCCGGTACTACTGCCTTACGTATCATCTATGTGTTTCAATCCACAGAGCTGCTAGGTATGTAATGCTAAAATAAAATTCCTCCAAGATAATTTCACACTTACAATAAACAAAAGCGTACAGAGTTTAAACGCAAATCTTAAGTAACATAGTAATGAAAACAAGTTTTATTTGAACCAGGAAATAAAATAGACACGCTATAGTTATAGTAAGTGATTGTGGCGTGTTGTCGATAGTATCTCGGGACAAGGAGTAATAAAGACGCCTCACAACAAAACCTTGCTTTCAAGACAGAGAAAGGCATTGGATAGTCATTTGCAGGAACNCGTACAGAGTTTAAACGCAAATCTTAAGTAACATAGTAATGAAAACAAGTTTTATTTGAACCAGGAAATAAAATAGACACGCTATAGTTATAGTAAGTGATTGTGGCGTGTTGTCGATAGTATCTCGGGACAAGGAGTAATAAAGACGCCTCACAACAAAACCTTGCTTTCAAGACAGAGAAAGGCATTGGATAGTCATTTGCAGGAACAAAATCATTACATCGGACTTTAGTGAATGTGAAAAAGGGGTGGTAATTCTGAAAGTCGTCCATATCAAACCCTAAGGGTAGACCTGTTACATATCGTTGGAATTAATATAATGTATGAATTCATGAGACATCTTTATTTTTATTTTGAATGCTTAAGTAGATAAACACACGGCCCACGTGATCATGATGGATTACCGATGCTTTAGGGAAGCCGCTTTTAGGCTCTTCAAGCATCGGTCAGCATCTTCGTCGAATACGAGAAACACATGCCCTAGATTTGCTCGACGGATCTTCTTAGTGGGTCGCGATCCCGATTCGGTGGTAGATTTGGTGAAGCACGGCTTTTGCCAGAACTATTGTTCGCTATTCTCACAGGTGGGACCCGTGAGCTGACCTAATAGCCCCTTTAGGGTACTAGCAATTAGGTAGGGAAAAAGGTAAGTTACCAAATTTCAGACAATTTTGGACTGCTAGTGTTCTATGGGAAAAACGAAATTTGAAAGTTATAGGCGTCTATAGTATATGGATTTAGATGAGGAAGAAGAATGAAAGGCATAAGTACCGTCAGAGGTGTTCTTGAGAGCTTTAGGCTACCGGTTATATTTTTAATCTATTCGCTTATCTGCTAGCGTGAGTTAATTTAATTAAACCACTTCTAAGCTCAACAAGAATCTTCTAAAATGTTTATTTGAAGCTAAGGTATGTATGTATGTATAAGCCCGCATGAACTATCCTATACCGCTTACGTTATATGTCAAAAAGCCCGCTAATACAGACAGCAATACTAAACATATAAAAAATGTTAATTTCATGTCACAAATTCAGAAGTGGCTTTTACGTAGCCGTGTCTACATATTGTCTGCTTTCTGTAGCTTAACATCGGTTGCATTATGAGCCAATAAGAAACAGAATATGTGAAATTAAGTTTTAGTAGTAAAAAGTCAGTTCATCTGGGAAGGAAAAATTTAATAACAACGCAAAAGAACCCCTCCTCGGTTTTTGTTCTAGGAGGCAACGTGCAGTATTCAGTAAACTGGTTCTAAAACCGCTTCTGCCGTGCCTCGCAAAAGTTCATACGTGTATACGCTTCGGTATAATGTACTACGTAATATTATAGGGATGGTTTGGTACAAATGTCGTACTTCAAGCGAAATCACGAAGATGGAGTAAATTGAAAATTTCCAGTTACATTTACGCTATAAGACGCAAAATTTGAAAAAAAAAAAAAAAAAAAACGCAAAGAAAATATTAGTCTATCGATATATCGATTTATCGATTATTCAAGGTGTTTGCTATTTCCTAACTCCTACGGTTATGACAGTACTAAAAACATATCGTAATTTAAAATAAACTCGATCACAAAGCACATACAAAACTGAAGGGTGGGGCAGCCGTTGTAACTATACTGAGATCGTAGAACTTATATCTCAAGGTGGGTGGCGCATTTACGTTGTAGATGTCCATGGGCTCCAGTAACCACTTAACACCAGGTGGGCTGTGAGCTCGTCCACTCATCTAAGCAATAAAAAACAAAAAAAAANATATCGTAATTTAAAATAAACTCGATCACAAAGCACATACAAAACTGAAGGGTGGGGCAGCCGTTGTAACTATACTGAGATCGTAGAACTTATATCTCAAGGTGGGTGGCGCATTTACGTTGTAGATGTCCATGGGCTCCAGTAACCACTTAACACCAGGTGGGCTGTGAGCTCGTCCACTCATCTAAGCAATAAAAAACAAAAAAAAATCATGATTATTTCAGTTAGTATTTTAGTCAATAATCTTTGTTATATTGACTGCATCTCAAACACCAAATCGCTTTGCTCTCTTGAATTAAAAATCAAATCTAGCACGGTAGCAAGCCCTCAAGCCATCTCTTAGGTTTCCTGACGACTTAGAATCATGTTTATTTTCTGTTCGTCCAGACAAACGCTGGGTTTTTAGGTTACACAGCCAAGATTACCTTTGTCTCTAGATTGCGAAGCATTGCGCTTGGAAATTATTGTGCAGTTTATTTTACGCTGCATTTACTGGCTTTTTACGTTATCCGATAAGATTCTATGGATATATATATCGCTTTTATTTTGCATTCTCTTTAAAAGGTTATTTACCCTTACCTAATATGGCTTTTGAAGTCGTCGTGGCCTAAAGGATAAGGCGTCCGGTGCATTCGTGTTGGGCGATGCATCGGTGTTCGAATCCCGCAGGTGGGTACCAATTTTTCTAATGAAATACGTACTTAACAAATGTTCACGATTTACTTCCACGGTGAAGAAATAGCATTGTGTAATAAAAATCAAACCCGCAAAATTATAATTTGCGTAATTACTTGTGGACCTCTTAAGAGTCCACACGGGTAGGTACAACAACCCTGCCTATTTCTGCCGTGAAGCAGTAATGCGTTACGGCTTGCAGGGTGGGGCAGCCGTTGTAACTCTACTGAGAACTTAGAACTCATATCTCAAGGTGGGTGGCGGCATTTACGTTGTAGATGTCTATGGGCTACGCTAACCACTTAACACCAGGAGGGCTGTGAGCTCGTCCAGCCATTTATGCAATAAAATAAAGTAGTTTTTTATTTCTTTTAAATATAAATGGCTGAATGTCACAGCTCCACTTGTTTAGTGGCTACTGGAACCTATTGGCATCATTATTACTCGTTATGAGAGTGCCTTCAACTTCCTCGAGACAGGAATGAATGAACGCTTCGTAGCAGAAAAAAATATGACGGTACAGACTCGTGTGGGAGAATACATCTTACTACCAGTAAAATGCAGGTATATAACATAATAGAACAGTAAATAATAATACAATTATATAATGAACGAATTTTTTTCTCCACGATTCGCTAACATCACTGCTAAATATTGTTCAGATAGTCGTGTTTTTCACTATAGTAATATTTTTTCGGTTTAAAAAACTAAAAGTTGGATATTTTTCAATGTTGTTATCAGCGTATTTTGCATCTACACGTGTAGATACCTGTTCATTTCTGCCGGATTCAAATAGGATGATAGAGGCGTTTTATAAATAAAATTAAGATTTAGAATTAAGATAGATGGGCAGACGAGGTAACGGATCTGATGTAACCTGGTAACCAGAGGCTATTAATATCACAATGATTGTGCCATTATTTTCAAACATCACAACTGGTCACACTTTGACAGAAGGCAGTCTGATATCGATTTCTAATAAGTAATATCTCAGACACGATGTAGTGTTAAATCGTTATATAGTGAAGATGTTGATTTAAAGCAGTGGGTAGTATTCAATTATCGTACGAGATGCAGAAAAATATAAATGTAACAAAGCTCCTTCTAGTGATGCATATTGGTACTATTTTAATGTTTACAGGAACGACTAGATGTCGCTAGTATGACTTTAAATTTTTTAATTTAATTCTCAGGATAATTTTTGCTCATCCTTATCGGATTACTATTTCTTTGTAACAGTACTACTATATGAACTCTGTAGGCATTTTCTATCATCTCTGCCTTATTTGATTCTTGATAGCATCGTAGCACGGAATCAGGGTTTCATTCTAATTGTGTTTGTCCCGAATTGGTCTTTCCAAGTCATAATACGAGATTGATTTAAAAACTCTGCGTTGGTTTGCCAAGTGAAAGTTCTATTCCCTAAAATACTAACTACCTTAATAATGGCTACCTATTTAATTACATTTCCTTTATAATTAAAAATGAATGTTTACATGTTTGTCCACATTAGTTCTTAAATCAGTGATTTAAAGTGGTACCGTTATTTTTGGGATATCAGCATGCTTAGTGCCAATTTTTTAATGTTCTCGATTTTTTTTCCCTACCTATGCTGATAGCCTTAAGAGGCTATTTCAGCTTACCCTAGCGTGTGTAGGTGAGTTCACGGGGCTAAAACCGGAGAGTTGCTAACACTGACCCTAGCAAGAGCAGTGCTTCGTAGAATCTACCACCGGGTCGGAAACGCGACCCACTGAGAAGATCTGGCGAGAAACTCAGTGGGCTGTCTGTGGGTTAATTCGCTCGTCGAGCCCTTCGTCGTAAGCGACGGGTTCGACGAGGACGGTGACCGGTGCTTGTAGTGCCTAAGAGGACCGTTAATGGATCAGGAGGATCCGTGATGACGTGCTTTGGGCGATGTCGACGGTTTACCATTCGGTCTACAGGATCGGGTATGTAGTTTCCAGCGGCCACGACAAGAGGGTTCTCATGTCGTGCCGTCTTCTCGAAGTGACGCAGCGATGCCGACTGAAGATACTTACTGACAGGATCGAGCTCCAGGTCATCGTGGAGATCCACGTTCCTCAGGGACCATGGTGCTCCGACGGCTATCCTGCAGAATCGGGATTGTATAACCTGAAGAGGTCTCAAGTTGGTGCGGGCTGCGTGAGCGAACACTACGCTTGCGTACGTCATGACGGGGCGTATGCAAGTTTTGTAGAGAGTTACCTTATTACGGAGGGACAGTTTGCTTCGACTACAAAGCATTGGGTAGAGTCGTCCTAGTATAAACGCGGCACGGTCGCGTACCGTTTTAATGTGGGAGCGGAATGTCATCCCTCTGTCGAGGGTTAACTCAAATATGTATGGAGTTGGAACTTTTGCCTAAGTTTGCCGCTAGGGGCGCTGTTCCAACTCCATACAAAGTTGAATTAACTTTTACGCTATCGAGAACGTTAAAAAACTCGCAAGAAGCACACAGGAAAAATTTTTGTCATAATTTTTGACGACATGCGAGTGGTTTCAAGAAATCGATGATTTTCAATTACCTATAGTCGCAGTGAAGCGTGAAAAGTTCAAATAACGTATCCTCTCTTAATTCGTTTATTGTCGGGTTTTATTTAAAAAATTCAATTCTGTACTTTAATGTAACCTATATTTTTATTTTAGTGCGCTTTCGACACAATTTGAGAATCATTCTGCAACTGACGCGCAAGAAGAAAAAAACATGAACAGGAAACATTCACAATTCATAAAATACACAATATTTAATAAGCTCAATGAAAAACATTAGAATACCGCATTTCATTAACAGTGCGATACAATTCTTTATAAGCCAATTATTATAAAGCAAAGATAAAAAACATGTATCCAACAAATTTAAATGCATAATAACGCAACGTTAGGAAAACATAACTGCGGCTAATTTAATATTAAAATTTATATCAAAACAGTGCTGCACTATCGATGATCGATATGACGGTATTTAAATATAACTTGAAGTGCTTGATTTTAAATTTAGGTCGTAAAAGTCGAGAGATCTCGAGAAAAAAAAAAGTGAGTATACTTCTATATATATACTTCTATATAGTATAAAACTTTTTTGGCGAACTAATTTATAAGTCTTGCTTATATTTATACAAATCTAAAACTTTAGATTTCCGAGACTTAGAGGAAGGGAATAAGGAAGATATTATTATGTTCCCGCCAAAAGTCTGTCAAATGTCAATCTCAAACCTCAGTGTTGACAGTCACATTATGTTTAGATTTCTAAATTGTAAATGACTAATATTTTGCCAATTGAATTGGCTAATTTAATTTCATGCTATTTGATTAATGTTCCAAATTCTTTTCATTTAATTTCAATTCCTATTAACATTTTTCATAGAAAAAATATAAAATATTAGGCTGTATGGTATGATACATTTGCCTTTCCAGTTGGAAAAATACAACAACTACTACTACTGACATTTGACAAGTACTTAATTTCAATAGTAGTTTGATGTCACTTCCGTTGCATACCTGCGTGACGTTCTGTAAAAATTTTACCCTCATGCGCCTAAAGAAGTTTCACTTCAAAAACCGTTTGAATAAAAGCTATTTTTGCAATTAATGTTGATTACGACCTTATTGTTCTGGTGTCGACAATGATAATTGTGATCGAATGTTTCAGTAGTCGACGTTAGCTATCACGTGTCGACTACGTCACGATTACAAACAAAAGATATAATGCCCAGTTGTATGTACAACTAGATACGTTATTATCAGACTGCGGATGAGTAGAGCATTGTAGTAAATTTATCACGCGCTCGACACAAATGCTGCACACATGAGTATTGATAATGTAAATTATATTATCAGCTCGCAACAAAACTGTGTTGTTTAACAATAATGTCATTGTTTGTAGTTTTAACTAGCAAATTCTTCTTCTTCTTTTTCTACATCTTTCTCTAGCTGGAGTCGGCACAGCTAATTTTTCTCTTCCATTCTCTTCTATCATCCGTCATCTCAACACTCTCTCTCTCTCTCTCTCTATCTCTCATATCGACATTCACACTCCATCCATGTCTTCTTCGATCGACCTCTTCCCTCTCTGCCTTGCATTTTTTTTTTATTGCTTAGATGGCTGGACGAGCTCACAACCCACCTGGTGTTAAGTGGTTACTGGAGCCCATAGACATCTGCAACGTAAATGCGCACCCACCTTGAGATATAAGTTCTAAGATCTCAGTATAGTTACAGACCGAAACGCATTATTGCTTCACGGCAGAAATAGGCAGAGTGGTAGCTACCCGCGCGGACTCACAAGAGATCCTACCATCAGTAAGTTACTTACCAACAAATTACGTTACATTAAACAACAATCGTAGAGTTAACGGTGCAAGAATTATAGTTGTTCAGAGTGACCAAAGATTTGTCTGTACGTCAAATCTTCTAATTTAGTACTCAGAGGTAGGTAGCGACTATGCTCTATCTATGAGCGAGTGGATCCACTCGCGATTCAGTGAACACGGCCCTATCAAGGCTTTATTTATATAAAAAAATATCGATGTTCTTAAATAAAACTCTGGTGCGTCTGAAGTACTTTTTTTTTTATTGATTAGATGGGTGGACGAGCTCACAGCCCACCTGGTGTTAAGTGGTTACTGGAGCCCATGGACATCTACAACGTAAATGCGCCACCCACCTTGAGATATAAGTTCTAAGATCTCAGTATAGTTACAACGACTGCCCTATCCTTCAGGCCGAAACGCATTATTGCTTCACGGCAGAAATAGGCAAGATGGTGGTACCTACCCGCGCGGACTCACAAGCGGTCCTACGACCAGTAATTACGCAAATTATAATTTTGCGGGTTTCATTTTTATTACACGATGTTATTCCTTCACCGTGGAAGTCAATCGTGAACATTTGTTGAGTGCGTAATTCATTAGAAAAATTGGTACCCGCCTGGGATTCGAACACAGGTGCATCGCTCAACACGAATGCACCGGACGTCTTATCGCTTAGGCCACGACGACTTCAAGAGGTCATAGTGTCAGAAGGATCGATATACTTACTGCACTTTAAAAGTAAGAGGTCAACGACCCCATTTCTGAATTAAAAACGTATTTATCAATAGTGAGGTACGATTTCAATAATATATTAATTTTCATCCACGCGGCCACGTCCCCGTGTAACTCGTTACCAATGCCAGACCGCATAGTATAATATTTTACTTACGCCGCAACACCGTTTGCCGCTACGAACTGGTTGGTAATTTAGTGATGTGCTCAAAATAAGCACGGAATAATTACGATTACGATACATTAAAATTAAAATTCGGTAAGAGCTTTGCAATGTTTCGTAGATATTAAACATTTAGAGAATCGTGCAAGATCAGCTTTAGATTAATATGTGGTTATGTTAATAATTTTTTTGCGATTAAGATTTTGTGATAATTATATACCTATTATTATGAAGTCTCCGTTTGAACTACACAGAATATAAAATGCTATACAACCCTTATTTATCTTACAAATTACACAACAAAATTAACTGACATTATGTAGTTTTAACTGTATTCATTGTTTTGGGCCGGTCACATTTGTCAAGGTACATATAATGGCACGTTGTCATTTCCTTAAATTTAACAATAGTCAGAACGAAGTTCGGTTATAGTAATAATCACATTTACATTCTGAATCTCCGAGGATCTATTACCATTATTATTGTATCACGAAGCATGTCATGACGAATATTTAAGCTAGTAATGTTATCACGATTTTTTATCGATAAAACGACACATCACTAGACGACTCAACAGTAGATCAGATCTGCGCACGCGCCGGTCTTGAAATACGAGTCGCAATTTGAACTACTCCGATCCGCGAACGCCTTCTTCCACAAAACAGATAATAAACGTGTTTATGTTTGCAGCTTCATGAAAATTGACGTCACCCAAAACTTTGTTCGGTTGCGATGCTCTGTTCTTACGGCTATTTAGCCCACTGAGTTTTTCGCCGGATCTTCTCAGTGGGTCGCGTTTCCGATCCGGTGGTAGATTCTGCGAAGCACGACTCTTCCTAGGGTTCGTGTTAGCAACGTCATCAGGTTTGAGCCCCGTAAGCTCACCTACTAGTTAAGGCTACGTTGATATAGCCTCTCAAGGCTCTCAGCTTAGGTAGGAAAAAAAAAGACCATTTATTATTACAACCTCAAAAAAATTAACACTATTATTTGAAGGGTTCTCACCACGGTTTAGGTTTTTTTAATGAGTTCGTGTTGCACTTAGTTGACCCGTGTTGTTAGTTTACACGTCTGTATGAGTACGGCAATGTCTTGATTTCATGAAGATTGAAAACGTTAAGATACCTACGAGTACCACCACTTAACACCAGGTGGGCTGTATGAGCTCATCCAACCATCTAAGCCATTAAAAATAAATAAATAAAAAGTCTACTGAATCAAAACCCTCGGGCGGTGAAAAATCTAATTTATATATACTTTTTAAACAAGATTTTTCATTCTAGTTGAGCAAACAGACTCACAGCCCTGCTGGTATTAAGTGCTGGTACTCGTAGGTATCTTAACGTGAATGCCACCATTCATCGTAAAACGCGAGTTCGAATTATCAATTCTAATAATTCAAGAACAAACTAGAATGAACTATAGCTTCGCGACAAAGGTTCATGATTTTCTCCATCTTATTATATTTTTAATCACGTATTAATCCTCTTGTATTTTAAAGAAAATTTAAAAGGTCGTAGCAAAGAAACTCTCAATGAATTCACTAACGACCATTATTATTTTTAACGCAAATACTTTTCTTACCGAACCGAAACACAACGAAGGAACGCTATTTATAAACTCGTCATAACGCACTGGGCTCGTTTTAAATCGTTCATTGCGCAATTTGGTACATTATCACACTGTATACTAGACGAAATGAACAGTAATGACCAAAGCTATACTTGGGCTAAGGCCGACTACATACTAAGCGATTAGAGAAAAACTTTTATAATTTATTAATAATAAACTTTTCAGTGATGTCTTTTTTTTTATTGCTTAGATGAGTGGACGAGCTCACAGCTCACCTGGTGTTCAGTGGTTACTGGAGCCCACAGCCACCCACCTTGAAGATTGACCCCACCTTTCAGTGATATATTATTCGCTTAAATTAAATAACGATGGAATGGATAAAAATATTAACGTTTTGGAATGTGTAAAACTGTAGGTATTTGAATATCTAAATTTTAGTATGAATGTTTATAATGATAAATTGAGAATCATAGAACCAAAAGTCGATGCAGTAACACCGAATGAAGAAACAGAAAAAGTCCCTCGCTATAGCACGTTGCAGTGGATATACTACTGGAGATATAACCCAAGGGTTGATGTCGTGTACAAGGCCGGTCGTAAAGCTCATGCCAAAACCCTAAGAAGCATAATAAGAGGACATGCTGAGCTGACGCTACATAATGAAGGACAAAGGGAAGAGAAAGAAGAAGACTAAAATGTAGTAAGTAGATAAGCAACAGTGGGCGAGCCCACTGAGTTTCTCGCGCGAACCTTCTCAGTGGGTCGCGTTTCCGATCCGGCGGTAGATTCTGCGAAGCACTGCTCTAGCTAGGGCCAGCGTTAACAACACCTCCGATTTGAGCCCCGAGCGGTCATGTACACGCTAGGGTAACGCTGAAATAACCTCGCAAAGCTACGTATAGTATAGGTACGAAAAAGAAAAGAAAAAAAAAAACAGTCAGCACGAAATTAAAATTGTTATAAAACAACATAAGAGCGTGATTGAGAAGAAAAAGGCACTATTTAATTAATAATTGATCAATTATTCCGTTCTTATTGCAATGGTTTTCTGAGCTCATAGACATCAGAACTTGAATGCCACCGCTTTGAGACAAGTTGCAGAAGTCTCGGTTGTGGTCGATTCCCACGTAAGTGGTGGAGTTGAAGAGGAATCAAGCCCCAGTGTAAGATCCCTTCGACTATCAGATGGGTACGGACGAAAATGGGAGGTCCTGAAATCTGGAGGGCTCATTAGGGTATGATCGATAGTGCCCCTAAAGCCGACATTACCCAAACTAAAAAAAAATTCAATTATATTAAATTAGCGACTAAATATTATTCATGTACTTTTAAACAAGAATTCTTTCATTCATTTACGGAAACGTGGGCTGTGTGTGTTGACCCTTATTTGTTTGAATATAAATCAAACCTTAAGCGCTAGTTTATACGTTCACTGGATGAACTACGCTTTGTGGTCGCTAAGCGTGTACGGTTGTTACACCGTATAGTAATTTTTAATATAATATTTTCGTTTCTTTAGTTAGACGAGCGCATGTGATGTTATGTTGATTACAACTTACAAGAACTTGCAGATATCTATATATTAATAGGTGAAGGAAAAACTGTGTATCCCTTTTTTTCGAAAATTGCGCGGACGGAGGAGTATGAAATTTCCCACACTTATAGAGAGTATAGAGAAGGAATGCAGAATGCTATATTTTTTAAAGAAATAAAAGAAAACATTACACACACTACCATGTATTTGACACACACACACAGTCTTTGTTTGTTGTCAAACTTTTGTTATTGCTTAGTCTGTAGTCAAATTTAGAATAGATTTAATATTGTTTGTCACTATTAATATATTTTTATAGTGTAGTCTTGGCGATTTGTGATTATATTTAGAACTATAATAAATAGTCTTTGAAAATAGAATCATAATAGTGTACAAACTTACAATTTCAATTAATTATAGTCGAATTTCGACTACTGCGGGACCTCTAGTGATAATTTAAACATCACCAACCGAATTTAAAACGAAATCCAAACCTCAATTGTTTTTTTTTTATTGTCCTTGTAGACAGTTGTTTGTCTACCTGAAGGCGAGAGGCTACTATCGCTCATAGACACAGACCTCTCAGGAGCCCAGCAAAACCTCTCCCTTCTATTCTCCTATAACAAGCCACACTTCAAACCAAACCTGTAACTAGTTCGTGCTGGGTGGTGCGATAATAAACATCGCTAATCGCTTCGACTGTTACAATACGGTGTTAAAAGTTCATAAATGTGTACTTACAGAGTAATTCAAATACGTGAAGGCAGTTAAAGATTCATCTTAATGATGTAGTCGTTTTCATCATCTTCTTTTTTTCATTTACGTTGATAGGCAAATGTGGTTAAGGTGTACCTTGTGTTAAGCGATCACTAAGCCGCTTAGACAACATCACTGATACCCCACCTAGACTAGGACATTTGACCTACCCATCAGTCTATAGCTTCGATTGGATATTTTGGCTTCACCTTTTTTATTTTATTTTTTATTGCTTAGATGGGTGGACGAGCTCACAGCCCACCTGGTGTTAAGTGGTTACTGGAGCCCATAGACATCTACATTGTAAATGCGCCACCCATCTTGAGATATAAGTTCTAAGGTCTCAGTATAGTTACAACGGCTGCCCCACCCTTCAAACCGAAACGCATTACTGCTTCATGGTAGAAATAGGCAAGGCGTTGGTACCTACCCGTGCGGGCTTACAAGAGGTCCTACCACCAGTAAGCCACCTTGACTGGGGCGAGATCTCACGGCACTCACTGAGAGGATTGCTAACTTCTGGCTCAGAAAGAACGATTCATCACTGACTCTACCACCAGATCGCAATCCAATGAGAAGAGCCGGCGAGAAACTCGGTGGCCTGTGTCTGTTGGTTAAGTTTCACTTCGCATTTGACGAGAACGTTCTCTGGTATGGTAAGTTCTGAATCAGAATTCATATAGATATAGATAGAATTTATATAGATAGGCAGACTTATCTATATAAAGAAAAAAAACGTATAACTTGACAATGGATACCATTCTACCATCAAGGAGTTCTGTTCTGTTTTAATAAGATATTCGATAACAATACAAACAACGATACAGAAGCGTCAATGTAAATCTAATCTCATTATATAATTACAATAAACAAAAGAATCTGTAACACAGATTAACTGGTAATTTGAATAATGATTAATTATGCAGTAGAGTGATCAAAGCGACGTGACGTTGCTTTAACACGAGATACACATTGACGGCTCGCACGTAGGACTTGCTGGCGAGCATCAGCAAGGTATTAGAAAACAATGATAATATGGGTCTTTAACAACCCTATAGGCGGCGGCTTACCCCCGGTGAAGGTTACGGGGCGACCTGAGAGGGTAGAGGCCACGCAGCGCGCTACCAGTTCTCTAGCACGCCACCAAGGAGTATCAATAATAGAGCAATCGGTTGGGGGTGTATCGCGTCCCAAACCGACAGGGTGGTTCTGGTCGAGCGGGTTATTCCGGGACACCATCGGCACCATCTGGGCGGCCTGACGGGCTGCCGTACCGAGACGGTCGACGTTGCAGAGCCTTCGATTCGTCTCGAAGGCTCTGTCGGCCGGGCTTCCTTGGGGTTATCTGCACCGTCTGGTTGTAATGTTGACCGCAGTAGCCCCCTTACCTCATCTGGGTTCTGACCTTGGAGGGGACCGGACGCTTGGGCGAAGAGTGCTGGGGAGTAGTTTAGTAGGTAGGGCCCTGAAAAAATCCTTGGGCCCGCGGTTTCGCAGTCGCGGACCAGTCCTACATACCCCGCGCGCCCCCTAGGCGCGGGGATCTCGTAGGAGTTCGGCCCCGACCCGAAAAAAAAGGTCCTTAGCAAATTTGTTTTTGACGGTACACGCGATAGAGGGGCACGATTTGCCCAAGCGTTGACTTGTGACACATTTATCTCTCTTGTCGCGTGACGTCAGAGCTAGCAGTTCGAATAGTTCTGCTATCGACGTTATCACTTAACACTATCGTCTGTAAACCGACTTTACAATTGCTTAACATAAAAACATAACATAATATAAAAAAAATATAACCCAATCTAAGGGCTGCTTACTGCTATTACTGTAACAGTGAACTAAAAACAGTTCGTATTTCCCGAGCTCGCCATCCCAGCAGCTCGTGTGTCAAACGATTTTATCAAAACAACTATCTTAAGTGCGGCCACGTGCTACATTTTTTTACCGTCGTCATCAATACGACACTCGTATGAGGTAATGGAAAATGATTTATAAGCACTTATCGGTTCGTTCGGTCGACGTATCCAGCGTTGGTTTGTTTATAAGTAGTAATATGATTTTTGTACTGACCCTACGTCATACTACGTGATAATAACTGTATTATAAACTATGTTTCATAATTGTGTTGATCTGCCAGCATAACTTTTTATGATTCGTAGGAAATTAATGTTTGATTTTGAGCTAGTCATGTCTGAATTAGTTGATAATGTTTATTTTCTAACTAAAGTTCATCTATAAAAGTAAATTCTTTCGTTGTGTTTAGTGTGTGTCGCAAGCTTTTGCCGCATACAGACTTTTGCTGCATACCAATTTTTTTTATTGTACTTGTAGGCAGACGAGCGAGCATACGGCCCACCTGATGGTGAGTGGTTACCATAGCCCATGGACTTAAGCAATGCCAGGGGCAGAGCCAAGCCGCTGCCTACCGAAATGCGAATGGGCATAAAAACTTTTGCTGCATACCAGTCACGCGTTTAAAAGATCTTCCAAGTTTAAAATTGTTTAAAACTTTATAGTGAGCTTTTACGTTTGGCCTGGTCACCAATGAAAACAAAGGATCCAGGCGCATAATCTCTACCTTAAAAAAAACTATTAAATTTTAAGAAATTCGATTCAAAATAGTGTTTTTTTTTCTCATCCAAACCGACGACCGTCTATTATACGTCACAGTAGATGAATCCGAAGTGCATTTGCTAAATGAAGCAGAACGCTCATGAACCTTTGTATCTACTTTCTTATTCCACAACAAACATACGTTTGCCTTTAAAACTCCAGATCACGACGGATTTTGGGCGTTATTCCAACGTTCTTTAGTTTAAATTAGTAAATTTATTCGTAACATTACCGGTAAATTTGAATTTGTCAGTGATTCGTCTCTCGATGGCACTACACTACTACCTTTGTTTCTTGCACATGATTTATGAATTTATTCGTGTCGTATGAGTTTTGTTTTTGCCATAATCATAAACTTAATGTTTTTCGTATCAGCTAATAGAATAGTGGCCATTTTTTTTTTATTGCTTAAATGGGTGGACGAGCTCACAGCCCATCTGGTGTTAAGTGGTTACTGGAGCCCATAGACAGCCACAACGTAAATGCGCCACCCACCTTAAGATATAAGTTCTAAGGTCTCAAGTATAGTTACAACGGCTGCCCCACCCTTCAAACCGAAACGCATTGCTGCTTCACGGCAGAAATAGGCAGGGTGGTGGTACCCACCCGCGCGGACTCACAAGAGGTCCTACCACCAGCAATAAAGTGTTTCACGTTTTTAAAGTGCAAAAATTACAGGTGCGATTTTCTGTAGATGTTTTGTGATAGTTGTATTTCTAATAGTCGACAATTATTCAGGGTGGCAAGTTTTTTAAATTTAAATTGTTACGTATTTTTTCTTTATAATCGATTCTGATATTATTTTGTTTAAATACCCTCTTCATTAAATTGAATATCTAGTAAATAATTGTATATACTAATAACATACTGTACGTTTTGGAGCGAATAAGTCATGTCAGAGATTTTGACTGCGTATGTGATTCAATGAGCTTACCCACCCGATGCTAAGTTCATACCGAAGTTCATAGACATCAATTTCCTCACCTATCTTACAATTTGAAGTCAAAATCACAGTGCTTACTGTATTAAGGCCTTCGCAAAAATCGTTTCTAAACGAAGCGAGCTTTTGACATAACTTCTAATATATTACTAATATCTTCTAAAATTAATTAGATTAAAAAGGTGATTGCAAGAGTAGTATTTTTTAAATATTGTTTCGTATTGGAAAATAGTCTCGGTGGCTTAGTAACTGTTGCTACTGACTGCTGAGTCGTGGTTCGTGGTTTCGATTCAAACATCAGCCAAAGCATTCGAGTGACGACGACGCTTTTTGTCTGGGTGTTTAATATTTATTTATATTTCGGCTTTTATAAGCATGTATATATTTCTCTGATTCCCATAGTAGATGGGTATCCTAGTTTGCCACATGTCCGTGAGTGACTTGTGCATGGTTTTTACCCTCATTTAACCTTTGACTGTCGTGTAGGTCACCGGTGCCCTACGCAGCGCACTGAAGCAAATAAGTACGGTAAGATATTTTTGTCAAAATTATGTTTTCCAATTTTTTTTCCTACTTATGCTGATAGCTTTGAGAGGCTATTTCAACTTCACCCTAACGTGTAGGTGAGCTCACGGGGCTCAAACCGGAGTGTTGCTAAGACTGGACCTAGCAGGAGCAGTGCTTCGCAGAATCTAGCACCGGATCGGAAACGCGACCCACTGAGAAGATCCGGCGAGAAACTCAGTGGGCTGTGTCTATGGGTTAATTCGCTCGTCGAGCCCTTCGTCGCAAGCGACGGGTTCGACGAGGACGGTGACCGATGCTTGTGGTACCTAAAAGCACCGTTAATGGATCGGGAGGATCCGTAATGGCGTGTAATTTTTATAGTATATGTACATTCATAGTTACAGCGGACAGTGGCCGCTTTCCCTAATATCTCATAAAGATAATAGTGTATCAAACTATGTACATATTGATTATATCTGTTTATTATAAATTCTAATAAGTGAATAATAAGAGTGAAATTTGTTCACATCTTTTTGAAAATGTTATCCTACGTCGAGTGCCGCATGATCGATTTCTCATCCAACAAAACAATGCTCTAAACGCCTTTCTTAAAAAATATCTTTATGTTATAAATAATAAAGGTTGAATTTCCATACACAAAGCTTGATAGGCTCAATTTCTTTTTGTTGCGAGCTTAAGGTGTATAAAGCTATTCAACTTTATGCTTCACTTGATTTCAACGATTTTACCTGTCAACACTACAGTGATGGTGATGAAAAGCATGTGGTACCATTACTAATGTCACTAAGGTTTCAAAGATCTTATGAGCTACTTTTTTTCCTTACTTATGCTAATAGCCTTGAGAGGTTATTTCAGCTTCTGCTTGACGTGTAGGTGAGCTCACGGGGCTCAAACCGGAAGTGTTGCTAGCACTGGCCCTAGCAAGAGCAGTGCTTCGCAGAAGCTACCGCCGAATCAGAAACGCGACCCACTGAGAAGATCCGACGAGAACCTGAGTGGGCTGTGTCTATGGGTTGATTTACTCGTCGAGCCCTTCGTCGCAGGCGATGGGTTCGGCGAGGACGGTGACCGGAATGAGCTACGTAAACAGTTATTAAAGTATAGTGGGCTGCAAAAGGGCAAGGATAGAGCTGGAAATAATTACGTCATATGAATATACAGCTAACGCCATCTACGTAATCAGGTAGGTATAAAATATTTACCGTTTAGAATTCAAGGGTAGTCAATTAAAAACGAAATTAGAATTTATGTAATCATTATTTTTTGAACATTTTTTACTTCATTTGTATGACACAGTATTGCGAAAGTATATCTGTGCAAATCTGCAATAAACCGTCTAATGTCAGATTAACAATATGTACATCAAAACAGGGTGCCTAGATCCTGAATAAGTAATAAGAAATATAATCTAATTAGAATATAAGTTCTGTTTTAATAAACTTTAGGCTCAAGGGTGTTCCAAGATGATTTGCTAAAGGAAAAAAGGAAATGCAATGTCACTGACGATGATGTCGAAGACAAAGATAAGTGGAAGAAGGAAGTAAGAAAAGCTAGCCCCGCCACCATGTAGGATGAGGAGCTAAGAATAGAGACTTCCCTCTAGTCTCTCTTCTTAGCTCCTCATCCTACATGGTGGCGGGATAAGCTGGTAGGTAGGGTGGAAGTAGTAGAACATCTTGTGAGTCTGCACGGGTAGGTACCACCACCCGACCTATTGACCGACCCCGAAAATGATGCGTTTCGGTTTGAAGGATAGGTAGGGCAGCCGTTGTAATTATACTGAGACCTTACAACTTGTATCTGAAGGTGGGAGGCGCATTTGCGTTATAGATGTCTATGGGCTTCAGTAACCACTTAACGCCAGGTGGGCTGTGAGCTCGTCCACTCATCTAAGCAATAAAAAAAAAGAATGTTCCAATGTGGAAAGATGATTTGCTAAAGGTCAAGAGGAAATGCAATGTTACTGACGATGATATCGAAGACAGAGAGAAGTGGAGGAAGGAAGTAAGAAAAGCTAACCCCACCACCATATAGCATAAGGAGCTAGGAAGAGAGAATGAGAGAGAGATAATTGTTTTGTGCAAAAAATATCCTGCAAACATACAATACGCTATTTAAATTGTAATTATACTTATATTGATAGCAACAAAAGCTAACCGCAACACAGATGGCTTAGTTGAGAACGAAAAACGAATCACTGTATTCGTTCTTAGAAAACGATTTTGTCAATTTACAATAAGAATGATTCCTTATAAAATTAATTCCAGGAATCTTGGCGGTTTTTGCTCATCCGTAGTAACCATACCTATCAACATGGAACCAGTCCGGTCTTGTTTCCCGATACTACCGTGCAAACTTAACGTGCCTGTTTGAATACTATCGTATACAATTACTTAGTTAGGTATGACGTCATTTGATATTAACAATTACAACTGTATCAAGTTTCATAACAATTAGAATGGCTTAAGAAACTATGGGCGATTAACATTTTTATTATTAACATTATTGCTTAGATGGGTGGATGAGCTCACAGCCCACCTGGTGTTAAGTGGTTACTGGAGCTCATAGACATCTATGATATCTACAACGTAAATAACCCACCTTGAGATATAAGTTCTAAGGTCTCAGTATAGTTACAACGGCTGCCCCACCCTTCAAACCGAAACGCATTACTGCTTCACGGTAGAAATAGGCAGGGTGGTGGTACCTACCCGTGCGGACTCACAAGAGGTCCTACCACCAGTAAGCACGTGAAGCAGTAATACGTTTCTGTTTGAAGATTGGAGCAGTCGTTGTACCTACTATAAAACTGAGACTTAGAAGAGCTCATTTATGGGGATGGGTGGTGGCATTTGCGTTGTTTCAGTAATCACTTTAACACCAAGCGGGCCGTGAGTTTGAACAACCATATAAGCAGTAAAAAATATAGTCAATAGAACTTTATAGGACCGCCACGTCAATCCCGCATACCACCTTACATCGCGGCAGTTCTATCCTTGAAACCAGAGCCCGTGACCGTTTTGCGGCAAAAGTAGTTAGAATGCCCCAGCTCGCGCGGACTCACAATATCCTCTACCACCAATCTCTGTTCACCTTAATTTTTTTCGATTACAATAAGCCTTTGCAGGCCATCAGCATATCTATGCACTTAATATACACTTAAACGAAACCATTATTAGAATGCATCTCTCAAAATGCGATTACTCATTATTTTAAGCGTGGGAGCTCGCATGGATCATTGGTTCAAACAAAACAACGATTATAATAACGGTATTACGCTGCTGCACCTTTTATTAGGAACTATTAAATTGTTTTGTAAGTATTATTATAAAATGTAACATGATAATATTGATGGGCCGGTCCGTGTCATTTTTTGCGTTAAGTAAGTTTGCCTCTCTCTTCCTTTTAAGGGTAGCATCGGTATTGATTACTTGTAGCATGAAATGCAGCAAGACCACACGAGAGGGTACCACCAATTGGCTTAAGAGGCTATTCCAATTAGGCGCGGACTGGTAGGTGAGCTCACGGTGCTCAACCTGAGAGAATTGCTAACACTAGCCCTAACAAGAGCAGTACTTCGCGGAATTTGGATCGAAATCGTGTAGAATATAGGATAGAAATCGGAACTGCAAAGTTATAATGCATTCTGATTGCATACGTTCGACAAACTTCAGCGCGTAACGAAAACATATTTGAAAAGTCACTTGGACAATATGGAAAATCATGTCGCGGACCATACGAGTCTACAGAAATATTTTACAAGGCAATGTAATATAATGTTAGTCATTCCATAAAATGATCTATGTATGTATAATGCGCAGGCTTTGAGACTTGTGTTACTTATCTGGAGGCAAGAGTGTAAAGTTTCCTGAAATCCTCTCAAAATCCAATTTTTTAAGGCAAAACTTTTTTTTTACTTAACCGGAATTTCTAATTCAATTAATTAATTGTCCCGATTACTAATCACTTTCAACTTGGTTTGCAAGCTTAGTACTGCCCCCGGTGCACAGATGGCGTTAGTAGTTGCAATACGACTCAAATCAACAGCGGGAAACTTTTTATATGGGTACATTGTATTAAATTCTATGAAATGTTGGTATATTGTGTATTTCAGAGCTGCGTTTTCAATTTATGGTCTTTTTCTTTTTTTTCCTACTTATACTGATAGCCTTGAGAGTCTATTTCAGCTTCTCCTTGACGTGTAGGTGAGCTCACAGGGCTGAAACCGGGAGTGATGCTAACACTGGCCCTAGCAAAAGCAGTGATTCGCAGAATCTACCACCGGATCGGAAACGCGATCCACTAAGAAGATCCGACGAGAAACTCAGTGGGCTATGTGTATGGGTTAATTCACTCGTCGAGCCCTTCGTCGCAAGCGACGGGCTTTGACGAGGACGGTGACCGGAGCTTATGGTCATTCTCTCTGTATGGCTATAGAAATAAGTGCTGTCGTTTTGTGTCATAGCAATTCATATTTATACAACATAAACTTTACTTAACACTAGTAACTCTAATCGTCACGCGTCATTGAAAATTTTTGTTTCGATAGATATACATACTTCTTATCTGGGCTATCGAAATAATAATTTTTTCGACTTTTTTTACTTGTCATTATAATATTATTTCTAATGTTTCAAGTTATATTACAGTTCTCGTGAACGCGAACGACCTTGGTGTTAAATATAATGACAATAAAAAAATCGTAAAAGAAGTTTTAATTATTACAAATATAGATTAGGTATTTGTATTTATACCAATATTTATTTGTACCAATGCGGTGGACCGACCAAATTAAAACTGCAGTGGGAGGTCCCCTAAATGAGTGCAGTAGAATGGCCTCGAGCAGGGAGAGATGGCGCGACATCGTGAGACGCATCAAGTCTGCCCCTTCCAAAACTACATGACGATCACGACCACTCTGTCAAGAGTGACACGACTGAGAAGAAGAAGAAGATTAGGTATATTTTTTTAACAAGTAAATTACCATAAAACTGGTTCACTCGTAAATTCACTCGTCCGTGACCACAAAACAGTATAGTATTCGGAACCACTGAATTAATATGATGACGCAAGATTAAACCGTAAAAGTTGTTTTAATTATAACTCGTAAAGTTTAACTTTAAGAATAGACGTCGCCAATATATTTATTTTATTTCTTTGTGTATTAACCACGTTCTAACCCCAAGAGGTCAGTACACAATTAATCTCATTGCGTACGTGTTAATAAATTTTATGTTGCGTTCAGTTTTAATGATGTGAAAACAGTTCTTGTTGAATAAAATTTGAGTAAATATCTTCAGCGCCCCTTACACTTAATGTAACCGACACCTGTCTTATTGACAATGTCAAGTCATTGTCATCGTACTGCCAAGCGTGAGCATTCGTGAACTCTAGGAATACATTTAACCTATTTATCTATAATTTCATACTGTACGCTTTTGATTTAAATAAATACAATAGTGAGCCGGTTTTATTGAAACATTTTTAATTGCTGTACTGGACATTTCAGTTCAGGGCTGGCCAAGTTTTACATGGTTACTGGAGCACATCAGCCTTACAAAATGAGTGCCGTTGCGGCCCTTGAGGCTTGAGGTCGAAGTTTCAATTTTTAAAATGTCCTTTCTGTGTCCTTAGTGCGAGTTTTTTAACGTTCCCGATAGCGTAAAAGTTAACTCAACATGTAGTTGGAACAGCGCCCCTAGCGGCAAACGTTCCAGCTCCATACAAATTTGAGTTAACTTTTACGCTAGCTTACTTTTTTTAGTACAGTACTGTTAGCATAACGTTTGTGTAATAATTCTGATTATTAAATACATGTATAATAATCTCAGACTCAATAATAGCCTGTTAACATATCGATAGTCTATGATCTAGCAGTAGCTACTAGACCCCATAGAGGTCTCCAACGTAAATGCCGCCACCCACTTCGAGATGTGAGTTCTAAGGTCTCAGTTTCTAAAGTACAGAGGCTGTCCTACCCTTCAAACCGAAACGCATTTCTGTTTCACGGTATAAATAGGCTAACTCGATAGTGCCTGTGTAAGAATTCCCAGGTGCCCGATAAATTAATCTTAAACAATCAACACTATCACAGAAAGAATTATCTATTAAAAATTTGTTAATAACATTAAGTCTTTATCAGTGTGACTTATTAAATGAGAAAAATTGTAATCGCGTACGAATTCTGTGCACGTTTATCATCCAATAAAATATGCGCGACACAAAAATAACACACGAGTAAGCACATCTTAGGGTTGTCAATGTTAATTTTAAGAACTTAATTTATTTTTTAAATATAATTGTTTATTTCCTTTTGTTTGAAAAGAAATGTACGATACTGTTTTATAAATTATCATTAAGCGGTGGTTAGTGGCGAAAGTGAAATCTAAAGAAAATGGCGGCTTTGCCCACAGCAATTATAGCTTGTTAAACCTAGGATATTTCAAAATAAGTAAATGAAGGCAAAACTGAACGAAAATTCGTTAACACTAATATCAATTTAATTGAAATTGTAATATATCCTATTGAAGGGTACAACATCTCTAAGTAACATCTTCACATCATCTCTATTTATCTTAACATCATCTCTAAGTAACATCTCTAAGATGTGGCAATCTGTGGTTTTTTCGTACCCATGCTGATAGCTTTGGGAGGCTATTTCAGCTTCTCCTTGACGTGTAGGTGAGCTCACGGGGCTCAAACCGTGTTGCTAACACTGGCTCTAGTAAGAGCAGTGCTTCGCAGAATTTAGCACCGGATCGGGGATCAGAAACGCCACCCACTGAGAAAATCCGGCGCGAAACTCAGTGGGCTGTGTCTATGAGGAAAAAGTCGATCACTTCGATAATAGACCATCATCAGTGGATCATTAATTAAACAAATAACCAGATAACGTTCAGAGCTCCTATTTATTTTGTTTATCAGCTTACTTAACCTAATGACGTGACGTTACTAGTTATTCAATATTCCACCTCATATATTTTTAGTATTTTTTCTTTGTAATAAAGTTTCGACATCCCTAATACCCGACAACAAAGCGAGACAAGACACTATTGAACTTGTCCGGACTTGTCGAAAAAAAATTTTTTTTTTAATAATGCACCTGTTTGAGACACCTGTGGAACAAATAACCTCATCCATTTTCGGTACAGGATTTTGGAGAAACTAGGGAAACGCTTTCAGTTTCTTTAGATTTAAACATCACTGACGAGCTTCTTAACAGTAGGTATATCCAATGAGCTTTATGATCTTAAGATATAACTTTGTACCTATATTGACCGTATGTACCTATTCAGGTATTATCAGTATTCAGGTATGCTCAGGTATTAATACCTACCTTACCTCTAGCTTATGGTAGATTCATCTATTCGAAACAAAGTCTTAGCTAAGCTTGTCAACCGCATTTTTTTTAACTTTTTTATTGCTTAGATGGGTGGACGAGCTCAAAGCCCACCTGTGTTAAGTTGTTACTGGAGCCCATAGACATTTACAACGCAAATGCGCCACTCACCTTGAGATATAAGTTCTAAGGTCTCAGTATAGTTACAACGGCTGCCCCACCCTTCAAGCCGAAACGCATTACTGCTTTACGGCAGAAATAGGCGGGGTGGTGGTACCTACTCACATGAGGTCCTACCACCAGTAAAAAATATATTTCATAGTTTCCGTTCTTAATGTTAGTAGAAGAGGAATTAGCTCTTTATTTCTTCAGAAGATGAACTTGGTCAAGACAGATGCACAAAATTATCGTAGTCAAAATCTAAGCGGCCAAAGAAATCTGAGCTTCCGATCCGGTAGTAGATTCATTCGCGAAGCAGTTGCTCTTGAGTTGTTAGGTCTCCTTCGGAGGCGCTAGGGCAGTTGTTAGCAAATCCCACCTCTTCTGGCTGAGTATTTGCTCGCCCACCTGTCTTGGTGAAACTGGAAAGGCCTTCGGGCCACCAGTAAATATTCAATCATAAAAATAAAATAAAAATTGTAATTATAGAACTCTCTGCAGCCCTCCCACAAAGAGAGTTTGATTGGTGACGAAAATAAAATAAAACTGAAGTCAATCAAGAATCACAATGGACAGAGGACAATGTTTAGTTTCTAAATATACAAAAACAAAAAAAAAACATTATGACTTCTGTGCCCGTTCAAGCATTTAAAAGGTTTTTCTTTTCTTGTCTTTTGTAAACTAGATCAATAGGTTTGAACTTTGTGTGATAGTTCAATGGCTTTATTGTGATTAAGTGCAAGTAATGTTAATTTGGACTGAGCTAACAACTGCGGCTGATCTTCTCATTCTGGCCATTCGAAGCTGTTCCTATTTGATATTCACTTTATATCCGTTTAATAGTAGATGGATACTAAGCCATATGCTAGTAAATATTTAGGGTTAACTGATGGTAGTGAGTCCGCGCGGATAGGTCCCACCACTCTGTCTATTTCTGCCGTGAAGCAGTAATGCGTTTCGGTTTGAAGGGCGGAGCACCCGTTGTAGCTACACTTGAGACCTTAGAACTTATATTTCAAGATGGGTGACGCATTTACGTTGTAGATGTCTATGGGCTCCAGTAACCACTTAACACCAGGTGGGCTGTGAGCTCGTTCACCCATCCTAGCAATAAAATAATAATAATAATAAATAAATGTATGTAATCTATTACGCACCGTCATCGGACTCCAAATTAGAATTCTCTGTGTTATGGGTAATAGAAACTGGCATATATACCTAAATACGCTTAAATACAATGCAAACAAACTGCTCATCACATGAATGTTTGGCTGATGCGGGAATCGAACCCAGGACCCTCGGCACAACAGTCAGACCCCTTAACTACTGCACCACTAAGTTAGTCGGTGCTGGGCGTATATTTGTTATAACAGTGTAGTGTATATTTATTGTACTATCAAAGTAGGCTGTGTGATAGTAAGATTATATTTGCTATAATAGTGTATTGTATATTTATTGTACTACGGAAATGGGTCGTGTAATGTTTAGTTTTTTGTCTGCCCCTTTACCATAAGTCGTTCAAACAAAACATATATAATTTTTATCACATTACGATGACAGCAACCCATATTGTTCAAAGAATATCACATTTGTTCACAATCAGGCACGCGATAATGCGCTCCCATTTCAATTTCAATTTAATTATTTGATTATTTTACAAAAACCTTAAATAGAAAAAGCAACACGCTATCGTTCAATTTAAATAATATTTTTTTTTTTTTTTATCAAGCCTCTTAAAATACAAACACGTACAAAACTACTTAACACTAGTATAATAATATACATGGCTTTTTTATGAGGTATACAATAACAATATTCCCTGACTTTTATGCTAGGAAAAACCTGTTTTACAAAAGTCAGTCAAATACATGATCATCGACAATCGGGTAAAATCACACTTACCTTGAATTACGATATGACTTGTTCCTAGATCCTGCTGCTATGCCAGTCCACCGCCTCTAACAAATTAAGCTAAAGTTCAGAAGATGAATTTTGCTTTTGTAAACGAAATTGAATGTTGCGAAGTACTTGACAAAAATAATATAATAATTACCTTTTTTATAAATCATGCCAATGGTACCATTGAAAATATAAACAGGTCTTTAGCGCGATTTTCACATTGAATGAGTTCTCTCTCTCTCTCCGAGTCTCTCTGCAAACTCAAACTCTGAGTATCTTTACGTCCAATGACAGTGTTTATAACGTAGATAAATGTAAATGTTTAAAACAGTTCAGTACTCCATTTATAAATTATTAATAACTAGCGACCCGCCCTCGCTTCGCTTCGGAAACTGTAATTTATTATTGATTCCTCCACTATTTAATGGATGTTATTATACATATAAATCTTACTCTTCAATCACTCTATCTATTAAAAAAAACCGCATCAAAATCCGTTGCGTTGTTTTAAAGATTTAAGCATACATAGAGACAGACGGATATAGGGACAGAGAAAGCGACTTTGTTTTATACTATATAGTGATACTACAAGAAATTTTCCGAGTTACAGCTTAATATCGTGTTGGCAAAAACCCTTATTATTAGTTCCGTTATTTCGAATACCTCGTCTTTGGAGTCACGAAATGACTAATCGAATTAGAATTTTGATCACCAAAAAGAAAGGATGCGGCCGTGGCCTCGAAATGTTTGTCGAACCAAAACATTAACCTCTTAGCAAAGTCCACATAATAAAGAATGATCTTCGTCTAACCTATTTACTATGTATTTAAATAGGATATTTCCATACGAACATCTAAGGACGTATGTTATTTGGTTTCAGTGAAATCATGTCCCTCATTTTTTTATGTATTCCATTTCTACATATTTCATAATTATATTTTATACATCGGTACCATAGTCAAAGCGAAGTGAGATTGAGTTTCTATGATCCTACCGAGACTGTAAAGTCAAAACATGATTGTTTCCGCAACCGTTATTTATAATGTAAATTGTTTAGATATCAATAAATAAAACCTTGTATACGATACATACAAATAAACCTTGTATAGTGTGCATTATGTTTCTATCTATATTGATATGAGTATGCACAGGCCTATGTTATTACTGCATTCTTATCAGAATCTACATACACATGTTCTCCTAAATATCAGTATTAAAATTCATAAATTCAAATTTGGTTGTAGGACCACTTATGAGTCCGCGCGGATAGGTACCACCGCCCTGCTTATTTCTGCCGTGAAGCAGTAATGCGTTTCGGTTTGAAGGGTGGGGCAGCCGTTGTAACTATACTGAGACTTTAGAACTTGTATCTCAAGGTGGGTGGCGCGTCTACGTTGTAGATGTCTATGGGCTCCAGTAACCACTTAACACCAGGTGGGCTGTGAGCTCGTCCACCCATCTAAGCAATAATAAAAAAAAAAAAACAGAATGCCATGCGAAATTCGCCGTACTATATCGCTAAGTAGTTCTTTGAACTCATTTTCGCTTTCAATCGCTTAGTTGTAAGCAGACGGCGAATGTTGCACGTAAAAAAACTTTACTTAAGACATAAATGTTCTTCTTATTTTACCTTCTCGGCAAACTGGAGAATATTCTTAAACGTAAATAGGAAATTCATGCAATATCCCATTTATAACTGTACTTGTGTGTATAGCTATTTTTGTAGAGTAAGCTATTTAAGTAATTAAAACTAGTATTACGGTTTAAGTTCGTATTTTTTATTGTCATTATGTTATTTTAGATGTTTTAAATATATTTAATCGTCACGGAAGACTAATATGTTACTTATTTTCCCTACCTATTTGCTGGGACTATTCCGGCTTGGACGGGTAGGTGAGCTTACCTCACGGGCTCAACCTGAGAGAATTTACTAACACTAATCCTAGCGTCCTAGCAAGAACGGTGTTTCACAGAATCTACTACCGGTTCGGAATCACGACTCACTATGAATATCTGACGACAAACTTAGTGGAACTAAGGTGTTATTCGTCGAAATTGGAATATTATGATATATAATGCAAATGGCTGACTCTACGCACTGTAGAAAATGTTCTATGATAGATAAATAAAATAAATAAATTGGAACAATGATGCTAATGCTAAAAATGTTACCAGGGTTTTAAAATTGTTACCATTTAACGGTAGTGTCTATAAAACTGTGGCTCGCCTTACAGACAATATAAGTAAACTACCGACCCGCCCTCGCTTCGCTTCGGAAACGGTAATTTATTATTGATTTCTCCACTATTTAATGGGTGTTATTATACATATAAACCTTCCTTTTCAATCATTCTATCTGTTAAAAAAACCGCATCAAAATCCGTTGCGTAGTTTTAAAGATTTAAGCATGCATATGGACAGATATAGGGACAGAGAAAGCGACTTTGTTTTATACTATGTAGTGATTTATACTTTAAATATTATTATTGTTTGTGAAACTGTAAAGCATATGAAAAATCGTAAATAATGAAAGCAATGTTAAACCGTAAAAGTAATTTTAATTATATTATTATGTACGAGACACGAAATCCCAAAAAAAAAGAAGTTTTCTGTAACTTTACTGATCTGGTTTGAACGTATACACCAGAAACGGTATCGTTCTATGCGCACGAATTTTATTTTACTCATTAACTATATTATTATATCAGCCATTATTCCAAAGCAATTGAAAATGAATTAATTAATTTAAAAACGAATTATTTGACAATCACAGCTAGCACACGGCGGTTTTTCAAGTGAAGTTCTGGTATTAAACATCTTCGAATTATCAATAATCAAATTGACTTGTTTTCTCGTCTCTAATATTGAAAGAGCGATGGAATATGATTTAATGCGAATATAGTATCTATAGGTCAAGAATACTACTATTGCCGACGGAATATTATTTATAATTAATTTTATAATTAATTTTGTCCTACAATGGTTCCCACTCATCAAATCCGTACGCTAGAAATCGCGGCAGAAATAGGCGGAGCGATATCTTTACGTACGGGTTTATTTTACGCCACATATATGTATGTACCATACTAATTCGAATTTCGAAGTCGTCGTGGTCTAACGGATAAGACGTCCGGTGCATTCGCGTTGAGCGCGATGCTCCGGTGTTCGAATCTCAGGCGGGTACCAATTTTTCTAATGAAATACGTACTAAACAAATGTTCACGATTGACTTCCACGGTGAAGGAATAACATCGTGTAATAAAAATGAAACCCGCAAAATTATAATTTGCGTAATTAATGGTGGTAGGACCTCTTGTGAGTCCGCGCGGGTGGGTACCACCACCCTGCCTGTTTCTGCCGTGAAGCAGTAATGCGTTTCGGTTTGAAGGGTATGGCAGCCGTTGTAACTAAACTTGAGACCTTAGAACTCATATCTCAAGGTGGCGCATTTACGTTGTGGATGTATATGGGCTCCAGTAACCACTTAACATCAGGTGGGCTGTGAGCTCGACCACGCATCTAAGAAAAAGAAACTAATAATAATAATAATAAACGCTTACATAAGCTTTACGTGTTTTATTGTTTCCATACGAATTTATATTCCCTTAAACAAAAAAGAAACTGCCTGCCAGATTTGAACCGTGGTCACGTCGCTCGATATTAGTACCGTTAATGTGCGCTTACTTATTCTTTAGGCCACGAATATTGTAAACAAAATATCCGTACCTAATTTTGAATACAGAATTCACTTTTGGAGTTAAGTTCTAGATATTTTTGTGTGATACCTCTCAATTTTAAGTTCGATTTTCATACACAATTCGTAGGGTTAAATTTTTGTGGGCATTATTTTAAGGTATCAAACGAAAGCCGATAAAAAATTTATTTATGATTATATGATTATATTACGACTAGCGACCCGCCCTCGCTTCGCTTCGGAAACATTAAAACACACATGAAACCAAAAAAATAAAATATTTTTTTTTTTTTAAAAAGTAGCCTATGTTCATCAGGGACAATGTCGGCTTCTAATGGAAAAAGAATTTTTCAAATCGGTCCAGTAGTTTCGGAGCCTATTCGAAACAAACAAACAAACAAATCTTTCCTCTTTATAATATTAGTATAGATATAGATTTATTGAAAATTGATTTGAATTATTTTTTCAACGTTTTAGTTTTATTTGCATCATTTAACGGTAAGCGTGTTTGTTATATTGGAATAAAAATATACAAAATGACAACTTTTGATGCTTATGTACCTATTATTTATTACATTTATAACTTATTGAAAATTATTTCGATGGTGACCATTTCAAATTAATTTATCTGTGTGACTCGTGGGATTAAATACAAACTCGTCAAATAAATTTATAAAATATTATTTATTTTTATTAAAAATCCCCTTATAAACATTACGGGCATTAACATAATCCAGATTACGATTAATAATAATGTAACTACACACTGCACTTATATGTTAAGTTTATTGATTATATTGGAAATTCGCATATAAAAAAAAATCTTAAAAAAATAAATGCATTATTTACATTTTTCTAAATAAATCTTAAAAAGCTTAGTGAATTATATTTATACATATTTTTTTTTTTTTTTTACGACCAAATTTGGTGCGTGTTTTTTTTTCAAAACAGAACAGTCGAAAAAATGTCTTAATTTATTTTAACAAAAATCTAACGAACTACTATTTATTTACACTCACAATTCGAGAAGTAATGTGTACAATTTTATTAATAGTACTAGAAATATTTCGTTGCTTGGAAAATTATTAATAAAAAATTGCGTAAAATGTTTACGAGATAACCAATTTATATTTGGCGTATGCTTAAGCTGGTTCACTTAATTCACCTAAACGAAGAACGAAGCCTTAACACTATTTTATTTGGAATTTAACGCAAAACTGAGATCCGTGAACAAAATTATTAAAAACCTATTCGATCGTTTATTCGTAATAAATTAAACTAAAATGATAGTCAGAACTAAAATTCAAAAACACAAATAAAGAGATCAAACGAAAGTTCTAAGCTCAAACTTAACAAAGCCATGAAAAAACGAAAAAGTTTTATTTATATCATCAAAGACTTATAGCGATTTGTAACATTGAAAATCACTGGTTATTATACATTATTATGTTTATACAACGGAAAAAATTGAGAGAATCTGACATTGATCCGAGCGAGGCTAATTTTTGTACGCGACGATACGAAATTAAACTAAGCTTTTACATATTTCGGTACAGAGGCGTTTTGTCGAACTTCACTCAAACTTGGAAGGAAAAATAAAAGCAAAATTCATCTTATAAAAAAGTAATTTTTATGCGTAAACGGAATAAAACGAGATGATTAATTATCATGTCGTTCTAACCGTGCCCTAACCACCATTGCAATTTAAGTGCAGTCGGACACAACATCTCTTCACAATGAAACAAATCAAGAGCACATAATGATGGACTTAAAATTACGTAACAACAGTCTCCATCTGCTATGCAGCATCACTGTCAACAATACTTATCTATATCTTCATTTTATCTGATGGTGTTGAAGAGTGATGACGCGAGCGACACTTTAATGATGGCCACAACCATAACTAAGTTGACAATGTAGGTCGAATTGCATCTTAAGTGGTAAGGTGGTGGGCTAGGCGCACGAGGGCACTCACCTCGACGATTCTCCTGGACCTCGCCAGGCTGTCGTGAGACCAGGATGTGGCACAGAACCTCGTACAGCTCGGCCAGCAGCCGGTTCAGACGTGAAAAGTTCTCGTCCGCAGCCTCGCGTTCGCTTGGCAAGTTGAACGCTATAGCCATCTTTGTCTTTTTCTACGGAAACGTGGGCTGATTGCGGTTGATTTTGTATGCATAAATACTGTGTGGCCTTTGTGTATTTAGCTCCTCCCGCCTCAATACTCTATTGTCTCGCTAATGTATGAAAATCAGAACAAACTTTTTTTCAAGAACAAATATTTCTATGTTGTGAAAAAGTTGCTTCGTTCCATGAAATTTTCACATCAAATAGTTCACGGCACTACGGATGGCACAGCGAGTCTCGAAAATTCGCACTTAAATTCGGCTAAAGAGATCACTTAAGTCGGTCCGAATAAAAATTACTAAAAAAGTTTCACATAAAAAGTTCTCTTCCGAAAACAACGTACGATTATTGTCTGTGAATCACTCGCAATTTAGCCGAGGGCCGCGCACGGTCGATGACACAATCGCGCTAACTAAAGCACTTATACATCGTTGTTCGAGCGCGATGTAAACAAACTGGCACTTCGCACCGCGCCCGGTAACGACGGCCAAGTGACGACTGTTGCACGTGCGTTCAGCGCGGAAGCGAATCGTGTAATAAGGGATAATACTTCGTGCACATCATTGCCCGGCTCGGCCCCTCTCCGTGTGCTGGTGCGGTGCATAACGTAAACACACGCGCACACAAACGCGACCCATTTGATTATAAATAGTGGACCCACGGTAGCACGTACCCTTCGCACTCTGCCACTACAATCAACGTTGACACCGTTTCACCTGTCCCCCTTTAACGACAAACCGGGCCATCTGTCTGTCTCGCTTTATTTGTGTTACATCACGTTACAACAGCGACCGACAAAGTGGTGTTCTCTCGTTCGCTATTCTTTATACGTTCCCTTTGCGGAAGGGAAAGAGGTTGTGGTGTTTATTTCGAATTTGGAGTGCGGAAAGCGCGCCAAAGTGAATGAGCCGATTCGATTGGTCGGTCGGTGTGGGGTGAGATGACGTAACGAAGGAGGATTCGGGTCGCCGGGGTTGTTAAACGGAAAGCGTTCACTCGGACGCGGACCTGATAGAGTTGCACAGCCACGTCGCGCGATCTCCGTATTATTTAACGACTCTTTGTTAAGGCAGACGATTGTAGACGTTTTTAATGCGAGCTAGGATCGTTTTGAGCGGTGAAGTGACTAAGTCGAGTGTGATTCGTAGTAATTCGGTAATGCAACGGTCGGTTATAATAGTTTACGTGCGCGGCTCTACCACAAGCGTTAGGTTAATGTGCCAGCCGATGTTACGGGTTTTATTAGCTGTAGATTAGAGTGCAAACCTTTGTTTCAATTGACCGAAATCGAGCAATAAAATTTGTTTTTTAAGTGTTTTTTTTACGTAACTAAACGTAAAAGCTTTGGTTTCATTTCCGTGCGTTTCGTGTGTTTGATTGTATTAGAATTTGTTTTGTTTGAACTATAACAATTCTTAGTAGATAATTAATGTTCGCGGTAATTAAAGTGGACGCTAAAACAATTTAGAATTGAATATTCATTATTGTGTACAAAAGTAACTAAGATTTGATTACAAAAAAACCAAACCAACATTTATCAACAAGCACAAAAGTCATTATGTTTAATTAGCGAAACACTTTTAATATATTAATAAAACTAAGAATTAAATAGTCATTTAAATATGAACTATTCAGAAAAAAAATCATTTGTGAAAATAATAATCTTATTAAAACTCTAAAGATAAGTGCGGCTTCATTCTAAAATTAAAATAAACAAAATCATAAGTCCGCGACCACGAAAACTGTGAAGTATGCGAAAAGTCTCAATAATATAATGATGATAATAAACGCGAGATAAATCCGTGAAAGTAGTTTTAGCTATGTCTACGACTCGGGAAAATTAAAGAAAATACTAAAATAAAAAACCAAAAAATGTTTAACGTTATAAAAAAATTTGAAAATCACGAAATAATTCTATATCTAGAAACAAATGACCGCCAATATTTTTTTATATTCATGATTCTATTGATGTTTTTTAGCTTGACGCCTTCACGACAAAAGGATAAGTATCATCACACTGCACACATTCAGATTACACAATTAAAATTTAATGCAAAACAAAGATCACATCACATTTAATGATGATTTCATACAACGATTTCAGATGAAAAATGGAATTACATCTTAACTAGTACAATACAAAGCAGATATTTTATGAATTCTCGTCTCGATTTAAAATCAGGTAGGCCAAGAAATTACTTTTAAAATAATAACTTTAAAATAATAAACACTCATAAAAATACACAGTATAGTTAATCATAGTCAGCATGAAGATATTTTTTTTTTGTAATTCCATTTTCTTACATAAAGCATTGAGAACTCATAACCATACTGACCTTCTAGTAAAGGTGAAATCCTAACGCACTAAATCCATTGCACCACTGGCTTCGACAGAAACCTAAACTAAACTAAAAGATTGACGAAAAATCATCCAAACCACGAAATTAGTCACAAGCTAAAACTCCAAGGACCAAATGACTCACTTTAATTACAAAAATATCTCGCATCTTTGAAAATTGGTGGTTTGCGAAATCGAATATGATATTACAGTGTGTTTAGTGGTTACTCACACATTTTTAAACCATTTAATTTCATTATTACTGTTTCTCACATTACACTCAGGAGTCAAGACGAATATTGGTGTTTTATTCTCAACATATTTATAAGACATAGGAGTATTATTGAAATAAAAACTGCTTTGTCACAAAACAAATATTTATTGTCAAAAAAAGGCAGTAGGTGAGTGATAAAGCTGCATGTACTATCATCACAGATGCAGGTATCAGCATCTTGCCCATTTCTGTACGTTACTAAGCCCGCGTTGCTGTTAAATGACAGCCTTTTTCATCAAGAATTATGAGAGAGAAATCTATAGTAGTGTTACGATTTTTTTCGATAATTACTTAATTTATTTGTGGTTGAGACGGACAAATTTGCTTTTAAGTGATTACCGCTTCCTATGGACACAACAACATAAAAACTAGCTCTTCCTAGGGTGAGTGTTAGTATACTCTTTTAGGCTGAGCCCCCGTGAGCTCGCCTACCAGAATGGCGAAGCTGATATATCCCCTCAAGACTACGAGCGATCCTTCTTCTTCTTCTTCTTTTTCGTCGCTTCCTCATTACTGAGGGTCGTGACCACCTTGGTCCAGTTTTTGCACCAGCTTCCTCCAATGTTGCCTGCATTCGGCCTGCTTAATGGCGCCCGGGACGCTGGTGTTTGTGGCCTCCTTGACAATGTCCGTCCACCTGGTTTATTAGCGATTAGATAGGGAGAAATAAAGTAAAAACAAATTTGAGCGACAAAGGATAAGTCTCAATTTTAAATAACAGTTGAACTTCAATTAGGTCGAAACGACTGCTTTACCACAAAAATGGACAGGTTGGCGGGTTTTCCCTGTGCTCACAATACGCCATATCACCGGCACCTTTTGTCGTACCTCAGGTACAGTTGTTATCTATTGAAAAAAATATCGCATAGACAGAGATTGAAGCAGCAATGTAAGTGTTCCTAAATATGATTCGTAAAGTGAAAGTCCGCATGGCTTATCACAGTTGCAGGTAAAGTAATCGACAAGACAAGTTTGAACACGATATATAATTTACGGTAAAATAACGCAAATTGTTTGTTTGTGTTTACCGATATTCGATCGAGTTCTCATTGTAGGGCCAAAATATACCATACTTTATTGTGAAGCAACCATTGATTTTTTTTCCTACCTAGTCTAGTAACCTCGAGGGGCTATTCTACATTCTCCGAGCTAGTAGGTAAGCTCACGGTGCTCAAACCGGGAGTGTTGCTAACACTGGCCTTAGCAAGATCTTCGCAGAATCTACCACCGGATTGGAAGCGCGATCCACTGAGAAGATCCGGTGAGAAACTCAGTGGGCTGTGTCTGTGTCAAAATTTAAAAAAAGTCAAATTTGAATAAAAAATATCTTTTATTGCCGTACACAAATCGGTGTCCATACGGTTTGGATGACGTATCGTAAGAGGATACTCAAGTCCTGATTAACTTAAATGTTTTTTTTATTGCTTAGATGGGTGGACGAGCTCACAGCCCACCTGGTGTTAAGTGGTTACTGAAGCCAATAGACATCTACAAATACGCCATCCAACTTGAGATATAAGTTTTAAGGTCTCAGACCTCAGTATAGTTACAACGGCTGCCCCACCTTTCAAACCGAAACGCATTACTGCTTCACTTCAGAAATAGGTAGGGTGGTGGTTCCTACCCGTGCGGACTCTCAAGAGGCCCTACCACCAGTAATAGGCTCATCTGAAGTCAATCACATTTAAATGAAATGGGAATAGACACAATATATTTTCATTAAAGTTCTTTTATTACCAAAAAACGATAATAGATGTCGCTACAGACTCTAAGCTACACTACTATAGGATATTGGTCCGGTTTTGACGATGGTAAAGCTTACATAATTTATTTGTTTTGAAGTAATAAAATATAATAATATGGCAACATTCCAGAATGATCATTTGTACTAAGGTAATATAGACTACCTATATGGTCAAATTCCAGAAATAACAAATATTTGAAATCTGGTAATAACGTCACCGTACAACGTAACAATATCTGAATGACTGTGGGTTTTTCGATTAATACCTAAGCATTTTTTTATGCCTTTACCGCAATTTATTTTGAGACTAAATCTGTATTACTACGTACTAAAATTGTGTTTTTTTTATTATTATACACAATTAAGAAATTAATATTTATTGGTGACTAGCTGACTCGGCAGACTTCGTAGTGCCTCAATTGATTAACAGAAGACCTAAACTTTTCTATAAAATAAACTTACAACAAACAAAAGGAATCCGTCCAATGGGGGACACATCAAAGGAAAAACATTTATTTTTATTTTTATTTAACTCCGAGCATTTTCATATTTATCTAACCTTTTAAACCTTCTCTGGACTCCCACAAATAATTCAAGACCAAAATTAGGCAAATCGATCTAGCCGTTCTCGAGTTTTAGCGAGACTAACGAACAGCAATTCATTTTTATAATTACATATAGATAAATGGTAAAATTTCGCGGCAACTAGTAGAACACGTTCCAATTCAAAGATACAATAAATGTAACAATTGACAAACACCTCTAATTCATGTTTTGAACTGGTATTAAATATATGGCATGCCGCGGTGTTAAAGGACTTTGGTAATGGTGGACTCTGCCCATCTAGAACAGGAGTATTTTTTTTTATTGTCCGAGTAGGCAGACGAGCATACAGCCCACCTGAAGGTAAGTGGTTACTGTCGCTCGTGGACGTCAGCAATGCCAGGGGCAGGGCCAAGCCGCTGCCTACCGCTAAATAAATAGAACATCACTTACCATAGACAGAGCTAAAAAAACAGGCGATCTAACTTACTTAGCGCTAAAATTACGAATCGTGTCCTCCTAAAATTAAGGTCTAAGACGATTGCCTCCCTTGATTTCTTAAATTTAATCCACCAAGACCAATTCTTCACAGCTCCGTTCCGGGGGCATTAAGGACGATACGTGACAGCTACTGTGTGATTTCACGGGTTGGAATCCAGTTCTGATGGCCCTTTGTTGAACTGAAGCTTGTACAAACTATGAAATCGTTTTAAAACGTTTTTATTTTATTGCATCGATTGATGATCGAGGTCACGGCCCACCTGGTATTAAGCGGTCACTGGAGTCTGGTGGGCTGTGAGCTCGTCCACCCATCTAAGCAATAAATAAAAAAAATCAATCGCGGCTTTAGTTCAGATTTGTATTGTATTATTGTAGTTTTTCTATCACTCAACTTTCATATGAATTACTTCTGGGTTTTCTCTATTGGGAACGATCCTAATGCATCTTAATACATCGTGTATGAAGCATCTGAACTATCATTGAAAGACCGAACTACTGTAGAATTAATTCAGATTTCAGTTTATTTTAAGCTAAATTAATTGAAATACGCGATGTACAACACAAACGGATAGTCGATTTTGCGCTGCTTTTTCATACAACTTCTACTTATTTATTTAATGTAATAGCAATTTTTTTTTATTGCTTATATGGGTGGACGATCTCACAGCCCACTTGGTGTTAAGTGGTTACTGGAGCCCATAGACATCTACAACGTAAATGCGCCACCCACCTAGAGATATAAGTTCTAAGGTCTCAGTATAGTTACAACGGCTGCCCCACCCTTCAAACCGAAACGCATTACTGCTTCACGGCAGAAATAGGCAAGGTGGTGGTACCTACCCGTGCGGACACGCAAGAGGTCCTACCACCAGTAATTGTAAACAATTGGCGTTTAATTGTGGCTAATTGCTCACAAAACTCCTCTTGATACGTGGTTGAAAAAGTTAATTAGACATGGCAGAGTTGAGACAGAACAGGAGCATAATAATTGACTTTTGAAGTCTGAGTTAACCTGTATAATGGTTTCGCCCTCCAAAGAGGATGTCTCTTACGCGGCAGATAGAGGCAATGTTTTAGTACTAACTTATATATCTTCTATCTATATATATATAAATAAATTGCTGTTCGTTAGTCTCGCTAAAACTCGAGAACGGCTGAACCGATTTGGCTAATTTTGGTCTTCAATTATTTGTGAAAGTCCAGAAAAGGTTTAAAAGGTACATAAATATGAAAATGCTCGCAATTAAATAAAAATAACAATTTTGTTTTCCCTTTGATATGTCCCCCGTCGGACGGATTCCTTTTGCTTGTTTTAAGTTTATTATAATTATACAAAAGTTTAGGTCTTTTACTTATCGATTGAGGCACTACGAAGTCTGCCGNTATCTATATATATATAAATAAATTGCTGTTCGTTAGTCTCGCTAAAACTCGAGAACGGCTGAACCGATTTGGCTAATTTTGGTCTTGAATTATTTGTGAAAGTCCAGAAAAGGTTTAAAAGGTACATAAATATGAAAATGCTCGCAATTAAATAAAAATAACAATTTTGTTTTCCCTTTGATATGTCCCCCGTCGGACGGATTCCTTTTGCTTGTTTTAAGTTTATTATAATTATACAAAAGTTTAGGTCTTTTACTTATCGATTGAGGCACTACGAAGTCTGCCGGGTCAGCTAGTCATAAATAACTTTCATATTTTATGTTACTACACGCTATATTAAGTTCTAAAATAATATCGATACATCTATTTGTTTAATTTATTCTGAACGCAAGTTTTAAATTAACAATTTTAAAAGTATAATATCATAATATTTTCGTTGTATGAAACGGCACTCCAGTTGCGGATCCTTTTTAGTTCGTGTCAATCTCGTTGGCGTAAATTTATGCCTCTTTTCCATTACCGTATCACTGCTTAATGAACATTTATTTAACTCCGTAAATGTAATACGATAAACTAATTAACGCGGCCGTGGCGGGATGAATTTGCGAAGCTGGAAATTATCAATACGAGACCATAAGCGGATATGTAATCCATTGTTACTGATGGTGCGGCATATTGTGAGCCGGCACGTGTAGGTAGATACAGCGTCTTGTGCTATTTATGCCGTAAAGCAATTCTAGGTTTCGGAAAAAGCCGTTATGTACTATGTTACTATAATTCTCATGTTGTATTTGTTATTTTACCTGTTCTACACACACTGATCACTTTTAATTATTATTCTCATAATCCTCTCGCAGGTCTGCTGGAAGAGATTTCTTAAAGAAATAAGCAGTGTCTTTGAACATAATTTTCCTAATACTCTGTACTATGTCTTCTTTTTTGTGTGTACATAAATAAAGAAATGAAATGAAATGAAAATACTTGAGACTTGCAACTCATATCTTAAACCTGACGTCATTTTCGTCGTATTACCCATGAGCCCTTGCGAAAAAGGACGCAAGCGACATAATATTAAAACAAACTAAAAACAGTGTAAAAAATAAATTTATACGTTTTCAGTGTACACAAACAGAATTAAATATGCATCAGAATATTGCGCCCATTGCTATCAATACGTTCAGCTCAGAACGCTGACACATAGGAATTTATAATTAGCACAACGCTGAAAGCAATTACTATGCTTTCAGAGCATTGACAAATTCAATTTTAATTCAAATCAATAATGGCAAGTTTGTGTCTCGGCGGTAAAATATGATTTTCTTGTATTCATCGGGTGTTGGTTCAAATAAGATCGTTGATTTATTTATTTCATCAATGATTGTTTCATCAATGATTTGACAGATTCATGTGACTAGGAAGTGTATGGAAATAGTAGTGTAAGGTAGAGCGGGAAGAGGTCGATCAAAGAAGACATGAATGGAGTGTGTGAATAATGATACAAGAGAGAGAGAAGTGAGTGTTGAGATGACGGCTGATAGAAGAGAACGAAAATGAAATATTCGCTGTGCTGACCCAGTGGGATAAGGTAGAGACAAAGAGGAAGATCAATTATTGAGTTGAAGTTTCACTCTGTGTTAAATGGTTACCTGAATGTATTACTGCTTAGCAATAATGTCTGTGTGTACGTACTATTTATTTTGCCACTGGCTGCTAATAAGTTCATGATATCAGAAGCTGCGCTTTATAATAGGAACGATAAGTTTAACGTAAGTATTATTTTAATCCAAAAGTAATTTTAGTGTGATAGCAGACGATATTTTTGGAGATCAACATATTCATATTTACATATATCGCGGGGGGAAAAGCAATTTGGTTCAAGTGACATTTCGCGACAACACACGACATTTATTTTTGTAATTAAAAAGGCGTTTTATTTGGTATTAGCATCAACAGTTCGATGTTTTTAATTGAATTTCAATTAAGCTTACTCCATTAAAATAGCTGAAGAATTTGTTTTGTTATAATATTTTTTCGGAATTTTAAAGTTTAAGTGGCTCTCTGGTAAAGCAGAAAAAAATTAGGTGAAACCAAATAACCTTTCACCTCTCAATATAGCTATAACATATTGATCTACGTATAAGCTGCTTGCATAGACGTAAGCCAATTGTTGCTTTGAGACGCACATATTAATAAAAGTGAATACGAAGTCGTCGTGGCCTAAAGGATAAGACGTCCGGTGCATTCGTGTTGAGCGATGAATTGGTGTTCGAATCTCAGGCGGGTACCAAATTTTCTAATGAAATACGTACTCAACAAATGTTCACGATTTACTTCCACGGTGAAGGAATAACATCGTGTAATAAAAATCAAACTCGCATAATTATAGTTTGCGTAATTACTGATGGTAGGACCTCTTGTGAGTCCGCGCGGACAGGTACCACCATCATGCCTATTTCTGCCGTGAAGCCGTAATGGGTTTCGGTTTGAAGGGTGGGGCAGCCGTTGTAACTATACTTGAGACCTTAGAACTTATATCTCAAGCTGGGTGGCGCATTTACGTTATATATGTCTATAGGCTCCAATAACCACTTAGCACCAGGTGGGCTGTGAGTTCGTCCACCCATCTAAGCAATAAAAAAAAAATTAAATAACGTTAATATTTCTATAACATAAACTACAGTTTTAAATTACGACCGCTATATTTTATTTCGTTGTCAACAAATGTAAAATAGCTACATTACAGTTTGCCGAGCGCTTAATGAAGAATTATATCACGAAATATTGGAAAAAGCTCTCGCCAGGATTGGTACGGGAGCTCGTAATCCTGCCGTGTTTAAATAGTTTTTAATCTGTGGCAACCCCTAGTGCATTTTAATCGGAAGCTATTATATGGCTTGTTATTGGTTTGCTTTTAATATCGATGATCGACTGTAAAAGCTCGATGTAGCAGAGATAGACCTTATCAGAAACTGGAGAAAGCTTTTCTCCGTGGTTTGCACGTCTGTAAACATTAATTGTCTCCTATCACTAATACAATATAGCTTGGTTTAAATAATTCAAGGGTTCAAATTAAATATCTACGCAATTAAGCTTTGAATCAACTGTTAGATATTGAATTGCGCTTTCTCCTGCTTTAAGAAAAAGTAAAGAAAACAATCGTAAGTATGAAAACACGAGTAACAGCTGATCATGAGCTTATTCCACTTAAAAAAAGTATAATTATTTGTTACTTTATTGTGGTATGAATAACGTAACAATATATTATGTTTTATTATTTGTTATTCTGATTTAATCTTAAAAAATCCAGTATGAGAGAACATAAAAATAATAAATCGTGATTGAAACATCTTTATTTCAACTAAATTATTTGTCTTTACCTTAGAATTTTATTTAAGAAACTACTTAAGCGGCAAGTATTTATATTAGCTTGTTAAATATATATTAGTTTTGTTGAGTGAAATGAATCATTCCATTTGTAGATTCGGAAATCTCTAGAGATCGTAAATGTGTGATAAAGGTCCGGAATTTACTGATTTTTCTATTCAGCGTAATTTTTGTCATCACTAGTCTATGGAATATAGTATAAAATGCAAAAAGCGACACAATATGTCCGTTGGTACTTTTAATGAATTGCAATCGGACTGATGCGTGGAGATTAGTATCGCCGCGCGCCGTGAAGAGTTCATTGTACTTTAACTATATAGAGATGTTTGTATTTATTTTGACTTGTTTTTTTTATTTCAACCGCTTCTTACGAAGATTGTTTGCGTCACTAGACAGATGAGCTCACGGACCATCTGGTGTTAAGCTGTTGTAAATCAGTACACTCATTAGTCATATTTTATAGTCGATTCCATTAATCTTATTAAGTTAATAAAAGTTTACTTCTGTAATGATATATTCTAGAATTTACTGCTTTAGTTGTGAGCACACGTTTCTTTCAAATGCGATGTTTTGTTCAATATCTGTTGCAAACTTATACATGCAGGGGAAACAGGATTACTGGATTGACTGTAATACCGGAGTTCTTTTGTAATTAAAATCAGCGCAATTAATATGAAACATCAAATAAATTATGATGGTCGATTAAAAGCTAATTTCATGGTGATTGTTATAAATTCATACATATTTATCTACCAACTATATCTAGATATAGAGTAAACGTTTTGAAATATAAAAAGTAAAACTATATTTTTTTATTTTAATATTTTTTTAAATTAACTGCTGATTAAAAACAAATAAATTATTGATGCCTTTTAATTATTTATAGCAAAAGTATTTTACTATGCGTATAAAGTAACAGCTCTTCTTTGTCTCACTAAAATGTACGTACAATATAACAGATCAACAGCTCCGTATATATATTTATTGAATTCAGTTAATTTAAGCTATGATGCGAGATTGCACCATACCGCACCTGTTGTTTTGTCGATCCATGTTATTTGCAGCTCAGTACGCCATAATCAGGTACGTATACAGTGGGAACTCGAAATGGAAAGTGTTCAAAACTCTCAGTGACTACCAAGCACTTAATGTACTTAATAAGGCTTGTGGAACTGGTGATTTTAAAATTGTACCTACTTTTGTTTATAGATTCTTTGTTAATTATGCTTTCGTGGTTAAGTTTGAAGGTAACTAGGTTTAAGACAGCAAACGATAGCAAAGGCTTGAAATATGCATAGAGATGAGACTAAAGGAACTAAATTGGTACTAGCGGGATCTCACTCTCACTCTGAGGCAAACCTGACAGCGGTGGAGAATCTCTTACTCATTCCACCGACTTTTTCTTCAATGGATTCACATAAGACAAGCATCGTCTTCTATATCTTGTCTTTTTGACCATTGAGGACAAGATGGGGCAGGCGAAACTGGTCTCGAGCGTGTTTTTGTCGCAATCACGATAATGACATTCTATTGACGACTCCCACGCAACGTCGCAGTGTAAGTGCAATGGTTAAAGCAGCACTAAGACGCTTTAGTCTCTGGATTTTTTATTCATTTATTTTATTGCTTAGGCCCACCTAGTGTTAAGCGATTACCGGAGCCCATAGACAACGTAAATAACCTAACCTACCTTAAGAAATAAGTCCTAAAGGTCTCAGTATAGCTACAATGGTTGCCCCGCCCTTCAAACCGAAACGCATTACTGCTTCACGGCAGAAATAGGCAGGGTGGTGGTACCTACCCGTGCGGACTCACAAGAGGTCCTACCAGCAGTAATTATGCAAATTATAATTTTGCGGGTTTGATTTTTATTACACGATGTTATTCCTTCACCGTGGAAGTCAATCGTGAACATTTGTCAAGTACGTATTTCATTAGAAAAATTGGTACCCGCCTGCGGGATTTGAACACCGGTACATCGCTAGATCCGAAGGCACTGGACGTCTCATGCTTTAGGCCACGACGACTTGGTATCTGGACAACTGGGTACCAAGACGACGTATCCACCAGGATGCAAGTCATCTCGAAGGTGGCACTGCCCTAGCCATGATATCGCGCTGAGTAAGTCGCAGTCTCACAGCGTTGTCGCTGATCAGACCCTAAGCCAAGTTAACCCACACCCATGTCACTAGCAACGTCAGTTTTACAGGTCAAAAACCATTAACTCTCTTAATGATTCAAAACAAAGAATCACCATAGCACATAATAAAAACTTAATCTGTAAATCTCACCACACGTAGCCCGTGGCTTGTAAAAAATATCCCTTGACAAAACCATAGAAAAAGCTTACAAAAAAAATGTAAACAATTCTTTTTTTGTGAAGGCAGGTTCGGACATGTTGTGGACTGATAATGTTCTAGGGTGAGCAAACCTATTTTTTGTTACCTTTTAATTAAAAAAGAAAGAAGTCGTTTTTGGAATTTTTAAACGATATTCTGTTTAATTTTATAGAGATATCTCATATTTATTATAATCAAATACCGGAGTACTTACAAATGCTATACTTATAAATGTTAATGAATGCGACAACCTTGATGAAGTCGAACAATTAATACTATGCTATCCTTCGCAAATAAACAGACCAAACCTAACTCTGAGATATGATTGCTGTGTTGTTGCAAATCGTGCACTGTATCAAATCGTTTAGATGAAACACGCAATACTCGTACTAGCAATAAGTTGTATTTCTAAACATTAAATTAAGTTTATTAACGTAATGTTTTCAAATGGTATAGTCGAACACATTTTCGAAACATAAAAAGGTTTTTTTTAAGATTGAGGGATTACTAGTATCCCGGAGGCCTATCCAGTTTTACCAGGACAGGTGGGAGAGCACGGGCTCAATCGGGAGGGGTGGGATGTGCCGACAGCTATCCGAGCGCCTCCAAAGAAGACATAACAACTCAAAAATAGCTGCTTCGTGAAAAAGGGGCTACGTAACGAAATGAGTCTACTTTTGGGACCTTAACATACGACATATAAATAGACATATTATTATTTAATTTTGATTCAAATAACCAATTATACAATCTTTTCGCAAACTAAACAAAGAGTCGAGATAAAAACTACAATAGTGGTAAAAACTAGGTGTTTCGCCCTATATTGAAAGCTACTGCGTAAAAGAGCATCCCTAACAAAAAAAATGTGGCTATTTGTTAAAAAAAAAGTTAAAGCCATTACCTGATAAGACCCAAACCATTACGTCGATAAGATGTGACTTTTTTCAAACCAACGTATTATTGAAATCAACAAAGACTATGTTGCAAATTTAATTTATTTCAGAGACTTCTAGAACCTCTTGCTCTTGATATTCTTTTTTATTTCTTGATTTTATTTTATTTAATATATTTTGTACACACAGCTGTTAGAAAAAACACGACAACAAGGATACAGAGTACAAGGGCACTTGATTTAAATGTGTAGTCGATGTCATGGTACCTATACTTGTTATTGTTAACAGGAGTTATTGGTAATATTTTGACGTCTTGGACTCTATAATTTCATTTAACATTTAATTAATATTTAATAGGCGTTGACTGAAAACTCCAAATCAAAATAAAACACGAGAAATTAATATGATTTTTGGTAGTAATAATTTTGCAGATGGCTTTGGAACCTTTGAGTCTGTGGTGGAATTTTGATTGTCTCTATACATCGCACCGTATGTATCGTAGAGAGTCCTCCGATGAAGTGAATCAAATTAACGCGCGATCTTCTTTTTTAAAATCTCATCACTTGTACCATAACAAAGTTTATCCCTACTATATGGGTTCACTGCGTGTGCTATGGTGATTTCCCAGAAATCATTCAAGGATAAATTGAATTACCTAAATTGTTTCTTAGGTGCTATGACACGTGCTTCTTTGGACGTGGTTTAAGTGGAAGTTCTAAATGGTAGATAGCGTTTTGGCTTTGCCCCTAATATTGCTGATGCTCACGGGCGATGGTTTGACATAAAAATAAAGTGTAAGTTTCGCGAAAACGTGCTTTATCGTTCAACAAAACAATAGTTCATTGTTTGTCTTCTACATTTTACAAGACCCGAATTCCTTGTGTGTTTAAGAATTTAGCTGATTCATACCAATCTTTTTTTTTATTCCTTAGATGGGTGGACGAGCTCACAGCCCAGCTGGTGGTAAGTGGTTACTGGAGCCCATAGACATCTACAGCGTAAATGCGCCACCCACCTTGAGATATAAGCTCCAAGATCTCAGCATAGCTGCAATCTTCTGCATTCTGTACCAAACACGCAATAGATTCGTCTTTGAAATAGGAAAATACAGCATTACGAAACTTATTATCAATATTCCATAATCCAAATAAAACAACATGATTTATCATGTTACGAAGTACATTTGTAATTCAGTTCGATGACGGTTCGCTGATAGCTGTGAAACATTCGAGGCTTAGATTTATAACGGGCATCGACTGGTCCAAACAAAGGATTCAGCTCGGGCGCACTTAAATCCTATCTAGGTTGATCGAGCGACAGTTTAGGTCTTATCCCGATATCTAGGTCTTAGGGTCTTACTCCACGGTTCGATAAACAACGATATTTGAAAGTTATATATCTATATATAATATCTTCAATATTTTGGACACGTATCGCGACGGCCAGCAGAGTCTACCGAGAAACTTGTTGTTCAGGGTAGGGTCAATGGTAAGAGATCTCGTGGACGAATCCCCATGTGCTGGACTAATCAGGTGAAAGACCTTAATGAAACCTCACTTAACGAGTGCATACGCCAAGCTTCAGTTCGCAAACTATGGAAAACATCTGTCAAGGTTTTAATAAATAAGAATTCCACATGACCACGACTGCTCTGCCAAGAGAGACCGACTATGATGATGATGATATCTATTCTATCTCTATATATAAACATTATTTGCTGTTCGTTAGTCCCGCTAAAATTCGAAAGCGGCTGGACCGATTTGGCTTATTTTGGTCTTGAATTATTTATGGAGGTCCAGAGAATGTTTAAAAGGTAGATAAATATGAAAATGCTCGGAATTAAATAAAAATAACAATTTTGTTTTCCCATTAATGTGTCCCCCGTCGGACGGATTCCCTTTATCTGTTTTAAGTTTATTTTATACAAAAGTTTAGGTCTTTTATTTATCGGTTGAGGCCCTACAAAGTCTGCCGGGTCAGCCAGTTTATATAATACAACATTAATATACATATATATTTAATATACTCTCATAAAAAGTGCTACTGTCTGTGTCACTAGTAGACTTGGAATAACAGCTACCAAATTCAAAGGAATCTTACTCAGTGTGACAGAAGTATAAAGTCAACCTTATCTAAGCGTAGACTTTTTTCCCTACCTAAGCGCTGATAGCCTAAGGGCGTATTCCAGCTATTCGCGGTCTTAACCTGAGAGAGTTTGCTATCACTAGCTCCAGCTAATCGCACGGCCTGAAAGTACTAAAATAAAATTGAGCTGAATTAGGTGTTTTCTAAAACTATTTAAAATTTACAAGTCCAGCGAAATAAAGGGAAGCCATATAATCCTCCTGGATTAATTTACTAATACTGACTATGACAGACGGCAATAGAGGGCAATAATAATCACGAAGCCATAATTCAACTCGCGTTAATGATCCAGAGACATTGAGAAAGCTCAAGAAAGATAAAGATCATTGGGGTAATTCATCGTAGGATTTGTTTAGAACAGCTAATTAGACGGTAGTAAAATACAAGTCGTCACTTGTTAAAAATATTCTGGGCGATAGGTTTTTAAAACGGCTGCCGTATTTATAGAACGCGACTGTTCGTTGGCGATAAATTAGATCTGAGCATGGTTTAACCAATCATTATTGTTGTCGTGAGAAAGAATTCGCAATACAACTCTTGATAGAATAATAATATTGTTGTTGCTTATTAAAAATTCGGTTTTTGTTAAAGCATGACTATTTACAATTATTATTATCAGAATATTTGCTTTCAATGTATAATAACTTAACACTTCGGGAACAATCACATTGATACATGATTAGAACAAACCTATATTGTAGCCTATTTATATAATAAGATTGAAACAATTATAACAGCACATTTAATAAATAAAAATGTTTTTTTTTTGTTTTTGCTTAGATGGGTGGATGAGCTCACAGACCACCTAATGTTAAGTGGTTACTGGAGCCCATAGACATCTACAACGTAAGTGCGCCACCCACCTTGAGATGTAAGTTTTAAGGTCTCAGCTTTCTATCTGCATTAACACATTACACTTCACGGGTGGTAGAACCTCTTGTGAGTCCGCACGGGTAGGTACCATGACCCTGCCTATTACTACCGTGAAGCAGCAATGCGTTTCTGTTGGAAGGGTGGGGTAGCCATTGTAACTATAATGAGACCCTAGAACTTATATCTCAAGGTGGGTAGCGCATTTACGTTGTAGATGGGCTCCGGTGACCACTTAACACCAGGTGGGCTGTGAGCTCGTCCAACCATCTCAGCAATATTTTTTTTATCAGAGTCGTCTGATACAATATCAAATTTTAAAACGCCACACCTCACTTATCGTGGATATAACTCGTGCCCGAACAGACCGTGAAAACGCACCGTTATCCTGAAATCTAGATTTTAGGATTTGTTTAATTTACGAATGTTTATCGAGTCCACATCGAGAATTAGGTTTATTGTGTTTTGAATTCCAGTTCATATGATGAGCGCGAAATGTATACAGTGTATTCATTTTAAATGTTGATAAATTTATTGCTTGAACAATATCGCTCCAAATAGTCCGCATGCTCATGATCCGGCCACATTGCATAGTACCCGTCGTTCACGCTAGCAGATTCGATACTAGGTTCTTTTTTTTCCGTACCTATGCTGATGGCCTTGAGAGACTATTTCAGCTTCTCCTTGACGTGTAGGTGAGCTCACGGGGCTCAAACCGGGTGTGTTGCTAACGCTGGCCGTAGCAAGAGCAGTGCTTCGCGGAATCTACCACCGGATTGGAAACGCGACCCATTGAGAAGATCCGGCGAGAAACTCAGTGGGCTGTGTCTATCGGTTCATTTACTCGTCGAGCCCTTCGTCGCAAGCGACGGGTTCGGCGAGGACGGTAACGTGGACAGGACCTTTCTTAACTAGAAAATCTACGTTGGTCTAAAAAAAGCTCTCTGCCATCTGCCGGGAACGTGTTATGAGCTTCTTCGGACACATCATGCGGTCTCCCAGACATAAATTAGAGAAGCTCATAATTGCGGGTCTCATAGAGGGCAAGCGCGCCGTGGGCAGAATACCAGCTAAATGGTCAGATCTAGTAAGGGAAGCACGTAGTGGTAGTCTGTACCATGGGGTCCATACCACCCATGATCGAGCACTGTGGAGGAACGCCACATGTCGTCGCGATCCTCAGCAGTGAGGGAACGATATAGAAGAAGAAATCGAAGTGTGTCTGCATGTCGATGATCTCTGTAAAACACATACATAGTCATCTCAAGGGATCGAACTATCGGGTAATATTTGTTCAGCCCCTAAAGTAGAATCTGTAATACAATCACCATTTTTTTCTTTTTTTTGTTTGTTAGTATATTTGTTCGTTAGAAAAAAAAAGTATAAAAAGCTTGTTTTATTTTATACATATATTTAAATGTGGTTTGATATCACAAAACAATTTTGCGTTCCTGTTTTAGGACCAAAAATACAATTGTGTTACTGCAATTGAGACGCAGATTTATGTCTCAAGATTGAGGGGGACATTTAAATTGTGTTTCCTAACCTTTCAATTTAAAACTATGTAGATAGGTGTTTCAATTCACTCTCAATTCGGCACTAGACAGAAGAATCGTGGGTTTAGCTGACCATACACACACCAGACAGGAGCATCATGGGTTTAGCTGACCATGTACTCCAAAAAATCCTGTGCTACATATAAAAAAAAAACAAAGTGAAAGTTGTAAATGTTACAAAAAAAATCAAAAGAGTTTGGTGAACGCAACTCAATTTTTTCTTTTTTTTACGTATCTACACTTTTATTGTAGGCTCTATTATGCTTTGCTCTAGAAAAAAAAAACCTGTGAAATTAGCCTCACTGCAATCTAGTGAGCAAACACCACCAAGATGTTCCTTATAGAACACAACAATAACATCACAAAAAAAAAAAAACCGATGAAATTGTTAACTCCGCACACGTGCACGAACACAAAGGTTTCCTACAAAAAATTGGCAGTAGGTCAAAAGTAGGGTAAACTGAAACAAAGATTATAATACCTTCATTTTGATCGTTTTTCCTACTACACAAAGCATAAAATCGTGCGTTTTATAGTACATTTAATTTTGGTTCGGTTTTCTACCTGTTGCAAGGGGCGGTGATAGAAAATTAGTCACGATATCAGGATACACTTGGTCATACCGTGATATACAATGTTTTTCGTTTTAAACAATTTTGGCCTTACGAAAGTCTGTAATTTAAGTTAAAAAAAAAAGTTTGCTTTCGTAAAATTAAACTATTCTTCTCAATCGTATGCACTTTTGGCAGAGTGGTCGTGGTTCATCAGTTTGGGTGATGGTGTGCTTCACCAGACGTCGCCATTCCCCGCTTACCGCGGCCCTTCCTGTGCTCTCCTAAATAAAACTAAATTATATCGCACATAGTATTGTAAATGATCTAACAATTAGACGCAACTATGAGTTGTCTTCGTCATTTATTACTTTTCAATAGAAGCCAGCCGCTGCAGAGCCTAGAAATTCGTCATCATTGGCTAAAATGTTCTGCGCTACTTCTATCGAATGAATTTTTTTAACGTAGTTGATAAAAATGATTAGCTAGACAGTTATTTCATCGTACGCATTGTGCGTCCATAGCCGTTTCTCATTTATAGACTTTGCTTAAGATTTATGTAAAACATGCTTTTTTAATAAACACTATTATTTATCGGGTCTTTACTATGATTTCTAGTTTTAATTATGTAGTCCTTCTTTTTTTTGAGTCTTTACTGGTGGCCCTGAGGCCTTTCCAGTTTCACAAGGACAGGTGGGCGAGCAAGAGCTCAGCCAGAAGAGGCTTGATTTGCTAACAGCTACCCGAGTGCCTCCAAGGAAAACCTAATAACTCAAGAGTAGCTGCTTAGCCATTTAATTAGTCCTCTTTCATGACAAACTCTCTTGCTGTGGCCGCCGGAAATTTCATACCCGATTCTGTGGACGAATGGTGAACAGTCGATTCCGCCCTAAGTACGTCATTACGGATATTCAATAATATTCAATAATAGCTGGTAGCTTTGAGGGGCTATCCCAGCTAGACAAGGTTTGGTAGGTGAGCTCATGAGGGTCAATCTGCTAACTCCAGCTCCAATAATTGCAGTGCTTCGCTAAAACTACCACCGGATTGAAATTGTGACCCACTGAGAAGATCTGGCGTGTAACTCAGCGGGTTGTATCTATGGGTTAAGCTGTACATCGAATTCTTCGTCACATTCCCTGGGTTCGAAGAGAATAGTGACTAGAGCTTGGAGTGCCAAAAAGCACCGAGAGCGAATTGGGAGGATCTGACATGACATGTGGTACGTTGCAAAAATTCACCAAGAATTTATGTGTTCACTCCCAAATTAAGAACTTTTGCAATCCTAAAAGCACTATTGTTTCACCGACTAAAAACAAATGTTTGTAATAACCGAAAAACGCGATTGTGTTCGTCATATCAAATCAATTTATGATATAGCTCTGGGTTTAATGTGTGGCATTCTGTCTTCAAGACACTTACTAAATGTGTACGTACATTAAAGGGCTCTTCTTTGTTAGTTAAATATGTAGAAGGCTCGACGAGTAAATTAACCCATAGACACAGCCCACTGAATTTCGGGCCGGATCTTCTCTGAGGGTCGCGATTCCGATCCGGTGGTAGATTCTGTGAAGCACTGCCTTTGCTAGGGCCCGATTTAACAAATTCTCTCGGGTTGATACCGTGAACTCACCTACCCATCCGCGCAACGCTGGAATAGTCCTTTAGCCTACCAGCGAGTAGGCAGGGATAAAAAATGTGAACAGGAAATTACTTGATACTCTGAAACTCCTTCTAGAAGTTACCACAAAAAAAGGTTGATTACTAATGGTGAGGTACGTTGTAAGCCCTTTTTGCCACTAAGCCCTAATGCGTTCCAGGACGGTGGGATTGCCCCTTTACAATGGAATTGAGACCACGACTCATGTCTCAAGGCGAATTACGCTATTTACGTGAATAGACGATCTGCTTAGATCTAGACATATACTGGTAACCATTTAAAAATTACTAAAACTACTAATCGGCTAAAGCTACTTTTTAGTCAGAAAAAAATACATATCTATTTATTTCAATGACACACATCGGCACAGGGTAAATGGTCTCGCAGTCCATTCCGAGGCTTTAGGTGGAAGTCACAATTGCAACGTCTAAATACTGCTAGTGTTCAAATGGAAGCTCAGCCTGTACGATCTGTTCTAATGGACAGATCGCGTGTTCCACAGCTGATGGGGAGAAGGCCGTGCCAAAATAACCGATTGCTCTACAACCTGATTTATCATTACGCCTTTAGCTATTTTCTAACTGAACACCAGAATTTGTAACGCTATTTTGGCGTTATGATCATGTAGCTAATTAATATTTTTTTTATTTTTTTTATTGCTAAGATGGATGGACGAGCTCACAGCCCACCTGGTGTTAAGTGGTTACGGGAGCCCATAGACATCTACAACGTAAATGCGCCACCCACCTCGAGATACAAGTTCTAAGGTCTCAAGTATAGTTACAACGGCTACCCCACCCTTCGAACCGAAACGCATTACTGCTTCACGGCGGAAATAGGCGGGGTGGTGGTACCTACCCGTGTGGACTCCCAAGAGGTCCTACCACCAGTGAAAAAGGAGTATATTATATATAAGGAGTGCTAAAAACACTGGCCTCTTATGAGAATAGAATGTACAAATATTAATAAAAAAAGTTTCTATGAGCTACTGCTTTAATTAATTATGGTTAAGTTGTTAGTAGAGCCTGTAGGTATTATTTATAACATGAATGTCTCAAGGTGGGTGACGATCTTGAAGTTTAAATATCAATCATAATGCGTAGCGGTTAGCGATCGCAGAAATACACGAGGTGATTGTAAGGACCTGTGCGGGTTTACAATAGACAGATAAATAGCATGTACTCGTGGTATAATTAATAATATAGGTATGTATATTAATATAGAAAATTTAAATCTTTTTTTTTTAATATATGATGCTCCATTTGTCGTGGAAGTAATCCTTCAACACGTGCGAAGGACATATTTCCATAGAAGAAACTAAAATGGTACTTTTTTTTTCAACTATGCCTTGGAAGGCTATATCAGCGTTACCCTAACATGTAGGTGAGCTCTCGGGGCTCAAACCGGAAGTGTTGCTAACACTGATCTTAGCAAGAGCCGTGCTTCACAGAATCTACCACCGGATCGGAAACGCGATCCACTGAGAAGATCCGGCGACAAACTCAGTGGGCTGTGTCTGTTGGTTAATTTATTCGCTGAGCCCTTTGTCGCAAGCGACGGGTTCGGCGAGCACGGTGACCGGGCTGCTTATAGTATCCTAGCGCATAATCGCATTGCTTGGATGCGACTACACCTGGCGTCTTGACGTTTATAAGTAGTAGCGGATTTCTTCAATTAGATAAGTTCACGGCCCAACTAAGTTAACGGTAACGGGACAGCTCATAGATATCACAACGCGAATCCCATCACTCATTACGTAGCATAACGTCCAAAACTCAAATTACTCAAAGAAAAAACCCAATATCAAGAAATATTTATCACTAGCGGTCCGTTCCGGCTCCCCTCGGGTCTTTAACAAACATTTCAAGGTTATATGACGTTGTTTTATTTAAAAAAATAAAAGAACACTTATTGCGGCATAAATATAATAGTTAGACATATACTGTTACGATACTCTTTGTAAATAATAATGTGTTCTACAAAGTCGTAGTACATTATTTTATTCTATCATGAATAGTTTTCGCAGGGCACGCGACGTAAAGAATATTTTAGGTATTTTTTTTACACCTTGGGTTACATTATTGGAGTTTTAGTAAGGATCCCTAATTTTTTTCAAAAAAGATTATATCCCATGTCACTCGGGAATAGTGTAGCTTCCAAACAGTGAAAGAATTTTCCAAATCGGTTTAGTGGTTTCGGAGCCTATTCAATACAAACAAATAAACAAATCTTTCCTCTTTATAATATAAGTATAGATAAAACCTTTTGAAAACAATCAAGACACTCTTAAATAGTAGTGATTCATAAACAAGTCTGAATCGAAAATAGAAAAATCGTACGAATATTATACAACATTTGGGTAATGGAATACAAATGGCACTCATTAAGGAAATCTAAAATTAATTTAATATTTCCGGTCCGATAATTGAATTTACATAGAGTATTTGTAAATTGATCTTGTTTAATTGCTAAGATACATACTTTATGTATTATTTTATGTTTTAATAGTGGCAAATGTTGTAATGAAATTTTCTGGTCAATTACTACAAGTGAACGCATACTCATTTATCTTACTTTATTGGGAGCTGAGCGAACTGGGATTTTCTCTACAAACTTATGCTGATCTGTCTGGCTTCTTTTATGGGAGTTTTTTGTAAGGTTTTTTTAATTCGTTTGAACGTCCTCGTTTCCTACCTGGTGTTAAGTGGTTTAATTGGAATCCATAGCCATTAACTCGTGAATGCTGCCACCCAATTTAGTCTTGAGGTCTTGAGGTTTTGAGGTCTTAATTGCTTGGAAATTACGTACAAAATACATTTGTTGCGGTTCATTTTTATTATTCATCGTGGAAATCATTCGTGAACATAGCTTATGCTTTTTCTTTATTGCCCTGGTAGGTAGACTAGCGTACGGCCCTCCTGATGGTGAGTGGTTACCGTCGCCCATGGACTTCAGCAAGCCAGGTGCAGAGGCAAGCCGCGGCCTACCCAAAAGTGTTATGTATGTGTTTTATTAGATAACAAAATGGTATCTGCCTGCTGAAAATTATCCTTTAAGCCACGACGAATACGTGCTCGCGACTCTTTTACAGACAGATAACTTCTACTAATTTTACTTGTGGTAGACCTTAATGTAAGCCTGCATGTGGGCTCATCGTACTTTTTTCCGCTACATTGCTGCATTACGTTTGAATAATACACAACATAACTCCGGATTCGACCTCATATCTTAAGGTGACCATTTTTTTACCATAACTCAACACCGACTGAGATATGAGCTCAACAACTAGTGAAATAAATAAAAATGGGAGGGTGATTGGTAAGTTACTAAACGTCCTTAAGCCTGTGGCTAAACCAAAGTCAGTAAAACCCGAAAAAAATATTTGCCATTGATACTATTGATAACTCACATACATCATCGAATAGATATAGTTGATCGAAGTTAATATTCCTAAACTGAAAACATGTGTTGGATCAGTGCGAATCTCTTCTTTCTCAGTTTTCTCCCAGCTCTAAAACAATGACTTTTCTTATCCATATGAGGCATCATGACATGTTCTTCTTCAAACGAGGTTTGCGGACAGTCCTCGGCAGTAAGCAGACGCTTGGCCATGCCCCCAGCATTGCCGACCATAGCGACTTACCAACGAAGGCAATAAAAAAAGCTTTACAAAATCCACCTAACAATATTCTCGTTGCATTAGCTATGTCTGTAATATTAAGTGACTTACCTTTATTGTTTTTTGTGAAATGTAACTAAGCTTTATACCCCCATAGTTTTAATAATGGTATCGCATGGGACACTCGATTAAGTTGACATCGTTAATCTAATGATCCATATTACGGGTCTGGTGTTCTTTCCCATGCAGGTATTGTTTCGTTATGGTGTTTTGAGGTTCAATAATGATCAAAAATGGCCTAACGGATATCTGATGGTGACTGTTAGAATGTATTTATGCTTTTGTTAATAAAAATGGCCGTAGCAATCTGAACCAATACGCTGTTCTATTGTTTTTGAGTTGGTTAGCGGATATCTGCCTGAGTTTCAAGGTACGACATTTTGGCTGTTTGTTGTCTGGTCTAGAATAGCATTACTCCATCTCGTCCCGTGGGTGTCAAAAAGGGCAACTTTTTCTGTACAAAATAGCAGCGTTATCTAATTCCGCATAGTTAGGTGCCCATCACCCTGTCTAATTTTACCGTTTAGCAGTCATGCATTTCGTTTTGATGAATAGAACAGCCGTGACATGCAAGCTCTATGGACTTTGGTGGTCAACCTATATTAAGAAGAATCGAGTGACAAATATTTATCGACTTGGCCAAAAGTGCACTATAATGGTCCTTTTCGCTTCTTTTTACTGCGAAATGCCAATGACTTCGCCCTCCCCGTCATAACTCCGTAAAATATCCAGACACTCACCCAGCCCTTCCTAATTTATAGAAACCATGTGAAAGGAAGCCTAGGTCAAAAATTTATACAAGACGAGAAGCGTTATCGATAGTAATTCCAAGATTGCCCGAGATTTAAGATTAAAATCAAATATTTAGCGTTAGAAGACCAGAAAAAGCAGATTTTTAATTTATGATAATTTGACGTTTGTGTACAGTCAGTATTTTGCGACAAAACAGCAATAATGTTGATAAAAGAGAGTAATGAATGCGCAAAGCTTGGATACCTAAAAATCACAATGTAATAAACCAGCCCCGACTAAAAAAGCACTGTAACTCAATAATTCACAGTTTCTAAGACCGTTATTAGGTTTAAAACTGACAATTACACATTGTGTTTCTTTAAGCATTGTTTATAACATAGTCCCGGCGTATATCTACAGGGTGTTTTATTTTGAGATCCGTTTTATGTGTTTTTACAACAGTTCGAGTATTATGTCGGATTTTAGTGGGCACTCGGAGCAAGATAAAACGTATTAGGGCGGCAGTAAAATATTTGAGGTTGCTGTCATTATGAGGTATTGAATGACAGTTAAAATTGGCTTTAAATAAATGTGTGTGTTTTGAAGTTAAAATAGTTTATGAGTAATTTCGGGAAATCCTTCGACGTTAGACATGTCATGGTTGTTGCTGTGCTTAGAATGTGGAAGGAAGAGCTTAGTGAAAATTGTAAGCTGATGTATTTTATCTTTTTGTGTTTCAATTGTGGACTAAATATTGGTATCGAATAACTTAAGCTAACTGATCCGACATTTTTAATCATTTATAGAGTTAGCTGAGAGTATGACAAGATTTTATCCAGAAATATTTTGACTAAAATAGTACATGGATAAAATCTGAACATTTTTCCTCAGCGTGGCAAGTGTTTTGGTATCCAAGTGATAATAGAGGCAATTATAATTAGACTATAGAGCCTAATTGAATTGGCATAATAATGATGTATGTATCATAAAACAACTATATCAACTAGTTATTTCAATGCAGTTTGAAGAATATTTTTTTTTAAATGTAATATTATAACAATGAACATAGATGTGGCAAAGACCGCATCACCTCTACGCTAGTGCATTTGTAATTGAGGTAGTCCTCAATTACAAATGGCAACAAATTACCAAGCTTCAAAATTAAAATGTATTGAACGGTGAAGACTTGCTAACTTACGGGTAGGTACCACCACTCACCACCTTGCCTATTTCTGTCGTGAACCAGTTATGTTCTATATTATATATTAAACAAAAAAATAATTATATACATTAAGGTGAAAAAAAGAAGAAGAACGGGCTCATTTATATCAACATATTATGTAAATTTAAAACCTTTTATGTTTAACGTAACATCATCATCATCATTATCCTGCCCTTCTCCCAGTTACCTGGGGTCGGGCAACATGTTTTCTCCTTCCATACTCTTCTATCATATACCATTACTTCGCTCACTCCCCTCTTACCCATATCGTCTTTCACGCAATTCATCCATTTCTTCTTAGGTCTACCTCTTCCTCTATATCCTTCCACATTCATAGTTAACATTTAACGTTAACTTAGAGCAACATTTAACGTAACATATTATGTTTTATTGATTTACGACTTCAAAAGTTTCAGATAGATGACTCTAAATATATCTTTAAGCTTTAATAATTCATTTTTACACAAACATATTGTTTAAATCAGATTAAGCTATTGCAAAGATTTCCAAAAATACTAAAGTGCAGCTGATACCACTTTAACAACAAAAAACGGTAAACAAACACAAGACGTCTTCATCGCGCCATTTATTTTTACGTTAAGCATAGATAATACCTGAAAAGGACAAGTAAAGAAAACACTAAAATTGTTTATAGGAAGCAGTTATCACCAGGAATAATTAAAACCATTGTCTTTGGCCAACAAAAATTACGGTCGACATAAATCGTGAGGCCCGCTGTGTCGTTTGAGACGCCATATTTAAAATAGTACCATAAAAACATGTCGTAAGTATTGAACCACCAGAACTTTTGGTCCCTCAGAATTCACGGTTTCATTAAAACGTGACAAGAATTTTAATTTTTCTGGGTTGTAACAGTTTTCTTTTGACTTGTTTGCGAATCGATATGGCCAAACATCGATTATTTAATTATTTTTTTTATTGCTTACATGGGTGGACGAGCTCACAGTCCACCTGATGTTAAATGGTGACTGGAGCCCATAGACATTTACAACGTAAATGCGCCACCCACCTTGGGACTAGCTCGTGTCCTTTTGATTATTACTACTTTTTATCTTTTACATCATACAGCACAAGTTCCATCAGCACAGGTTAAATTTTAGTGCTTTTTGCTTTAGGTTTTGTCGTTCTGTTACACTACACTCATGCTCACTCAATCACTAATTTGTTTATTAAAAAAAATTCGAGTAGAATTCCCACATGGTCTAGGTATATGCAGCGTTAGTGCTGGAACTAAGGGTGCTATACATACATACTGATAAACATATACATATATGTTTATATATTTACCCATAAGTACACCCATACACCCATAAATATTAAGATAAATATAAAGACTATAATATTGTCTCGAATTTTTATTTTGTAGAAAGTAACATTGTCTCGTGCTTACTGAATACTCCTAAAATTGCACGTTTGATTTTTCTCTAAAACTAGAGCAGCTATTAACATTGACACTTGTTGACAGATATGATTTACTGAGTAGCTAAATAATTCACGTACACCAAATACTTAAATGCAAATTCAGAAAAAAACTAAGTTGAATGTAACCAATGAAAGTGAATTTAAGTTCTAAGCTCTCCTTAAAAATCGTCGAAGCTCAAACAAAACTGGTTTGTTAACGTAAAAAAAACGGAGAGTGCCATCGATCTACCTCCTGTGGGGATCTTGAAGGCATTAAATATTTTATTGGTAGTTAACTTTGCTTTATTATTCAACTTCCAGATTAGGATAATAGGTAATATCATTAGGGACGACACAGATCGACGGCTTAGGTATTTTCTACTAATTAGTCTAATGATTCGGTTTGGCTGACATTCGGATGCAAACTTTTTAGGATTAAACACGAAATAGGACGCGGTCAACTTGCAGAGGGATAAGCCAAGCCCGGCACTCCTCAATGTATTACAAAAACGCATTATTGCAGTATTGCAAGCGTTATTGCAGTATTGCAATTTTTTTTCTACATTTTCTGATAGCCTTGAGAGGCTATGTCAGCGTTACCTTGGCGTGTAGGTGAGCTCAAGGGGCTAAAACCGGAGTGTTGCTAACACTGGCCCTAGCAAAAGCAGTGCTTCGCAGAATCTACCAACGGATCGGAAACACGACCCACTGAGAAGATCCTGCGAGAAACTCAGTAGGCTATTATTGCAGCAAACATATTATTAGCTTTTAGTTCTTATAATCAGATCCTTTCGGAGTGTTTCACCGGACGCTTTTTAAGTTTGCGATCGTTTCAGTACCCTAATCAACAGATGAAGCTATTTTGAGGATCTAATTTTATGACCCATACCTAGCAATTTAAAATACGTACCTAACATGTGTTTTTGTAATTAAATCCAATCTTCCAGTTCCATAAACTTGAGTATCTGCTAATGTGAGCTCGAATAGGTAGTACTATGTACTAAGTATTAATTACCTTGTCAATTTATATCGCGAAAAAGTCATACTTTGAATTCTAGGATTCGGTACACACATTCGGACACAGTATTAGGTCTCAATCATACCCGATCCTGTGGACCAAATAGTAAACAGTCGACGTCGCCCTAAGTACGTCGTTACGGATCCTCCTTGTCCATTAACGGTGCTTTTAGGTACCGCAAGCACTGATCACCATTCTCGCCGAACCCGTCGCTTGCGACGAAGAGCTCGACGAGAAAATTAACCCATAGACCACTGAGTTTCTCGCCGGATCTTCTCAGTGAGTCGCGTTTCCGATTCGGTGGTAGATTCTGCGAAGCACTGCTCTTGCTAGGGCCAGTCAGTGTTAGCAACACTCCTGGCTTAAGCCCCGTGAGCTTACCTACGCGTCAAGGCGAAGCTGACATAGCCTTTCAAAGCTATCAGCATAGGTAGGAGAAAAAAAAGAAAAATAGATCTCAACATACTTATAAGATCCGGTAGCAGTTTGGGCGTCAATTTTTCATTTATTTTGCACCGGGCAACTCACCCTTTAGGCTGCGATGACTCCAAATACATATTTTATATCGTGAATTTGTTCAGTAAAAATGCAAATGCAGAAATAATTCAAATTATTAATATGCAACCCAAAGATTAAGGATATATTTGTAAAGCAATGCACCTACAAAACTGCTAACCGCTTTCCTGAAATATCCGATCTTATATACCTAATAATGCTATTCGCAGTAAACCTCGGGAGATTATCAGCATTTTAATGACCAATAAACGTTCCTATATACCCTTTACAGTTCCCTTGATTGATTCTAAGGCGCGCTAAAGATTTACTGTATGACTAAAATGTAATCCTTAGGGAATAAGGACAAAGGGAAGTCGGAATACAAATGTTTATTGATACATTAATTTTAATTCGAATATCTCCGTATATTTATGTTTCCTCTCGCGATTTATTGGTTTTAAGCGGTGGTTTTAGTGTTTGGTTCGATTGAAAATAGTGCATTTTCAGTTGTACTACGGGTACATAGATGTGTTGTTTGTGCCACAGTCCTGCCTATTTCTAGCTCGAAGAAATCTTGAATTTCGGGGGTTTTTTTTTTCTTTCTCTCGGACTAATCCTCCAACATGTAATGTCTTGGCGCTAACTAGATACCTAATTCTCATACAAAGTAGTTTTCGCACGTCATGCCTCTCCTACTTTCATTCCGCATACTTAATCTTTCTAGTATCCATCACGCAATCACTCCTGTGGGTGGGACTCACACATTTCTGTAACCTACTATAACTACTACACTATTTCTTATTTTAATTTGTTTACTTTATTGGAAGGAAATAAATGTGGACACTTCTCTGGTCTTAGAGGGATGGGAATTTTGGTAGCCACTTAATAGCTGTAAGCCCGATCGCATATTGCACAAACTCGAGGTCGTTCTTCAGATTTTCAAACCAAATCAAATAAATAAAAAAAAACTACATAAATGAAAGTACATGCTTATTGAACGTCAAAAACAACTACCGCCAATTCACAAAAACTAGCCTCCGTCCTGAGAAGAACTGGCAAGAGACTCAGCGGGCATGTCTTTTTTTTTAATATTAGACTTTTTTTATATTATATATTTTTTTAAATATTCATTTCCACAAGATAGATATAGATCCACATAGATTTGAAGGGCTGTGACAAGATTGTGTCAAGGCTCCATAGTTCATGTCGTAGTGAACTGTAATTGTCTGATGTAGATAAACGCTAGTTTCGCTGGCAACTGGATAAATCCTTTCACTTAGCTGAGACCTCTAAACTCTAAAACGATAGCCAGATTCGGGTGATTTCTGTCGGTGATTTTGCATGCTTTTTTTTATTGCTTAGATGGGTGGACGAGCTCACAGTCCACTTGGTGTTAAGCGGTTACTGGAACCCATAGACATCTACAACGTAAATGCCCCATCCACCTTGAGATATAAGTTCTAAGGTCTCAAGTATAATTACAACAGCTGCCCCACCCTTCAAACCGAAACGCGCTACTGCTTCACGGCAGAAATAAGCAGGGTGGTGGTACCCACCCGCGCGGACTCACAAGAGGTCCTACCACCAGTAATTACGCAAATTATAATTTTGCAGGTTTCATTTTTATTACACGATGTTATTCCTTAACCGTGGAAATCAATCGTGAGCATTTGTTGAGTACGTATTTCATTAGAAAAATTGGTACCCGCCTGCGGGATTCGAACACCGGTGCATCGCTCAACACGAATGCACCGGACGTCTTATCCGTTAGGCCACGACGACTTCTTGCATCTCTTACACGAAACATTCTTGCTTTAATAAGCCTGCTGTATATAGAACATGAATATATAATCAAACTAAACGATTCTCTCCTTATTTATTATTAATGCATANATTTCATTAGAAAAATTGGTACCCGCCTGCGGGATTCGAACACCGGTGCATCGCTCAACACGAATGCACCGGACGTCTTATCCGTTAGGCCACGACGACTTCTTGCATCTCTTACACGAAACATTCTTGCTTTAATAAGCCTGCTGTATATAGAACATGAATATATAATCAAACTAAACGATTCTCTCCTTATTTATTATTAATGCATATATTAAAATGGCACGATAGCTGTAAAATACAATGGACACTTCTAAATATTTGTTATTCAAGATGACGTTCACGTTGTGATGTCTATATACTCCAACACCCAGTTCAGCACGCCAATGTACTCATGGAAGATAAAAAAAAACGTGTGGCACTCGGGAGTTGCCGCGGTAAAGCTATAGCATAGCATTTTTTATCAATGCAATTATAATTAGACAATATTTATTTTATATTAAAACAATAATAAAACAAGACCACGCTATATTTATAAACATTAACAAAAGCAAAACCTTAACTGTCCCCTTCACACTCATAAGCTAGACCGCGGGAGATAGAGATGGGCAGACTTTTCATGATGCGCATGCAGTGTGACGTCACGCCACGCGCTTATTCACAAACACTACACAAGCCCAACGTGTTAATGTGTTGAACGCCAGCTACATGGAAGGCGGAATGAGAGGTGTAAGGTTTTTTTCGTTACGGAATTTCATGATTACAGTAAGCCGCGCTCAAGGCCCGCGATAAAATCTATGCAATAGCTTAAAAAAACTCATATTACGACAGACATCTATATATTAATACGTGAAGCAAAAACTTTGTATCCCTTTTTACGAAAATTGCGCGGACGGAGGAGTATGAAATTTTCCACACTTATAGAGGATATAGAGAAGAAGTGCACAATGCTAATATTTTTTTTAAATAATGCATAAAAGATACATTAAATCAATAAAGAAAACGTTACACACACTATATACCATGTATTTGACGCACACACGCATGCATACTATTTATTGTCAAACTTTTGTTCTTGACGTCTGTTGTCAAATTGAGAATATATTAAATATTGTTTGTCTTTGTTAATATCTTTTATAGTGTAGTCTTGGCGAAATTTGTGATTATAGAAGTAAAAATACAATCATAATAGTGTACAAACATACAATTCCAATTAATTATAGTCGAATTTCGACTACTGCGGGACCTCTAGTATTAATAAATAAACGAAAATCTAGATAAACAATTCACTAATTCACGTTAAGCCAGTACAGCATGCGCCGTGATCTTGTCATTACGAAATAACAACAAACCACGTATTTGCTAAAGACAATAGGTCTAGAAACTATAAACAGGTTTACCCTTGACAGTGTAATTATAAGGAGTCCATTATATTGCGATCACGAACCGAATGGCCTGTATTGATAAAGGTTGCGTTTTATTTACTCGTTTTTGATAAGTCTAATTTGTCGATAGAAATATACAACATAATGATGATATTAAAGCACATTGGAAGAAGAAGAGAACTATCGAACTAAAACTATACCCTATTAGTAAAATAACTTTAATAACGGGCAAATGTTATTGATTTAAATTCGTATCCAATCTATGTTTGAAAAGAGAATTGTCTTTTTTTTTCCTACTTATACTAGTAACTTCGAGTAGTTATTATAGATTCGCCGAGCTTGTAGGTGAGCTCACGGAGCTCAAACCTGATGACGTTGCTAGCACGAACCCTAGCAAGAGCCGTGCTTCGCAGAATCTACCACCAGATCGGCTCTAATTTTTTTTCATTCATATTTAAGAGCCTAAAATGATCGCAGACCTTCGCGTCGAAGCACTCACTGGATCCCGCAGGTTACTATATTTTAAATTGTGGTATTTACCAGATATATTAGTAAAACGGGTAGGTACCACCACCCTGCCTATTTCTGCCGTGAAGCAGTAATGCATTTCGGTTTGAAGGGTGGGGCAGCCGTTGTAACTAACTACACCAGGTGGGCTGTGAGCTCGTCCATCCATCTAAGCAATAATAAATAAAAAACGATTTCGTTGGTTCGAGGCTTTCTTAGTTTTCCGGTAAATCTTAGTATTCGGAAACGATTTCAAACCTTTCTTTTCATTTATTTAGGACAGCGCACAGAAAACGCGTAAAACAATCGGCTTCTTTATCATTATGTCATTAGGGGAGTGGTTACCAGTACTTGAGTTTCACTCGTAATTTATGATTTCAGCTGTAACCTAATTGTTCTTAGTTCGTTTGTAAAGTTTATCATCGTTTAAGCGTGATTAGTGTTTTGTTTTTGTCGATTGATACATTGTACAAATTAGGCAAAGACTCGTATGGCGTATTCAGAATAGAGTAGAGAAAACTGTAACATATTTTATTGTACGCCATAAACCTTATAGTAATATTGGAATACTAAAATAAATTATGTTTGAAATATCTCAAAATATTACATATACCGTATTTAAACCTGAAATTTAGTTAAGTCACTTTTTTTCCTACCTATTCTAGTAACCTCCGGTTATTCTAGATTCGCTGAACAAGTAGGTGAGCTCACGGGGCTCAAACACGACGACGTTGCTAACACGAACCCTAGCAAGAGCTGTGCTTCGCAGAATCTACCCCGGATCGCAAACACGACCCACTGAGAAGATCCGGCGATAAACTCAGTGGGCTGTGTCTGTGGGTTAATTTACTCGCCGAGCCCTTCGTCGCAAGCGACGGGTTCGACGAGAACGATGACTGTTGCTTGGGGTACCTAAAAGTACCGTTAGTGGATCGGGAGGATCCGAAATGACGTGTTTTGGGCGACGTCGACTGCTTTTCATTCATTCCCCAGAGGGTTCTCGTGTCGTGCCGCTTTCTCGAAATGGCGCACTGATGCCGACTGTAGATACTTACTGATGGACTCTAGGTCCAGGTCGTCGTGGAGATCGATGTTTCTGACGTACCACGGAGCTCCGATGGCTATCCTGCAAAAACGTGATTGAATGACATGAAGAGGTTTCAAGTTGGTGCGGGCCGCGTGAGCGAACACTACACTTGCATAGGTCATGACGGGGCGTATGCAAGTTTTGTCGAGTGTCACCTTATTTCTAAGGGACAATTTATTTCGCTTGCAAATCATCGGATAGATGCTCGTTACCGTTAGCTCATTAATGATACTATCCAAGAAGCCAACTCCAGATTGCCCAAAACAATCATACAAAGTTTCAGAATTTCAAACATAACGAAGTCGATTTTATTCATAAGTAATATTGATTGAAATTATGTTTATGAAATTGTTTTTCACAGTAAGAATAGATGAGCAGATAATTAATACTAATGAATGCAGTTCGGTTTCTTCTAGTCAAATGATATTATGATATTATGTATGTACATATTACATACATATTTAATATGTATTAAAAAAATATAATGAGAATAATTTGAATACGTAATGTCATTCTGTTGCCTAAATCAAGATATAAATCTGTTTATTCATATACCGCAAATAGCTTTAAAAAATATCCACATTTACTAACGTCTTCTTGAACTTACCCGTTTTTCTTCACGATGCTTGAATCAGAAAACAATTGCAATCTTTTTTGTTACTAAGCACAGTTAGCCAGAATTTTCCCACGATCATTATTCTCAATAAACTTATTTCATGTTTCTTTATGCAATTATGAACTGTATCAGTCTTGAAATAAAGATATAATAAGGCTAAAACAAAAGGAAGCATTTATAGGTGCGTGTCTAGAACTCTTTCTAGGAAAGAATGTGTTTTTTCAACGCCTCAGTGAATTTGTAAGTCAACCGTTGTGTCTTCTAATTGAAACTTGTTAATTATACAGAAAATTGCAAAATAAAACTCATATTCTAAAATGGCTACTTTATAAATGTGATTCGTCATATAGGATATTAAAGAACTAGCTTTTGTTCGCGACCTCATCCGCGTGGAATAGTTCACAAATAATGCTTTTTTTTTAGAACAAATTTGGTTTGCATAAAAAACGTTATGTGAGCCAACCTTAACATATATACATAATATGCTATCGTGGACTTTTTTTTAGATCTTTTAAAGGGGAACAATTCTGTCATACATTATTTTAGCGAAACTTCAATCGTTTCTGCAGCGCACGCAGCGGAAGTTCTTAAAAGGGAAAAAAAACCCAGATTTTGAAACATTCTTCATTAGTGCTCCGCTTGTATTGGTCTTAGCGTGATGTTATATAGCCTATAGCCTTCCTCGATAAATGTGCTATCTAACACTGAAATATTTTTTTCAAATCAGACCAGTAGTTCCTGAGATTAGTGGGTTCAAACAAACAAATTCTTCTGCTTTAGTATAGGTTTGAAAAAAATTGATGTTCGTTATTGTGGGCATATTAACTACTTCCTCACCTACTTCGGATACTTGCAGTTGCATGATTTGTCTGATGTTCATCAAAATCAAACAAATGAATACCAAAATTATTAACATAATGCATTTACACTCCACACAAATTACATCGTGCTATTATTTTGGATAGCCAAACAATTAGAATAAAAATTGGCCGATTCTAATCATCCTATTCTAAAAATAGCTAAACTAGAGCAAACCAAAGTATTCTTTAAATGTATCCCACTAAAGATCAGACTAGGTTGCGAAGTGACACTTTAAAGGGCACTTCGGAAAACGACACCGTTCGCGTATCATAACATTAATTTTAACGATTAAACCTACAACATTCTTCGTCATTCGTTTTAGGGGAATACAAAAAAAACCATTCAAATTTGGTCGCAGTAAAAATGCACGAAAAATTTCACTTTCAAGCAATAAAGGGAAGTGCGAGTGTGATACAACGTTATGCATACATTCGCAAAAGAAATCTTAGGGCCCCAGAACAAGAGAGGTTACGGGAATTTTGTCATTAGCAGAACTATGAAGAGGTAATAAAAAACAATGCCTGGAAGAAGGTAAAGTAAGAAGAAGTAATAAAGGTACATATATCTAAACAACTATCTCCAATGTAGAGCAGTGAGTGAACTAAACAATGAATTACTATAATTTTGTTAAAATAATTAAAAATCTTATGTATCATCGAATCCATCGATTGTTATTTCAATTCATTTAAATCATAATTTGCGGTAGGCAGCGGCTTGGCTCTGCCCCTGGCATTGCTGAAGTCAATGGGCGATGGTAACCACTCACCATCAGGTGGGCCGCATGCTCGTCTGCCTACAAAGGCAATAAAAAAAAATCTGCCCTAATCAACCAGACCAAATTTCGGTGACAAAAGTGAAAAGTAATTTGTAATTCGGTTTTTTCAACTTAAAAGACGAGCGGTTTTTGTTTGCAAGTTAAATAATATAACGGTATTCACGGATGTTGTAAGATTCATATAATAATCATTAATTTAAAAAACATTGTACTTCTTTAGTTAATCGTTATAAAAAACTACTTTCCCTGAATTAATCATTAAAAATTGAATAAGTAAGGTATACAAATTATATTTGCGTTTGAATTTTGTGCGATATTCAAAATCGCCAATTCTAAGGCCCAAATCCAAAGTGTAATTTTGTTTGTACAGTTTGACATTAAGTGGTTTTACAAGAAATTACATCCTCCAATATGCTTCCGTTAAGATGCTTGTTGTTAAATTTATATTTTCAATTACCCCTTGCATACATTTTTTTTGATAGTATATCGTAATTGCTGTTTTTTTTATTACACCTGCTGAAGTTGTAATAATTGTTACATTTACAGGTTCACACCTTTTCTGCTATTCTTTAGTTTGGCAGTTTTTAGTATATATTTTGGTTATTTTTTGGAAACACTTGTCATATAATTTATTGAACATATCTTCAGGGAAGGATTGAAAGGTTATTCAGTTAACAAGCAAGCTATGATTTAAGTAATTTTTTTTAGATTCGGTTATTTAGAGAAAATTTTACATAAGGCATGAAAAAAACAAACTAATTGCTGTAGTTAATACAAGTGGTGGTAGGAACTGTTGTGAGTCCGCGCGGATAGGTACCACCACCCTGCCTATTTCGCTTCACGTTTCGGTTTGAAGGGTGGGGCAGCCGTTGTAACTATATTTGAGGCCTTAGAACTTATGTCTCAAGATGGGTGGCGCACTTACGTTGTAGATGTCTGTGGGCTCCAGTAACCACTTTACACCAGGTGAGCTGTGAGCTCGTCCATCACCTACCCAATAAAAAAAAAAGTGATGCAACAAAATCATTGCCGATCGCTATTCTGAATCCTTGTTTGAAAAAGGAATAATAATACAGCATCTTTATATTGCCTTTGTACGAGCACGCTGACCACTTGATAGTAAGCAATCGACGTCGCTGTTGGATATAAGCAATGTGAGGGGTACAGTAAAGCCGCTCCATACATTTGAGGTCTCTCCTCAAACTTCACATACAATATAATTATAATAACCAGGTATAAGTCACGCACCATCATTTGGCCCTAAGCTTTGAGTACTATGGGAACCAGAGATTGATATACACTAAGTACGCTTAATAAGCTCTGCCAATGTCAGTCCAAAGCCTGGATGAGAAAAGAGGAGGGCTGAGTTTGGAGTTCGACCTTTCCACCGTAAAACAGTCAACGCCAAATGTCTTGCGGTGGCTAATTATCCGAACCCAAATAAGGCTTCAATAGCCTCGAAGAACTGAATCAATTCCAAAAGCACTGCAGTGGAACGACGCGGGACCCCACCAAGTGTATTTTCCCAAGAAATCCTCATGAGGCCACGACCCTCAGCATTAAGCATGCATTTATCGACCACCATTTATCGACGCATGTACGATTAAATGTATTTTTTTTTTATAGCTTAGATAGGTGGCCGAGCTCACAGCCCACCTGGTGTTAAGTGGTTACTGGAGCCCATGGACAATGTAAATGCGCCACCCACCTTGAGACATAAGTTCTAAGATCTCAGTATAGTTACAACGGCTGCCCCACCCTTCAAACAGAAAGGCATCACTGCTTCACAGCAGAAATAGGCAGGGTGGTGGTACCTACCCGCGCGGACTCACAAGCGGTCCTACCACCAGTAAAATGTATACTTAAATATAGAGATATTTATTTATAATAACACCCAGAAGAAGAAGCTGAAGCTGAGAAGTGCGCGTTTCGTTTGGAATGGTATGGACATGTGATGAGACGAAATGAAAATGAGGTTGGTAAGAGAATGTTAAAGTGGAAGGATATAGAGGAAGAGGTAGACCTAAGAAGAAATGGATGGATTGCGTGAAAGACGATATGGGTAAGAAGGGAGTGAGCGAAGAAATGGCATATAATAGAAGAGCATGGAGGAGAAAACATGTTGCGCCGACCCCAGGTGACTGGGAGAAGGGAGGATAATGGTGAAAACTCAGAAGAAGAATCAATAAATTTGTTCATCGCACAAAAATCGAGTCAGTCCACACTATCCACAGATAATATTTGAAAAATATAAACCACGAAATGCATGCTTAAAATGTTAACCCTCAAATGGCCAGGTTATTTATACCCCGATCTCCCTTCAAATCCGAGTGTACAGCTCCAAATGACCGAGTATAATGACGTAACTATTGTCCTCGCCCCGATGTTTGCGAAGCCTCATTTATTTTTATAACTCTACGGGATTTTTAACTGAAACGAATAAAAAAAGCGAACGACGACCTCAGCGACAAGTTACACCGTCGATGCGGTTGTTAAAAGTATTTCTGTTAAAAGCAATTGAAGACCGAGAATTTGAATGAACAAGCGCTGACATCAGTACATATTTCAAAAGAAATAATTAAAATCATTTAACGTTTATAAATTAATCGTGTTTGTAAAAAGGTAGAGAGGGAAGAGGTCGAACAAAGAAGATATTGATGGAGTGTGTGAATGAGGATATGAGAGAGAGAGGAGTGAGTGTTGAGATGACGGCTGATAGAAGAGAATGGAACAGAAGAATTCGCTGTGCCTACTCCATCTAGTGAGATAAGGTGTTAAAACCGCCTGGAAGCATCAAAGGCAAATCTATATATTAAAATATAAAGGAAAAACTTGGTATCCCTTTTTACGAAAATTGCGCGGACGGAAGATTATGAAATTATCTACACTTATAGGAGAAGGAGTGCAGAATGTTAATATCTTTTTAAATCATGCCTAAAAAATACATTAAATCAATAAAAAAAACATTACACACACTACATACCATGTATTTGACGCACACACGCATGCATACTATTTATTTATTGTCAAACTTTTGTTCTTGACGTCTGTTGTCAAATTGAGAATAGATTAAATATTGTTTGTCTTTATTAATATTTTTCTATAGTGTAGTCTTGGCGAAATTTGTGATTATAGAAGTATAATAGTATTTGAAAATAGAATTATAATAGTGTACAAACTTATAATTTCAATTAATTATAGTCGAATTTCGACTACCAGGCGACCACTAGTACGTATAATCACAGATTACTGAATGGTATAATTTTGTGTTGAATTTTGGCTTCTGAATTCTAAAAGGTCCTATAACTTTATTCATACTTTGACATTTTTTATAACACGTTTATTTTGTGTACGGTGTGTTAGACCGACGAACGTTGGTCGGAATTGATGTCTCGTGACGCGGTTCACGATACGAATGCGTCTCGGTCATTTTTTGTCGATGCGCTATGACTGACCCTGTCGGAATGGAAAGTGTTATTTACTTTTTTACGTACTCTTTGAGGGTGAATCTTGTGTCGTTCCGATTTCATATGCTCATGCTAAATGATTTGTAATTTATCTCGTAATTGAATTAAGTTATTTGATTCAGTAAAATAAATCAGTGGGCGGTTAAGGATCTATTGTATAACGGCTATTCTAACTTACCATGTCGGAAAGTTCCTTCACGGAAGAAATAGGTAAACTGGCGATAGCTCTCCGTGCGGACCGACTCTACACTTTACGCCTATACGATATAAATTTAGAGTCTTAGATTACTTCGAACCAATTTAGAAATCGACAATCGGTAAATATGATTGCACTCTCAACAACCTCATGACAAACATATAACAAATCTTACCTAATAAGAATTATCTGAAAGTAAAGGACAAAAGTGGGCCAACTTTATGTCAAAACTATTTGTACTTGAAAAACTATGCCTTATTTTTTCACGTTGTTTAGTTTATGTATCAGCATTTCTTTCACCCTGGCATTGTTTTACAAAAAAAATAATTACTTATTTGATAACATCCCAAAACTGAGTGTTATAGTTTTTAAATTCGCCAATAGGCAAAGGGCTTAGCCCGTACAGCCTTATAGTAAACCTATATGCTGCCAAACGAAAGAGTTGTCTGTGACTTGAAAACAAAATAATAAAAAATAGCCAATGGTTATAATTCACAGACTTTTTAGTTTATTTTTGTTCAATTCAATATTTATATATTGTAATAATAATTATTACTTAAAACCATGAATTATTTATTATTTTTAGATATTAATGTTTCAATTAGTAAAAATCTCAATGGCCTACCATTACTCTATTCTATATATATGATCAGAGAGTTTTGGCAGCAACCCGAGTGAAGCGTCACTTGAAGTTTTATTTTAATGTTTTTTTAATAGTTTATTGTAATGTATAACATATAAATTGGGTGTTGTTTTGTGTATTAAACGTCAATAACCGTTGTTCACGATTATTGAGGCATTGGAATAAAACTGGCTAACATAGCAGTGACTGTTTTTTTTTTTTCTCAAGATAAAAGGTTTGCGGAAATTCATGCTCACTCAATGTGCTATTCATCGAGTTGACGTCAAAATTCCCAAAAATCAATATAAAGAGATACACCGGCTTTTTATTGACATAAAAAAATATAACTACGACAGGCTAGGCTGTATAGGCTACGCTCTTTGCCTGCTTATTGGCGAATTTAAAAACAACAACAACAATATCGTTGCCAGCTTCCGGATTTTCATTTCATTTTATTATTATTATGAGGATATAATAATAATAAAATGTACGTAAGGGCTTATTTCTCGAAACATTAACCACAATTAACTTATTTAATACTGTAAATAATGATGAGAGCGATTATTGATTTCGAAGAAAACAATTAACAACTTAATTTTAGCTGCAGAAAAAAACAGATTTCTCTTAAACCTGGGTGAGAATATAAAAATCGTTTTCTGATTAAGAAACGATATTTTTTGTCTATCAAATTAAATTAAAAGCATCATCACTTTATCTTTATTTTTATCTTTATTTAAACTTTATCTTTATATTCGAGCGAGATGAGGACTGCTGGCATGACTTGGAGTGATGTCAAGGAGCAAGTGCAAGACAGGGTCAAGTGGAGACAACTTGTGACCTAAGACTACAACAACAACGTGTCCGACGTTTCGATACTCCACAGTATTCGTGGTCACGGACGGACCAGTCGACCGTACAAGAAGTTATGATTATACATTTGTATAAACGACTTGTTGATAACAAAACATTTTGGTGTATAATAAAGTATGATCTTTATTCCTTTTTTTTTTAATATTTTATTTCATCTAGCCCTAAATTAAGATTACGTCTATTATGGGAACCAGAGTGTGATAAACATGGAAAAATACGACAATGATGTATTATTATTATTAAAGCATGACTATAACAAGATTTACTGGTGGTAGGATCTCTTGTGAGTCCGCGCGGGTAGGTACCACCGCACTGCCTATTTCTGCCGTGAAGCAGTAATGCGTTTCGGTCTGAAGGGTAGGGCAGCCGTTGTAACTATACTGAAATCTTAGAACTTATATGTCAAGGTGGGTGGCGCATTTACGTTGTAGATGTTTATGGGCTCCAGTAACCACTTAACACCGGGTGGGCTGTGAGCTTGTCCATCCATCTAAGTAATCAATAAAAAAAGATCGAATTTAGGATCACAGGTTTATAACAACAGAGTGCAATATCATCATAAATTATAAATACAAATTTTGTACATACATACCTTAAATTTTTCCAAAGTCTAGCCAGAACAAGCTTGTTGAAAATCTTTATTAAATTTAAACCTGTTTAGCTAGACTGAGTGCCCTCTGCGAGCAGCCCAATTATGCTCTGAATGTTTGCTCTGATCTTCATACAGCTGCACCAGACGTGGACGGTCTCTGCTGCTCTGGATTACCAATTAGTTTTGTGCTAAATATAAACAAAACCTTTAAAATACAAATAGTTGTGCTTTCATTTTTTTATTTAAATACAGATTTATGTCTTTGTTTAATATGCTATCACTAAGGTATTATTCAGTCGAAAAAACAGTACAGTTTATTCTTTGTCAATCTTTTAATTTTCCCAATTTTGTCATTCTACCAAAAAAGATGTGTGGTATCGTGGAACACCGGATAGGAACGAAGTTCCTTATTATAAAAATATTAATTTTAAGTTCTATTCGAGGTATAAAGAAAATAATTTTCGGGTATACATTTTTTATTATGATTTTTTTATTGATAAAAAAAAAACTACTTTACAAAGTTATCAACTTGATTTTATTCAAAATAATTCATAAAAAATATATAATAATAATATACAAAGTAACAGCTATTTATATGAATAATAATAATAACCGTCATCACGTAAACTATATATTAGACACTGTATAGCCATCATAATAAGACTATACATAAATAATAAAAATCTTACGTTACGGACGTTTTTTCCCTGTTAGGGTGCCCCTCCGCATCGTTCCATAAGGAACTTCGTTCCAAAACTTCGTTCCAAAGAAAACCCCGATACAGGTTGTTTGTTTTTTAATTATTAGAAATAATATAATAATTGATCTTAAGGACTTACCCTACTTGTTTAATAGTCCGTTTTAAATTAATCTCTCATCATCAACACAGAAACGCCAGTGGCACATTGTTTGCATATGCAAAAGGGAGCTTCGAGTGTTTTTCCTATTGATTAACAGTCGAGCAACGGTACAGGCGTGATGGAAAAGGAAAGAAAATTTTATTTTATTATAAAATTTTCATTTTATTTCCCACAAATATTGAAATATCATTTGGTCGAAGTGCATCCTAGTTTTTATGTGTTTACGCCTAGCTAATGTTATGTAGGTGCGAGAAACCATAAAATACGTTCACTGTAACACATAATTAGATCGACATCACAGTACAAAGTATGCTTTTTTAAATTTATTTTTAGATACACATTGGCACGTAATCTTATATAAAGGCCTGGGCTTAAAAGGGCTCGCAATACGATTTACATATACGCTGATAGCTCAATTTTTCAATTTCGCTTATGTCATTAATTCATCGTGGAATTTCTTTGTAACCAAATCATTAAAAAAGCTTAAACGCTGACATAAGTGCATGATACAAGCATGCCATGTCTAATACCTATTATTTTTATTGTCCTTGTAGACAGACGAGCATACGGCCCACCTGATAGTGAGTGGTTACCGTCGCCCATGGACGTCAGCAATACCAGGGGCAGAACCAAGCCGCTGCTTACAAAATAATGCCTATTAGATCACAGACGCTTCAATTTTGTGACAATATCGGGGGTCAACTTTACATAAGGACTGCTACAAGCTTTTCAGTCATCTGGCAATATATTATATATCAACGATACTATATCAATTGTGCTGATATTATTTTAAATGTTTCTTTTTTCTATCACTTCTATACCCGACTGTCCACAGATCAAAAGCGTAACAATATTTAGTTTAACCCTGTGTTTATTCAAATCCGCCGAAACTATTGGACAATAACAGCTTCGGTCTGTCAATTAGCCGCTTCGCCCTCAGGGGTCGACACACAGATATTTTGAGAGTAAACTTTGACAAGTTCTTAGATCGTTTTTTGAGTAAACAGTGAACGTTTAGAAGGGACAGTCTCAGTACAAACAGTTTTATGTTTGTGCCGGGTGTAAGGGGAAGGTTTTCTAATACGGAGACCGGTGGTAGAGCTGCTGTTGGCTACCGTGATGTCGCAAAATCTTAATCGAAGTATGAAATGAGTGCACGAAATGTATTAGAAACAAAAAAATTGATAGTGTACGGGGTCAATGACTACGATGTGGATTACGTATTTCAATTTTCTCAATGATATTAAATGATTATCATCATCATCAACCTATAGCAGTCCACTGCTGTTGCCTCTCCAATTGCTCACAACTGAGCATGATCCTCGGCTTCTCTCATCCTACCAGCCACCCTGCACAGATCATCACTCCTAAACCTGAGGGAGACCTGCACTGCGTTTGCCAATTCAATATGCTCACGGTATACTGAGTATTAAGTGATTATATGACGTAAGTGTTGCCTTCTACTTTCGTTTCAGTGCTGTTTGATGGACAGGCAATTTAACTCAACAATTATGCAAAGATACTGCTAATACCGAGTAACCTTTTTTTTTTTTTTGTTGCTTAGATGTGTGGACGAGCTCACAGCCCACCTGGTGTTAAGTGGTTACTGGAGCCCATAGACATCTACAACGTAAATGCGCCACCCACCTTATCCGTACACCACACCACCGTATCTGAGTACAACTGGTAGTAGGACGTATTGTAAGCTCGCTTCGTTCTCTTGTCTCTAGGTCAGGGGCAACTTTCACGTTTTAGTGATTACGGGCACTGGTAATTATTTAATAACGGACGAACCGTGAGATAGTCCACTCCTTTACGGACTAAATTCAAAGATATTCAAGACGAGAATGCTAGAAAGATCTAAAGTACTAATTCAGAACCACCAAAGTTTGTACTGAAAGTTTTTCAATATTCCATCGCGCCGTCTATAGTTCATTACGATAAAAATAACATGCACTAAATCTCTGAGCCAATTTATTCTGACGCGCAATTAATATACAAAATCTATTATCATCTTAAGTAAGTATTATTTATAATTTATAGTGACCGTTAATGGCAATCAACAAGTTACCTACTATGTAATTTAATAATACGCATAAAACTGACTAAAGGAGCATATTTTCATTCTTACTTAATAAATTTTGTAAGTAATCCTCTACGTGCAGTACAAGGTGTAGGAATAAAGCGATTATTTAAAATATAAACGAAATTAAAATTTTTATTCTTTCTATTTTTTTGTTAAAGGGGAAGTGCATCAGAAACGTCATTCAAAAAAAAGCTTGAAAGTGAGCGATGGTTGATGCTAATGAGCATAAGACAATGTTGACACCGTAAAGCTAAGCTAAGGGTGTCACACATAATACGGTTCTAATGGCAGAATGTGCTCGAATGACTTCAATTATCTATTCGGCTGTTAATCAGAAAAAAAGTTTGCGACTTGGTTCATCTACTTAGCTTTTTTTTCGTGTAGTGCCGCTTTCTCGAAATAGCGCACTGATGCTTACTGTAGATACTTACTGATGAACTCGAGGTCCAGTTCGTCGTGGAGATTCACGTTCCTTACGCACCACGGTGCTCCGACGGCTATCCTACAAAAACGGGATTGTATGACTTGAAGGGGTGTCAAGTGAGTGCGGGCCGCGTGAGCGTACACTTGCATAGGTCATGACTGGACGTATGCAAGTTTTATAGAGTCACCTTATTACGATAGAACTATGTAGCAGTACGTCCAATCAGTAGCAGTAGTAAGACCTCCCACTAATTGACTTCATAATTCTTAAACCGCATTTTATCGCGATTATTATTATCCTGCCTATCTATTGAGATAGGTAAGACCAGTCATGTCGTGGTCGTTGGGGTCTGATAATCCGTTAAAATCATATGTCATCAGCTTGCTTCTTCATCTTAGCGTATTTAGTTCGAAAGCTTAAACAGTATTCTTGCTTGTGACTTAAGCCATATAACCCAAAACCAACTGCCGCCATGTTAATGAGCGTTCGTTTGTTGTTTCTGGATTTGATTGAAGTTCGAACACTGGACGGTACTGACAAAACAAAAAAGCACCTGTTCCTTACGAATAAGACTTTAATAAACTTTGTATGCTTCACTTTACTAGCTTTACTTGCTCCTTGGTACTTATTTCGTACTGATTTTCTTGTGTTTAATCGTTGAGATTATAGTTTATCAATATTGTAAGTCGGTAATTCAATATACTAAACGATCTGAATTGATGAAAATATATCCTACTTAAAAATATATATATATTCATAACAAATTTGAGTAATTACTCAAATTTATTTAAAATATACCACTATCTACATCTATCACTACATCTATGGTAAACCTAATATCTCTAGATCAGCAGCTACGCCGTGGCCTCAAAATGCTTAGTGGTAGGCAGCGGCTTAGCTATGCCCCTGGCATTGCTGAAGTCCATGGGCGACGGTAACCACTCACCATCAGGTGGGCCGTACGCTCGTCTGCTTACAAGGGCAATAAATAAAATGCTCCGGTGAGTACTTAAGCATTTTTTAGGAGGAAGTGATCACTGACGGTCCGGCGGCTTTACCAGTTTCACTAGGACATCGGGGCGAGCTCGATCTCAGCCAGGATTTGGTAACCACTGTCCAAGTACTTCAAGGAGACCTAACAGCTCAAGGGCAGCTACCGAATGCATCAACTATCGGAACCGCAACCTGCTGAGAAAATCTCGCGAGAACTTCAGCTTGCTGACGTATGGGTTACTTTGAATATTACTAAACAACAGGTTGGTCAGAAGCTTGTCCAGTCCTCGGGTGCTATGAAAATAAAACAAAGTGACTTAAATAAATAAAACAAGTTAGTTTTGCTTGAGTCTTATTAACGTATTGAAGCCAAAGACCAATCGCGATGGAGAAATACCGCTGACTACTCTAACTATTGCAACTCTTCCACTATTTGGAGCCATTCATCATCATCAGCCTGTGTCTCTCCACTGCTGGATGTAGGCCTCTCACATAGTCCGCCACAATGAACGATCCGCCTTCCGCATCCAATCTTTCCCAGCATGTCGCCGCAAGTCATCCAACGGGCAAGGGGACGCCCAACGCTGCGCTTACCGGTACGTGGTCTCCAGTCCAGAGCACGTCTGCTCCATCAGCCATCGGTTCTGCGACACGTATGTCCGTTTCGAGCCATAGAAGAATTTAATAATGATTGCTTGATTTACTTTTTATGTATAACAAAGACTATTATTTGTAAAAGGAAAGTGGAAGTGGCTTTTCGTTTCTCACATTATTAAAATATAAGTTAATAGAAGCTTTCTAAAGCTCGGAGTTAAAATTCAAAGTGAACGATCGGTCATATATTAAAGACTTTTGTAATTTCCTTCTTCGCTTATTATGTTCTCACGGTGTGAGCCTCGTTAATATCAATTTCGAGACTTTTATCACTAATTGACAGATGGATATTGATCGCGATGTTCCAAAGTATTAATTGTTTGGATACGTTGCTTGAATTTCAGTGGAGTTTTTGCTATCGGCTAAAACACTTTTAATATAGATTTTGAAGTTAACTTTACAATTATTATTTTTTAATCCTCAGTTTCTTAGCTTTTGGAAATCATAAGCTTCAGATAGCATTCGTTTAAAACATCAACACCATCACTATCTATCACTATCACTATCATCAATATAAATTGATGGGAACATTGTGTCACAGCCACTCCTGATTAATCACGCTACGCTACCAATTTTATTAAAAATTTCTAATGACGCAATTATTAAGATATGTTATTAAAATTCAACCTTAATATCAGATTACGCAACATTATTATTATTATGATTAACTTTTTATATTTTTACCGAAAACGAACAGAATATGGAAAACTAACAAAATAAATTTCCTTTTTTTTTTATTGCTTAGATGAGTGGACGAGCTCACAGCCCACCTGGTGTTAAGTGGTTACTGGAGCCCATAGACATCTACAACGTAAATGCGCCACCCACCTTGAGATATAAAGTTCTAAGGTCTCAAGGTTATAGAGAAGAAGTGCACAATGCTCATATATTTTTTTTAAATAAGGCATAAAAGATACATTAAATCAATAAACAAAACATTACACACACTACATACCATGTATTTGACGCACACACGCATGCATACTATTTAATATTTATTGTCAAACTTTTGTTCTTGACGTCTGTGGTCAAATTGAGAATAGATTAAATATTGTTTGTCTTTAATAATATTTTTTTATAGAGTAGCCTTGGCGAAATTTGTGATTATAGAAGTATAAAATACAATCTTAATAGTGTACAAACTTACGATTCCAATTAATTATTATCGTATTTCGACTACTGCGGGACATCTAGTATAATATTATTATTTAATTGTGGTTAGAATTTTGAAATTCGAAAATTCCTATATTAATTAAAATATCATGATCGACTCTGTCTAAATAAGCTTTATCGAATTCAATTATGATATACGAGTATAACACTGACGTACAACATTAACAATCGATTCCAATGAGTTGCTCGCTCCGGGCATTTCAATATTGTAATAATTGTTATGTTATAATACTCATTGTAAAAATGAAAATTAAAAAAAAATCTAATATTAAAAAAAAAATTAAAAAAAAAGACATGCCCGCTGAGTTTCTTGCAAATTCTTCTCAGGAAGGAGGCTAGTTCTTGTGAATTGGCGGTAGTTCTTTTGACGTTCAACAAGTATGTACTTTCATTTATGTTGAATAATTTTTTTTGACTTGATTTGATTTGAATGTTCTTTGATATTGAGACGCTTTCATTCATCATCTAAAAGAATCTTTGAATGTAATGCTCACCGAAATTCAACATGTCCTTATTCAAATGTTCATCAATTAATTAACACGTATTAAGGACTAATAAAAATACAATCATATTTTTTTGGATCGACTTCCTGAACTCTATGACAGGGGTAAAAAGACATGATTATTGTAGTTATATAATTATTCGGTTATTTGTCAAAAATTCAAATTAATAATTCGACGCTTGAACGGCAAATGTGACTAAGCGACAATAATTGCTTTGTACATAAATGATAGGCAATAACGATATTCGATGCGCAAAAAAAATATTTCTAGGTCTCTTAAAATCATTTCAATCCTATTCAATCCAGTCCAGCTACTAGCTAGATTATACTACAGCTAAATTCGTTAAAATCATTTTTATTTTTCAGGTATCTCAACTTTAAATTAGTCTACTGTAAAGTTCTCGCATTGTCGCTTAGTCACGTTTGCCTTTCAAGCGTCTATATATTATTTTTTTTAAACTAGACTGACCACTTCAATTTGAATAGATACCAAAGTAGTTTGTAATGGATAATATACATATATGTACAATACAATGTAGTACAATACTGATACAGTGCAAGTTTAATATAACGAACCTCAATCAAAGTTCTCGATTTAACAAGTTATCCCCTTGAATTGTCTATAACAGTCAATGTAAAATATACCTTTAAATTGCAAAGATATCTTGCGAACAACCTCTTTACAACAAATTTACAAACGTCAAAAAAAAAATTGTAAGTACATACCTCTAATTAACGAATTTTGTCAACCTCAAATTTTTATATAACGCTCCCCCCAATATGACCCTTAATCCCATAGTATGTGAATCAGTCCGGACAGGTTTGAGAAAAATGGTTACCTACCTAAGTGTTTTTAAATAGAATAAAATAAATTAATAGGAATTAACAGAATTAATAGAAAATACATACAGTCATTTGATTAAGATGTGTTATCATTTATTAGCAGAAGCTGTTCGCTCTAACAAGATGAGTACGTAAGTGGTTACTGAAGCCCATGGACATCTACTACGTAAATGCGCCACCCATCTTGAGATATAAGTTCTAAGGTCTCAGTATAGTTACAACGGCTGCCCTACCCTTCAGACCGAAACGCATTACTGCTTCACGGCAGAAATAGGCAGGGCGGTGGTACCTACCCGCGTGGACTCAGAAGAGGTCCTACCACCAGTAAAGGTGAATAAAACTACTTTTTTTTACCTCGTTATAACAAATGGTAGGTTAACCTAACCTTAATATAACCAATCTCAGCTTACTGAATTAGGTACTTGATATAATAATAACAATAACAATAAAGCCTTTTGATTTCCAGTAAATTTACATAACTTTAAATCTATGTATGTGCTAGTATTTTTTTTTTAATTATTTAATTTTAATATAATCTCTTTATATAAAAATGAATTGCTGTTCGTTAGTCTCGCTAAAACTCGAGAACGGCTGGACCGATTTGGCTAATTTTGGTCTTGAATTATTTGTGGAAGTTCAGAGAAGGTTTAAAATTTGAATAAATATGAAAATACTTGGAATTATATAAAACAAACAATTTTGTTTTTCCTTTGATATGTCTCCTATCGGACGGATTCCTTTTGTTTGTTTTAAGTTTATTTTATACAAAAGCTTAGTCTTTTATTTATCGATTGAGGCACTACGAAGGATGCCGGGTCAGCTAGTTTTTATCACTTAATTAGTAATAATTACTTAATATTATGTTTAATCAACCGGAATCTCAGATGGGGTGAAGGCCTCCTCTAGATTAATTGATATACCTAGCGAATATTTACTTGTACCCTTCCGATTTGTTATATCGAGGTTGCACTGTATTAGATATTATATTTATATGACAAATCTATGTTGAGATAATTACGGTACGGTTTACAGTGTACGCTGCACGTACGCCTTACTACCTAATACACATCGTGAGATGATTGCATAGGGCACGTTCATACCGGTCACTTTATTTTATTCTTGATTTAATTTAACACTAATCATACACTTACTGGTACCTTTTTTTACCATAGCGGGTAGATAACGGTATACGAGTACGACAAGTGTTACTGAAAATAAACAAAACAAAATAGTTAAATAATTGTAGATTAATTGGTGAGAAAAAGTCATGAAGTTAAATGTGCAAAAGCAATAAGATACGTGATTTTTTAAAGCAAATTTCCAAATCGGTCATTTGACCTGTTATGGTATGTTTAGTGACAAGTAATAAAAGGTACGCTAGGAACGGAACAGAAGGAAGGTAGGTTAAATACCTATAATAGGTATATAAGCGAATGAGATGAATATAATATAGTTTGGACCAAGACGTCAGAGACCTGGATACGTGAATCATAGAATCCGTGGAGGAGAAAAATAATGAAGAAAAACTTTTTTCAGTATCATTTTGATTCATTATTACCATATTTCATTTTGTAGAAATCAATTCTATAGGCACGGATAAGACCGAACTCAGTAGATAAAATAAAGTAAGACCGTGCGAATAACACATCTTTACAGTCTTTTCTTCAACACTCTTGAATCTCTTATCAGGTATATAAAACACCTATAACTCACAATAATTATGACCGTTAGCTTGAAATTAAAACTCAGTCTCCATTATTCAATCAAGTTTTGAATATTAATATAACTCACCAAAATATATACAGGGTGTCCCAGAAAGAATGGATAATCCTGAAACAGCTTATAATTGGGGACACAAAATAAAAAGTAACAAAAAATTCTCAGGTAGTACCCAAATTACGTTATTTTGATGTTATAATATTCTATATGGACTATACTAAAGAATATGCAGGAAATTGTATGAGTAGCTAGTGTAATTTTTTTATAAAAAATAATCCGAACTTAAATTTTAATAATGAAATTTGGTATTTTTTCTTTGTTTTTAATTTGGAGACTACCTAAGAAAAGTTTTTTTTTTAATTTTGAGTACCCATTTGGGTCCCCTCTACTATGATGTATTTCAGGATTATCCATTCTTTCTGGGACACCCTTTATACACGAATATTCGTTGCACTACCAACTTAAATACCAGACATGTTCTCATTAAACATTCAGTACAAAATGCATGTGTCATAAAGGTTAAGCTGATTCATATTTACATAGAAAATTACAATTCAAAGAATTTGAATCAATCATTACACTGGAAATTCGATTTAAATACTGAGAATTTAACCACCTTCTTGAAACTTTTATGTTATGAGATTTTTTTGTCTGTTTAAGTCGGTGTTAACGAAGCCTTCTTCTTCTAAGTGACTTCGCTCTTAACAAATTGGTTGTATCACTGTGTATCAGTATTACAGAAAGCAGATTAGATGCATCTTACGATGTTCCGTCATCTCTAGAAGGGAAGAATTATATTAACTCGGCTTACATCAGTCTTGATAGATTTAGGAGTCGCCTATAGCATTAAAAGCCTCCTTCAAACTATTTAGGTGGATCTATCTTCTGCAAGTCTAGACCAAAAGTTTAATATAGATCCTAAAATAATCTGGCCTCCTATACATCAGTACATCAGTCCGCTTTTAACGACTACATCTTTTTTTATTACAGTATTTTACTCATCGTAATAATAGTACCTTCTCAATTACTTTCGTTATGTCCAACTCCTTCTTACTTCGTGAATATACATATAAAGAACTGGAACCAAGTTCATACTTGCGAGACAGCAACATTACAGTATTATTGAGATTGGATAAGGGGTCATAACGATGATGACGACACGTCCTTTATGGTGTAAAGTTGATGAAATCCATAGACGCGTCCGAAGCTTAATCGATACGGGACATAGTTTCACTATACGCAAGAAATTACTTTGATAACAACAAGTCACGAATTGTTCAAATGTTCACGATTGACTTTGACGGTGAAGGAATAACATCGTGTAATAAAAATCAAACCCGCAAAATTATAATTTGCGTAATTACTGGTGGTAGGACCCCTTGTGAGTCCGTGCGGGTAGGTACGACCACCCTGCCTATTTCTCCCGTGAAGCAGTAATGCTTTTCGGTTTGAAGGGCGAGGCAGCCGTCGTAACTGTACTAAGAGCTTAGAACTGATATCTCAAGGTGCGTGACGCATTACGTCATAGATGTCTATGGGCTCCAGTAACCACATAACACCAGATGGGCTGTGAGCTCGTCCACCCATCTAAGCAAAAAAAATAAAATATACATTATATTGTAAACTTGCCTTTATGGACTCGAGCGCAGCTGCACGATGCGCAGTGGCTACCGGTTTCCCCTCTCCTCCCCCCCGCAGCGCCCGAGCGAAACGGAATATTTTGTACGCCCTTTTTTATTAGACTGGAGTCATGTATAAATTATATGGATATATAAAACGAAGTATAAGGAAGGTTAAAAATATACAAGCTTAATGCTACTGTCAACGGGCTTAAGGCGTGATTTTCTCGCATTTAAGTTGGTTATGGGAACACAAATAAACTAGATATACATAATATCTTTGCCAAAGGTTCTAATTCAGATAGATACTATCAACCCGCACCCAGTGGTCCGGTCGTCACCAACAAAGCAATTCAGATTAGAGGCGATAGTAGGAAGTGTAAAAAGGTTTTATTTCTAGTAATTTCATGTTTTAGATTCAAACTTTTTGAATGAGGGCCACCTAGATCTACAACTGCCATTGCCACTGCGTTTTTTTTTTTCATTATGATTCGCTAACGGACATGTGTTACTCGACCTTTTAGCCAAACTTAGTTTTTTGACAAGCTAACTTTAACTTCACTATACTTTTCTAAGTACGCGAAAAACATATTAAGCGGATTTTCTAAGATCAATCCTAATAAAAAATAAAAAAATAAAAAAAATATATATAATCTTATTTGAAGGTTCAATTTAAGAAAACTTTAGTGTTTCTTTAACCAGTGCGACTTTCGAAACTATAAATAAAAAGTAATTCTTGCTATATCAAATTACATTGTATTTAGCCACCATTGGCTGACTATACCCGACCTGAAAACACTAATTACTTAAACATATTTTTTTAAATGTGCAGTATATTTAATGATATAACAATAATATGTAAGGCGTTGTATGACATGTATGTTTTGTGTGTTTTAATAATAACTAGAGGTCCCGCAGTAGTCGAAGTTCGACTATAATTAATTGGAATTGTAAGTTTGTACACTATTATGATTGTATTTTATACTTCTACAATCACAAATTTCGCCAAGACTACACTATAAAAAATATTAACAAAGACAAACAATATTTAATCTATTCTCAATTTGACAACAGACGTCAAGAACAAAAGTTTGACAATAAATAGTATGCATGCGTGTGTGCGTCAAATACATGGTATGTAGTGTGTGTAATATTTTCTTTATTGATTTAATGTATCTTTTATGCATTATTTNACAATCACAAATTTCGCCAAGACTACACTATAAAAAATATTAACAAAGACAAACAATATTTAATCTATTCTCAATTTGACAACAGACGTCAAGAACAAAAGTTTGACAATAAATAGTATGCATGCGTGTGTGCGTCAAATACATGGTATGTAGTGTGTGTAATATTTTCTTTATTGATTTAATGTATCTTTTATGCATTATTTTAAAACAACATTATTTGTATTGTGCACTTCTTCTCTATATTCTCGATAAGTGTGGAAATTTTCATACTCCTCCGTTCGCGCAATTTTCGTAAAAAGGGATACAAAGTTTTTGCTTCACGTATTAATATATAGATAATATTATTTTCATATTTTCCATAAACAAACTACCATAGCTCTCTATACACTACCTTTAATTGAGTGGTAAAGAATGCTTCAGAATGCCTCCTGTACTCACTGTGTATAAGGATAAATAAACTATTCAAATACAACACAAAGCTGTAGATGGATGTAAAATACAAAGTTGTATTTTTTAATTTTCAAAACATACTAACTATAAACTCTAATAATGAATAACAATGAAATTTACCGAACTAAGCTCGAGCTGTGTCGCCACGTGATATTTTCCATCCGATTATCTAATAAAACTACTCCCACAGAACTTACGATTTGATTTGAATAATGCACGACCCGCATAATATGGGTTTGTATCGCGAATCGTCATATTATAGCCGGTGCTAATTTTAAATGTAGGTGCGAGCGAGACGGCTAATGTGATCGGCTCTTCTAGAATCTAGATGGGAGTTTTTGTTTTCATTCACTGTAAAAGAATACAAAGCTCAGATTTCTGATAAAGTAAAGCCGAATTTATTTCACTACTATCCATCGACATAATCTATACTTAATATTATAAAGCTGAAGAGTTTGTTTGTTTGAACGCGCTAATCTCAGGAACTACTGGTCCGATTTAAAAAATTCTTTCAGTCTTAGATAGCCTATTTATCGAGGAAGGCTATATAGGCTATATAACATCACGCTAAGACTAATACAAGCGGAGCACTGATAAATAATGTTTCAAAATCGGGGTTTTTCCCTTTTGAGAGCTTCCGCTACGTGCACTGCAGAAACGGTAAAAGTTTCGCTAAAATAATGTATGACAGAATTGTTCCCCTTTAAAAGATCTAAAAAAAAGTCGGCGACAGTATATGTCCATATGTTAAGGTTGGCTCACTATAACGTTTTTTATGCTAACCAAATTTGTTCTAAAATAAAGCTTTACTTGTGAACTATTCCACGCGGACGAAGTCGCCGGCAAAAGCTAGTTTTTAATAATCCTAGAGAGCACTAGTCTAATATTAAATTGTAATGTTTAGTTATAAATGAAGTAATAGTCCCATCCAGTCTCTAATCGCTCGCTGATCTCGAACTCGTCCCGCGTCTCCCAACCCCCCTCTCCTTCCCGCCTCTCACTACACTCCGGTGCGTAAACGTGACCCCGCCGAATGAACTCTAACTGCGCAGAGTTTTGTTTTACATTTCATCTCGGTCAGCGTGTAATTATTCTGTTTTGGAATCATTAGCGTTTATTTTTAGGGACGAAATTGTGTACCGATTTAATATAAACGCGGTTTCGTGTGTGTTGTTAATAAATTCGCGCTGTTTTGATATTCGTGGGAGTGAAGTGTTCAAGTTATATTTGTATTGGCGAAACAAGAATTAAATAAATTCTCATTAATGTCGAAGCGTATCTATGCTCTTTACAAAATAGCTTTGTTACTTTTGGTACATGAATCATATTAAGCACTTCGGTGTTGAGTTGATGCAATTTGCGAACTTGAACAACTACATAAGTACATATTATGTGAGCTTTTAATATGGACCACTTAAAGCACGATCGAAATATGGCTTTAGAAAAAACGTTTTTTTTTAAAACTGCAAGTTGTGAAGATACATTACGGTAGGCTTTACTTTGCAGTTGTCCTGTGAAACAATTACGTAATAGAATCAGATACTCGCAAGAGTTCATAGCTTGCAAGCTTAGTACAGCATGATACAATAGCTTCGAATGAAGATTATTACGTTGGTCTATGATTTGTCATCGGTTCCATAAATTACAAGAGATTCAAATAAAAACTTTACATAGCCTCAGATGCGCTAACGTCACATATGTCAAAAGTAAAGTATGTCAACAAATGATGTAGCCGGCAAGATTTTTGTAAACAATGTATCAACAGTACACATACCTAAAAAACATAAAAACACATGAAACATATTAGAATGCGAATCAGAAAAATATTTATCAATATATTTTCTTAAAAAAAATTTCAAAACCAAAATTCAGGGACTGCTAATTAATAAGTTTATTCAGCTTAAAGACAAGAAAATTATTTGCAAATATTTATAAAAATATATGAATGGTGACTCAAACATAAATTGACCTTATTTATCATAGTCAACATGGAACAAATTTTTATGATTGAAGTGTATGTGAAAAAAATTATATTAAAAGTTGAACCACCTGAAAAAGATGAATATGAACTAAAAATGGAGGAAGAGCAACGTAGAAAAGAAGCAGAAGCCTTAGCAGCTGTAGAGGCCGCTAAAAAAGGCAAAAAGGGTGGCAAGACAGCTGGTAAGAAAGGTAAAAAAGGAAAGAAAGGCAAAAAAGGTAAGGAACCACCCATGCCTTCAGAAGAAGAAATGAAGTTTATGCAAACCTGTACATTACAAATGAACTGTCTACCAGTGTTTGACTTTTACGTTGCTCACGATAATTTTATAGCACCAGAACCTCCAGGCCCTCCTCCCAAAAAAGGTAAAAAACCACCGAAGCCAAAAAAGCCGAAAAAGGGTAAGGGTAAAGTTGTTCCAAAAAAGATTGTCCTACCTTCTGAACCATTACCTCAACCTCCATTTTTCGGAGTAGGAAACTCAGTCATGTTCCTTTCGAGACCTTCTAAATTAGAAGAAGTGTTAAGAAAAACTCCAATTTACATCACTGTTTGGAACAGGGATCAGGAAATGAACTGCGTTGGTTTTTGCGTAGTTGAATGGCATGAATCCTATTTTGAAGCTCTTCAAAAAGCTGGTGAACTGAATCCTGTGAACATGGACCAAGCCGAGTACCGTGACACGACAAAACAGTTGATGGTCACTAATACGGTTGAAATGAAAAAACCTCTGCAATGCGAAGAAGATTTGAAAGCGTCAGGTGAAATCGAATTTTACATAAGGCTAACATGCCTTGGCAATAGAGTGGTCAGTTATTTCGTATCTTTGCCAGAAATGGAACGACTGCCTGGTCGAAAATATTTGAACGATGATTTGAAACTAAAAGATCTAGAAGTTGTCCGTCATTGGGCAGGAACTACAATAGATGCTGTGCCACCTGTTGCATACTTTTTCGGAGCTCCTGACATAACAAGAGAACCAATAAGACCGGTAGAAGAACCAAAAATATATGAAGATTTCGTAGCTCCATTCACTGCAAGCGAATTGGCTATATTAGCTATGGGATTTCCTAAAGGACCTTGCGGTGGAACCAATTGTCCAAAACGGATGGATTTTAGAGGTAGTCAGCACCAGTTCATCCCTGGAGAAACTTTAAAGGGCAAATATACACATGGACAATTTGTCAATAAGCGAGATGTTCATGGACCATGTGGAAGATTGGATTGTCCTTTAGCGAAGAAAGTCAGAGCTTTTCTGTGTTCCGAAGGAAGTTACAAGCCTTGCAAGAAGCCGTGTTGTAAAGATTACTATTAAAACTACTAGAACTACAACAGAACATTACCTATTTCATTGTTGTCAATTAAAAAAAACTTATTATAGTATAATCTAAATATATATACATGTCCAAATTAATATCCCTTGGGAAGAGTATACAGTCTTATTACCTGTTATTTCAATGTTCATATAACCTTAGACAATAGTGTATGTACACGTTTTGTTACCATTCGCAGGCTTTGTTCATACTTTTAATATTCAGAAGGTCACCTGGTGCATTTTTATTAGCATACATATGTACGTATAGCTGCCTCTAGTATCCCATACACTAACTACCTCATTAAAAAATGTTAATCTTCCTAATAAAACCAGTTCTTTTGCATGTCCTTAAAAATTAAAATGTTCTTTTCAAACAACATAAAACGCGTTAGTTTTAATTATTTATTTGTTGCCTTGAAAATATCTTACTCTAAATTTTGCACAAAGAAATGAGTCATTCCTGGAGCTTTCTCTTTTAGCTTCACACCTACAACTTACAGGGTCAAATGTGTTGAAACAATTAAAGGTATGGTGATATCATCTTTAGTAATTTAACGTGTACATTTTTACGATATGCGATTACTTGAAAAAGAATAATTTGATACAATTACACAATGAGGCTACAATTCCCAAAACCACAATTTTTTTTAAACCCAATTTACTGTGATTTGGGTAAGTGGTCGCATTCACGTTATCTTAGCGGTAACGACAACATACCAGATATACCGTGAGCTCATGCACCCAGCTATGTAATAAAACAAATAGCCACAGCACCATGGGCTCTTAAGTTTTATTCCTGGTTAAAGTCAGTATCTTCAGTATCAGTATCAGTATCGTCGATATTTATAGTATTTTTAAAGATATTTGCTAATCAGCATCTGTATTTAATTTTTCTCGTACGTGTATATCCGCTACTGATCCCGAGATCCCGAGAAGTTACATCCAGCGGCTTTGTTTTATTTTCCCACATTCATGTACTTTCACAGATACTAAACAGAACCGCGACAGACAGAAGAAACACTAAATAGACAAAATCACAGATACTAAACAGAATCACGACAAACAGAAGAGACACTAAATAGACAAAATAAAACAAATCAAACAACTTCACTCCTCGCGTTCCCGCCAAAAAGTCCTTACCATAAAGATTCTAAATTATTCGATAAAATATGAAACTATAGATAAAGTATAAAATAGTACACCTAATTTTATTATTAAAAAACGTTGTTTCTCGTCCACTAAGTTCTTTGACCTGTTTATTCGTTAAAGAAACAGAAATAAACTTCTACAATATTAATGTTACGGTCGTCAAGCATTATCTAGCCTTACATCTTCTTGTTTAAAATGAATTAAATATGCAAATCTCGGATATGTGATTTAATATTTCAAAATTATAATTACTTTACACAGTAAGCACATGCTTAATCGCGGTTTTGTGATCAAACTCGTGTGTAATTTTATTAATTTTAACATGCGACTGCAAATTATGTCCTGGTTTTTTTGTTTTTTGGAGAAAAGCCTATGTCATTGGCGGGTTTCTTAACTATTGGATTGTTAAAGAATTGGCGTGGAAGAAGGCAATAGATATATACATTTGGACTATTTTTATTCGTGTGACAGTTTTAGGTTTTGGCTTCAATGTTTTTTGCGAATACGCTTTTGCATATGGGATTAGTAGGAAGGCTACGTTAAAAATTAGATTCATATTCACGGTCGTCGACCAAACAGTATCAGATAAGCGTTGAGGTACCACTTTTCTCTGATTAATCCGTTTTTTTTTTATTGCTTAGATGGGTGGACGAGCTCTTAGCCTGGTGTTAAGAGGTTACTGGAGCCCATAGACATCTACAACGTAAATACGCCACCCACCTGAGATATAAGTTCTAAGGTCTCAGTATAGTTAAAACGACTACCCTACCCTTCAAACCGAAACGCATTACTGCTTCACGGCAGAAATAGGTAGGTGGTACCTATCCGTGCAGACTCTCAAGAAGACCTACCACCAGTAAGAAATTAAGATCCTTTTCAAATGATCTTCAATTATACAATTCGAAAGTGGATGCAATAAACAAAATATTCATACGAACAATAAAAGTTGCCGGGATACATGAAATCCTAAATTCCAAGTAAAGATAATCTCTTTGTGACGTTCAATTAAAAATCTTACCAGTTTACGTGCGCACGTAAAACTTGAACTTGTGTAGCTGTGTTACCTTACCGTTGGTCAAATAAGGGTGCTTTTACCTTGACTCTGAATTGTGAACTGTACCACTAATACATTTTGACATTGGCAATTTAGCGTCACGGTTTTTGAACATGAATAAAAATCGCAATTAGGTCGCGGAATGTATTTAATGTGTTTTTGTAAAGCCATTGTTAAGCTTGAGGTTACAGCCGAGCAGTAACGTTGTGGAATACGATATTAATAAAAGTTACAGTGGAGTTGTGGTTTAAATTTGAACTTAAAATTCATAGTCATTTGGTTCTTCGTTGTGATACTTACATCATTTAAGATCCATTTTCTCGTCAATTTTTCGAAGGATTTTCTTTTGTTTTTACTTAGTATTCGGTTTTTATTTTGTATTTCATGAAACCAAATAATATTTAAGCATAAAACGAATCTAAGCCTTTCGGTGACAGTGGTTATGGTCGAATTTCGATCGATGAACAAATGCTTTACAAAAACGGATAGCATGCGAATATTAAGATTATGCAACGCGTATTTTGGTATTTATTTTTCGAATCATATATTTTTACAAAAATAATGTTTCCTTTTTTATTAAAACCACCTGTCCTGGTGAAACTGGAAAGACCTCTGGGACACCAGTAATACCCCATTCACAAAAAAAAGCGGGTAGCCATTATAAAACACAGCATATTTGACACATGTGGCATTTACTGGTGGTAAGACCTCTTGTGAGTCCGCAGGGGTAGGTACCACCGCCCCGCCTATTTCTGCCGTGAAGCAGTAATGCGTTTCGGTTTGAAGGATGGGGCAGCCGTTGTAACTTTACTGAGACCTTAGAACTTATATCTCAAGGTGGGTGGCGCATTTACGTTGTAGATGTCTATGGGCTCCAGTAACCACTTAATACCAGGTGGGCTGTGAGCTCGTCCACTCATCTAAGCAATAAAAAAAACATGCTTGAATGTTGCTAACGACAATTTCATGATAAATTAGTATAATATAATATACAAGTTCCAAAATACAATATTCAGGCCGCCGGTCTACCGAACTATTTCACCAGCTCTGTGGAAGATTTTTCTTTTGTCATTACCAGCAGGCGAATTTTATCTTCATAACTACTCACAATCACCAGCTTTAGTGCTTATTGGCTTTGATTTACCTACGTAACATCGGTCCCGAGTTGAATTTATAGTAAACAAGAATTTATTCCACGAAAAACTTTAAGCTTATTCTTAAAAGCTCGAAACGCCTTGAGGATAACACAAAGCAATCTACTGTTCGAAGCCTTCGTCTGAAGAAAAGCTTTCAATGTCGGTAAATACTAAGAAACATTTAAACTCAGGCATTGTTTTATAAGACAATTATATTTCATGATTTTTACTTTCAGCGTTGCTGTAATTTTTAGACCTGCACCGACCCTGCGTCGTTGGTCATGGGTTCAATTTCCACTTCAGAGAAGCATGTTGCAGCAAAGCATGCGATGAGCAAAGTCTTTCCCACAATATTTTATTTATTTGTTTCTACTGTAATGAAGTGAGAAACAGTAATATATATCTATGGAGTAATTTTATAATCTTGATTTCAGGGAAAATATAAATATGATGAAATACGTACTCAATAAATGCTTACGATTGACTTCCACGGTGAAGGAATAACATCGTGTAATAAAAATCAAACCCGCCTCTTGTGAGTCCGCACGGGTAGGTACCACCCTGCCTATTTGGAGGGGGGGGGCAGCTGTTGTGTGCTGTTGTGTAACTATACTGAGACCTTAGAACTCATTCTCAAGGTGGGTGGCGGCATTTACGTTGTAGATGTCTATGGGCTCCGGTAATCACTTAACACCAGGGCATGAGCTCGTCCAGAAACCTAAGGGGGAAAAAACTATTTTTGAGTTCATGTTTTTATTGCGATTTTGAATAGGAACAACCGAAAATAGTGATAATTATTATTTTTAAAATTATAATTTTTGCGAGTTTGATTTTTATTACACGACCAGCTTTTGCCCGCGACTTCATCCGCGTGGAATAGTTCACCAATAATGCTTTATTTTAGAACAAATTTGGTTAGCATAAAAAACATTATAGTGAGCCAACCTTAAGATATAGACATATGTTGTCGCGGACTTTTTTTTGATCTTTTAAAAGGGAACAATTCTGTAATATATTATTTCAGCGAAACTGTAATCGTTTCTGCAGCGCACGCTCGAAAGCTCTCAAAAGGGAAAAAAACCCCGATTTTGAAACATTATTTAGTGGTGCTTCGCTTGTATTGGTCTTAGCGTGATGTTATATAGCCTATAGCCTTCCTCGATAAATGGGCTATCTAACATTGAAATAATTTTTCAAATCGGCCCAGTAGTTCCTGAGATTAGCGCGCTCAAACAAACAAACTCTTCAGCTTTATAATATTAGTATATATGTTATTCCTTCACCGTGGAAGTTAATCGAGAACATTTGTTAAGTACGTATTTCATTAGAAAAATTGTTACTTGCCAGCGGGATTCAAACACCACGAATTGCATCGGTAGATACGAATGCACCGCACGTCTAATCCTCTAGGCCACGACGACTTCACGTATCTCAGTCATCCAGTGAAATATCTATTTTTTACGTATTATAATTGATTAAAGACTCGAGTTATGAAATACATAGAGACTGCTAAAATATACAACAACAACAAAAATCTATTTTAAATTTCGTCTCCACGTTTTTATGTTCATAAGGTCTGAAGCGGCCAATCGCACTATCCACATCACTTGTTTCTCAAACTCAATAAGCTACATCTCCCCAATCAAACTGTCTGTGCGTTGATATGATTTCACAAAACCGTAGCTTGTACGTTATTTGTACGTTCAATGGAGACTCTGAGTCATCACCGGCTACAATGGAGCGGTCACGCTACAGCTCTGATCGGGTGTGAGGTGCGATTAGTAACATCATGATTCATCATCGTTGAGAATTATCGGTCGATAATGCTATGATAATGAGGAACTTACTGTTCACAGATACCTGTCTTATTTCTTTACTAGCGACCCGCCCTTGCTTCGCTTCGGAAACATTAAATTTTATTATTAATAGCTGAGTCCTGCGATGTTACCCGCAGTTATTGTCGTACCACGGGTGACACCGCGGACTAAAGCTAGTCTAAAAATAGTAGCCTAAGTTACTCTTTAAATCATCAGCTATCTCTCAGTGAAAGTCTCGTCAAAATCGGTCCAGCCGTTCCAGAGATTAACCGGAACAAACAGACAGACAAAAATTAAAAAAAAAAATATTTTGGTGTTTGTACCGTATTTAGATTCATATGTACGTAGTAAAAAGCGGTTATTTCAATGTTACAAACAGACACTCCAATTTTATCGATATGTATAGATTAGCAAACTAGCATTCGGACCACCTGCTTGTAATCAGGCACCGTGGCTCGTGGAGATCAGTGATCAAACCAAGATGTTAAGTAGTTACTGCAGTCCACATACTCACAAATGTGAAGTGTGTTCTAATAGCACCTACCCTACTTACCTTCGGAACTTTCATCTTCTTAATGCCCTTATTCTATGTTTTGTAAAAACGGCGCAGCATGTCTTCATGCTGGGATTCAGCTTGAGTTTTACGATCTGTGGCCTGGCTGACATCAAACCTCATTGTTATATCTCTAGAAGTAAATCCATCGCAACGTGCCATAGGGAGAGATATTTTCTGTTTCTTTTACTTCATTTATTTTCTTCTTGTTCGGTTATTGGTTCCTATTGTTTGTAGATTAATAATATAAACATCTATATAAATAAAAACGAATTGCTGTTCGTTAGTTTCGCTAAAACTCGAGAACGGCTGAACAGATTTAGCTAATTTTGGTCTTGAATTATTTGTGGAAGTCCAGAGAAGGTTTAAAAGGTAGATAAATATGAAAATGCTCGGAATTAAATAAAAATAGCAATTTTGTTTTCCCTTTGATATGTCTCCCGTCAGACTGATTGCTTTTGTTTGTTTTAAATTTATTTTACACAAAAGTTTAGGTCTTTTAAGTATCGACTGAGGCACTACGAAGTCTGCCGGGTCAGCTAGCTTACAATGAAATTTGATTTGATTGCAAGTGTGATTCCTAACCGATAGTCGTCTTAAACACATCAAGCTGGTATTTTCTTCACTTTTCTTGAAATGTGTGTAGATATAACTACATAATATATGCTACCTTTACGGTTTGATCGTGTATTTATTGTTTTTATTTTGTTATTTCGGACATTTCGATTACTTTAAAGTTTTCGTGGTCACTAGTCTTTCTAAGGTAACAAACTCGTCGACATTCGAACCTTAAACAATTACATTTTTTTATTGCTTAGATGAGCGGATGAACTCACAGCCCACCTGGTGTTAAGGGGTTATTGGAACCCATAGACATCTATGACGTAAAGGCGCCACCCATCTTTGGATATAAGTTCTAAGGTCTCAAGTATAGTTACAAACCGTAATTTTTCATGTATATCTCGTCTCAGTAATCGAATCTCGGTAAGGTTGTACCTATGACTCGATACACCGAGCATTCATCTGTTACAACTTGCACTCGACCTATTAGTTCAGAAGGTCGTGAAATCATAAAAAGCTTAAGTTTTTGTAAAGCAAATTCTCGGTTCAGACAGGTACCAGTCTAGTTTAATTATATCTGTCCCAAAACAGTGACGTGTTCCGGTTTAAAGGCCGGAACAGCTTGCAACTATGACCTCATGTCTCAAGGTATTAAGGATATTCAGGTTGTGAAGCTCATGGACTCCAGTGACCGCTTGATGACAAAAACCAGGGATCCGCCTAATCTAAACGTATTTCTGCCTTCGTTTTCGGAAACCACACAGTCTTCAAACTTTTGACTACTTGTGACAAGTAATGATTCATAAATTTGAGCTTTATTCCCAGTGCATTAAACAAACAAACATTCCATTTGTATTCGAGGCATCTGTTCAAAACTTGTCTAAATACTTTCTAATGTGACCGCCCGGCATTATATATTTGATTTGTAACTCAAACATTTTAGGAGGCTATTTAATTAGTGCACATGTTACACTGTAGGTATAATTAGCTATTGTTAGTTTATACTAGACGCCGGCACTGTAGCTTTACTGGTGGTAGGACCTCTTGTGAGTCCGCACGGGTAGGTACCACCACCCTGCCTATTTATGCGGTGAAGCAGTAATGCGTTTCGGTTTGAAGGTTGGGGCAGCCGTTGTAACTATACTGAGACCTTAGAACTTATATCTCAAGGTGGGTGGCACATTTACGTTGTAGATGTCTATGGGCTCCAGTAACCACTTAACACCAGGTGGGCTGTGAGGGCGTCCACCCATCTAAGCAATAAAAGAAAGCTGCTTTCAATCGGATTAGTGGTTGAAGAGCAACCTCACCCAGCTGACTTGGGCTGCGGGTAGCCGCTTTGAGTTTTAAATATAAAAAGCAGAATCCCAGAATAAGGCTCATATCACCAGGTTAATGAAATCATATCAATGCCATTGTTCTTGCTGCGAGAATTGGAGCAAAATTGAACCGTAGCTTAGATAACGTAGTTCTAATTACCAATTTTTCGTTCGGCGCTTTTTCTATGGGGTAATAAAAAGTCACGCTCCCTGATCTAAGCTAGAAAGAACTGGACTGGTGGTAGGACCTCTTGTGAGTCCGCACGGTTAGGTACCACCACCCTGCCTATTTATGCGGTGAAGCAGTAATGCGTTTCGGTTTGAAGGGCGGGGCAGCCGTTGTAACTATACTGAGACCTTAGAACTTATATCCGTGCGGACTCACACGAGATCCTATCACCGGTATCATTCACGTTAAATAGTCAAATTGATGCAATGCGCAATTGTGTCTATCGACAATTCCTGGAATGCGTGCAAACCGTATCTGGCATATTGTGACCATCAGTACGCTATGTTGTTACCACCCGCCCAATTCTATGCATGAGTCATTGTTTACATTCTCTTATTTTTGCATCAGTCGCGTGTTACAGCATCCAGTCAACAACAGGTTTGGAAAGTGTGTCGATGAGTCACCAACGACCTGACAAACTTGAACTAGACAAGCTTTGGAAATCGGTCACGATTCCGAAATATTCATGGGGCGTGGTCAACCTGCGAGGTTCGTTGTTGTCATGCAAAAATTGCAGAATTTTTAATACGCTTTCATTAGCTCAGACGTATGTATGTTAGTATGTAACGGAATCTTTGAACATGATTTTGACCCCATACAAAACGTCGGATTAACTTGAAATTCGGCATACACTTATTAAGGACCGATGACGATTCAATATTTAAAAAAATATTGAAAAAATTTAAATTAAACTAGAAAATGAAAAATAAATAATAGTTTAAAAAAAACCAAAAAAATACGCTTTTATAGAAAATCCAACTAAAAAATTGAAAATAAATTTTAATTAAATTTGAATTCAAAATAGTGTAAGAAAAAATGATTTTATTGTAAAAAAGCGTGGTGTGCTTTTCAGCCCTTCTACTCATATCTGTTCATAAAATATTTATAACTACTGATACCATGCACCACACGCTTTTTTTACAATAAAATCATTTTTTCTTACACTATTTTTAATTTAAATTTATTAAAATTTATTTTCTATTTTTTAGTTGGATTTTATATGAAAGCGTTTTGTTTTAGTTTTTATATATGTACTATTATTTATTTTTAAAGAGATAAACTTTCCGAGAATCGTCATCCAACATTCCAACTTCTAAGATTACGTGGTTTGTGTTAATTCTCGATTATATCTTTCGTTATAGTGTTGAAAATCTTATCATGTAACAATTGATTTTTGTTCGAGAGGACATAATTACATGCTTAATATAATTTAAAATGTAAAGACAATGACCTCCTCACCAGTTTTTTTTTTATTACTTAAATGTATGGACGAGCTTACAGCCCACCTGGTGTTAAGTGGTTACTGGAGCCCATAGACATCTGCAACGTAAATGCGCCATCCACCTCGAGATATAAATTCGACTAAAGTCTCAGTATAGTTACAACGGCTACCCCACTCTTCGAACCGAAACGCATTACTGATTCACGGCGGAAATAGGCGGGGTGGTGGTACCTACCCATGCGGACTGCCAAGAGGTGCTACTACCAGTGATTACGCAAATTATAATTTTGCGGGTTTGATTTTTAGTACAAGATTTTATTCCTTCACCGTGGAAGTCAGTCGTGAACATTTGTTGAGTACGTATTTCATTAGAAAAATTGGTACCCGCCTGCGGGATTCGAACACTGGTGCAGCGCTACATACGAATGCGCCGGATGTCTTATCCTTTAAGCCACGACGACTTCAGTAGTAGTCTCTCTTCTTATCTTCTGTAAATCTTATTCCAAATCACGTCTGTAATGCTTAGGCTGGTACGGCTATCCTGCTTTCATCTGCCAGAAGGGTTTGAAGTGAGAATATTAAGGAGAGTTTGGATAAAAACCTATGTCGCGCTTACGACATTTTTAAGACAAGCTTGCTCATACAAGTTCCGATTAACAACATTCAGACCGTAGGTCTACCGACGATAAATGTCCGCTCTATGGAAGATCTATTATTTATCAATTCCCAAGTCCTTAAACTCTAATATCGATTTAATATACCTACCTAGCCAGAAATAATGAAAAGAAGAACTAAAGCTTATTATACGTGCCTAGAATAAGTACTAGTGACGTCAAACTCCTATAGTATCCAATAATATTTTATGTGATTGTTAGTAAATATTTATTTATTATAAAAAAAAAAAAAAAACAATATGACAGTACAGAAACTCCTCTCAAACAAAACATTACAAAGCAACATAATGAAAACATACTCTAATTAAGGAATGATTAAAACAAAAGCACGAAATATATTAAAAGTCGAATATAATTTTACAATTTATGTCAATTAATTACGAAGATCGGGGGGTACGTGTAAAAACCGCAATGACGTACATACATACAGGAGCAAAGTTAAATTTTGTATACGTTAAAAGGTTTCATTTTGAGTTAATTGTACGAAATATTCCCAATTTAATTATAGAATGTCCGGAGTGACCCTTCGTAATGAAACTTATGTAATATTAATTTCGTGTTATTTGTATGGAAAATGTAAATTATTATTTGGACTGATGAAAATGGCTTTGATTTGTTGCTATGAGTGTGTCGCCTTTTTATTATTACTCGAAGTCCCACAGTAGTCGAAATTCGACTATAATTAATTGGAATTGTAAGTTTGTACACTATTATGATTGTATTTTATACTTCTATAATCACAAACTTCGCCAAGGCTACACTATAAAAAAATATTACTAAAGACAAACAATATTTAATCTATTCTCAATTTGACCACAGACGTCAAGAACAAAAGTTTGACAATAATTAGTATGCATGCGTGTGTGCGTCAAATACATGGTATGTAGTGTGTGTAATGTTTTCTTTATTGATTTATTGTATCTTTTATGCATTATTTAAAAAAAAATTAGCATTGTGTACTGCTTCTCTATGTTCTCTATAAGTGTGGAAAATTTCATACTCCTCTGTCCACGCAATTTTAGTAAAAAGGGATACAAAGTTTTTGCTTCACGTATTAATATATAGATTTGAGATGGGCAGTTTTACTCGAGGATCTTTTTTATGTTTGAGAGATTACTGGTGGCCCGCGGGCATTTAAAGTTTTATCAGGGCAAGTGGGCGAGCAAGGGCTCAGCCAGGATACTCGAGGACCGCTTTGTGTTAAGTCCTGAATATAAATAAAGCAACTACAAGAATGGAGAAATTAGTGGGCTTTTTGGTCATCAGGCTTTTCTCATATAGGTGGCACACAAAAAAAAACAGAGTTCATCTTTCACATACTCGTATACATGAGTCGAAATAATCGTTCAATAATCAGAAGATCCTATCATCCGAGTTAAGCTTTTATTAAGAACTCAAACAAGAAAAGTCTACAGATGTAAGCAGCGACTTGGCTGTGCAAAGCGATCACTAACAAACATTTTTGCACGATAATTTCTTTAAAGCAATTTAATCAAAATAAGAGCTTATTTAATTTGGGATACAAATCACAGTAGGGCGAATATAATGTGAATTTTGGTAGGCACTGGTTTGGCTTTGCTCCTGGCATTGCTGACGTTAATCACTCATAATTAGGTGGGACGTATGCTCGTCTGCTCACAAAGGCAATAAAAAAAAATGGCTTATGAAAAGATCGAGTTTGTCAGTATAGAAAATGTTAATAACATTTTCCAGAAGAATTTCCAAGAAAAATGTTTTAATACTATTTATTATTATTATTATACTATTGATGATATTTTTTCCATACATTCATCTTCAAACGAACTATTTGGATTTACTATTAAAATGAGATATTAAACGCGTAACCGTTTCATTTCTTTGAAACATTTCAATTCATTGCCGGTAAATAAAATACATTGTATTTTATTAAAAATCTCGTAAAAACATGACCCAATAGATCATTCTATTTAAAACCGAAACTATTAACGGCTGTTATAACTCAAAAACATATAAAAGAATACAAACATTAAGTTCTAAGGTATAAAGAATATTTTTCTGTGCACCACTTTAGTTCTTTTTTCTTATAGATACATAAATAGTTATAACGAAAGCAACAGTTGTATTATTGTCATATTTAAAAATTTTAAGTCATCGAACAATAGTGTTGCTAGTTTATGACAAGTAAATCAAACGTATCGTAAATTTAGTTTGACTTTTTCATTATTCATATTTTATGGTACTGTTTATGACCGGGGTTTTTTGTTGGAATGAGTTGCAAATTTCTTTTTTTTAATATCAAATCCATGATTAGATACAGAATAGAATAGTTCTGGTCTAATCTTATTGAGTGAACACTCTCTGTGGCAGAGAGAGGTATGGTGGTGCTATCTATCCGTGGGGGCTCTCAAAACGCCCTACCACCAGTATTTTATTTTACTTAAATGTTATAAGCAATCCACTAGCACTATACAATTCAATTAGTGCTTTTATGAAAATTATTAGCACGTTGAACGCTAATAATGAACAAGAAGAAAGTAAATGAAGTAAATGAAACAAAAAAAGTCCCTCCTTATGGCTTTTTTTTTCTTTCCCTACCTGTGCTGATAGCCTTTTTTTTTTTTTTTTATTGCCTTTGTAGGCAGACGGGCATACGGCCCACCTGATGGTGAGTGGTTACCGTCGCCCATGGACTTCAGCAATGCCAGGGGCAGAGCCAAGCCGCTGCCTACCGCCTTGAGATGAGAGGCTGTTTCAGCTTCTAGCTTCTCCTTGATGTGTAGGTGAGGTAATTCCAACCGGGAGTGTTGCTAACACTGACATTTTTTTTTTTTTTTTTTTTCTTTTTCCGCCCTCCCCTGCGGATGAAGGGCGGAGCACATCTCTCCCATCACCCTCCCCCTCGGGACGCCGGACAGGCGGTCGTCGGCGCCACGACAACACTGACCCTAGCAAGAGCAGTGCTTCGCAGAATCTACCAGCGGATCGGAAACGCGACTCACTGAGAAGATCCGGCGAGAAACTCAGTGGGCTGTCTTTGTGGGTTGATTTATTCGTCGAGCCCTTCGTCGCAAGTGAGGGGTTCGCCAAGGACGGTGACAGGTGCTTGATTTACCTAAAAGCACCGTTAATGGATCGGGAGAATCCGTGATAACGTGTTTAGGGCACGATCCACCGGTGGGGCTACCGTACTATACAATTCGGGGCAAGCAAAAATTAGGAAATGAGTAATTTTTATCAACTTGAGATTTTCATTCTAAAATTTATAAAATCCGATAATTTGCACAGAAGATAAATATTAACGACTTTTACCGTCTAATTTTTAAGGTTGATAAAACAAATTAAGTGCTCCGTAATTAATTTTAAATATGCTGATTAATAATTTAAAAATACATAATGTGCTCAAAGTTAAGTTAAGTAAGGAATTAATAAATTTGAAAACTGTTTTATAAAAGAATTTAATATTAGGTACATATTAGAAAGAAATATAAAATGCATTTATTCAAATCAAGTCTAAAATTGGATGTTATGTATTTTTTTTTATTGCTTAGGTGTGTGAACGAGCTCACAGCCCACCTGGTGTTAAGTGGTTACTGGAGCCCATAGACATCTACAACGTAAATGCGCCACACACCTTGAGATATAAGTGATAGTGAAGTTGATAAAACACATAATCTCATCGTTTACATTAACGTACGATATTGTAATGAAATGTTTTTTGAATTCTATTCCTTTGTCGTGAGAGAGTGTTTGACGATCGGGATGTGAGTCATCTGCGCTGGCGCATGCTATATACAGGGTGTTCGAAAAAAATTGAAATTCGATAAAGTATCCTAATCAGCTCACACTCCTATGCTATGACTTTAATCGTTCATTATAGCGTATGCCGTGAGATCTTCTGTCTGTCTATACTGACTTAAAAAAAACACATGTAGCACTCGGGGACTGCCGCGGTAAAGCTATTGCATATAATTTTTTATCAACTTATGCAATTATAATTAGACAATAATAATTTAACTGTAAAACAATAATAAAATAAGACTACTCGATATTTATAAACATTAACAAAAGTAAAACGTTAATTGTCCCTTTCACACTCATAAACTAGACCGCACGTGAGAGAGATGGGCAGACTTTTCATGATGCGCATGCAGTGCGACGTCACGCCGCGCGCTTATTTACAAACAAGCGCAACGTGTGAATGTGTTGAATGCGAGCTACATGGTAGGCGGAGCGGAGGGTGTTAGGTTTTATTTTCGTTACGGAATTTCTTGATTCGGTCGCCGCACTCAGCTTAAAAAAGGTAAGCAGATAGATATCCGGGAAGAACCTGTTTAACTGAACACAAGAGCGAATGAAAGTTTTATTGCAAATTCACGTTTGTTGTGACAACCGATTTAATCAGAGATGTGTGCTTAGTCTAGACTGTCAATGTCTCTGTCAATGCATCGGTGAATTAGTTTGAGAGGAGGTCGTAAAGTCCTGTGATTGAATCCGACTCGTTTATTAAAGGTTTTTTTTTGTAAGAGGTAAACAAAATGATGCACTAACAATATCGGATAGGTTCATTATGTATTTTGGTAAACATTTTAGGTTGTGTGAGTTAATTTGTTGTGTATGTGTTCATGTGAGCCTATTACCAAGGTTTAGGTTTTATAAGACATTATCAAATCTAATAATTAATTAATTGTATGAAATGTCCGAGATTAAGTTTTTTTTATTGCTGAGATTGGTGGACTAGCTTATGACTCACCTGATTTTAACTGGTAATATCATTAAATTCTATAGATCTTTAAATTACACATAGCGGAACGTAATTATGAGTTTGCTTTCGTTTTGTTAGCTTACTATTACAGGTATATAGAATAACGTGCTCAATTGATAAAAAAATGTTGCTATTGTACTTGAAAAGAAAAAGGCAAAATCAATACTTTACTTTTTAATTATCTTGTTCATTTATCAATTAGATTATTTATCTTAATCGATAATGTTTCATAGCAATGAAACCGGTGTGTTTAAATTTAATTTTGGTCACTTGGTCTAATTTCGGTGGCTGAATTTTCTCATGAACATTAACAGTGCCAATGCATCGGAGAGCTCCTGTGAAATTTTTATGGAGCGTCTTTCGTGTGACATAGAAAGTTTCAGAAAAAAAAAACCATTAACAACATTTATTTTATTTTGAAAGATGAACACATGAAAATTCTTCGTATTGTAATATAAGTATACATTTTTATACAATTTAACTTACACTGTCAATACTGTCAAATTATTAAATATCAGAAAAAAATATAAAAAAAAAACTCATTCAGAAATAAAGAGGTTAAATTAAGGAGCGTACAAAACGCAACAGCCCGTATATTATCTGATGCAACAGATAAAGTGCGTACACACTAGAGGTATTTTTTTTCGAATGGTGCCTACCCGTACCACCGTTCTACTTCGGCATGACTCACCGCCGGTGAGATGGAACAGGAAACAGTGGCGTTGCTCTTAGAATTACAAATGTTGTATTCAAATTTGATATTCGATTAGACAGTGAAAACAATAAGTATAATAGGTCTTATGATTCTATGTCAATATTGTTTGCCACGTACCATCCGGCCATGGAATGAGCTCCCCTCCACGGTATTTTCCGAGCGCTATGACACGTCCTTCTTCAAACGAGGCTTGTGGAGAGTATTAAGCGGTAGGCAGCGGCTTGGCTCTGCCTCTGGCATTACTGAAGTCCATGGGCGACGCTAAGCACTCACCATCAGGTTGGCCGTATGCTAGTCTGCCTACAAAGGCAATAAAAAAAGTAACTATATTTAACTTTTAATTTTTTTTAATAAATTTACAACAAGCTTACAACATTTTTGGTGAATGCGTTTTCTGTAATATGACGTCATAATCTATTAGGATGATATATTGACATTTTTCTGGACGGGAATGAGTATTGGCAAATAAATTTATGACGAAGAATTTATTGCACTATTTTGATCATAATCGAGCAAGTCTTTTGTGAACACTCATACATTGTTTTATACTACAAATGTTTACTAAAAAACTAAAAACTACTTATCTGTATCTGTATTGTAATTATACTGAGACCTTAGAATTTATATCTCATGGTAGGTGGCGGCATTTACGTTCTAGATATTTCTGGGCACCGGTAACCACTTAACACCAGGTGGGCCGTGAGCTCGTAAATCCACATAAGCAATAAATAAATAAAAACTATTTTTAAACGCAACTCAGCTTTACTCACTAATATGTATAGTGGATTTAGAATATTAAAATTATTCACACCACTCCACAGTTTTTCCCTTTCGATCTGTTGACCGAACCCTAGACGACGTCTTCAAACAGTTTTGGTTTTTTGTCTATTTAACACCGAAATATTTAACTACTAAACGTTTTAAAAAAAATAAAGACAATTAGTAGCTTATGAACTTTGATCGCCGACAGAATTAATTGTACTACAACTACTACTGCGCTGGCGCTGTGACCCCGAAGTGGGTCTTGGCCTCCAACAATAAGCTTTGCCATTCATTCCGGCGCTGCACAATACCTTGCCAATCCGAAACTTGGAGCTCACGTAAATTTCCTACCATAGCGTCAGACCAGCGGTACTTGGCCTCCCTACATGGCGGCGTCCGTCCGGTACACCCGCGTACACCCGTTTCACAGCCCGATCCTGCTCCATAAGCACTACATACCCGAGTCATCCGAGCCTCCGTGCCTTCATCTCCCCCAGAATATTTGGCTCACCAAAAAGCCTCTCCACATCCTTGTTTTTCCGGACGTGCCAAGAACCGTCATCTTTCTGAATTGGTCCTAGTTAATTTTTTTCTTCCCAAAACTTCTCGTGACGGAGCGAAAGGTGCTGAGAAAAATTCTAGGAATTAATTGTACCGTTAATAAAATTGTCAACAGATACATAGTTATAAACATTGTTATTCTACACATTCTCACTACGATTTTAAAATTTTATGAGTGTGCCCGTGGCGTTATTGCTAATGCCATAACCACACGAGTGGACTGTACCGGTAAGTCGAAATCTGAAAAAGATCGGATCCGATATAATATAGGAATAATATTTGTGGCGCGAATAGTAGTTTCTTCGTGAAATTGGTTTGGGTGAATCTACCAATGGAACATCGTTTCAAGAGACTGTAAAAAAGATCAAGATTATCTTTCAATATTTGTATACATAGCAAGCTACTTAAAATATAACATTATTTCAATAAAGAGGTTTTATTATTATTTGCCCTTATAAATAGATGGCAGATATGCATATGGACACACCTGATGGTGAGTGGTTACCGTCGCCCATGGACGTCAGCAATACCAAAAGCAGAACTAACCCACTGCCTTTTTTTTATTGCTTAGATGGGTGGACGAGCTCACAGTTCACCTGATGTTAAGTGGTTACTGGGGCCCATAGACATCTACAACGTAAATGCGCCACCCACTATAACTTCTAAGGTCTCAGTATAGTTACAACGGCTGCCCCACCCTTCAAACCGAAACGCATTACTGCTTCACGGCAGAAATAGGCAGGGTGGTGGTACCTACCCGCGCGGACTCACAAGAGGACCTACCACCAGTAATTACGCAAATTATAATTCTGCGAGTTTGATTTTTATAACTCGATGTTATTCCTTCACCGTGGAAGTCAATCGTGAACATTTGCTTAGTACGTATTTCATTACAAAAATTGGTACCCGCCTGAGATTCGAACACCGGTGTATCGCTCAACACGAATGCACCGGACGTTTTATCCTTTAAGCCACGACGTCTTGTACTTGCCTATCGTAAGGTACCCTCCACATTCATACGTTCCATGGCGTCTTGAGAAATTGCTTAAGGTAGTCCCGTAAGTAAGGTAGTGCGTAAGGTAGTGGTTAGTGACATGGTCACTACACAAGGGGGTCGCGGGTTCGAGTCCCGCCAAGGGAAGATATTTGTATGATAAATATAAAATATCTTTTCCAGGGTTATGGGTGTATATTAAATATATGTATGTGTATAATAAAAATCTTACATTTTTTTCCGTTATCTGGTATCTGTAACACAATTTCTTTACGAACTTATCACGGGACCAGTTGACGTGGCGTAATTGTTAGTAAATATTTATAATTATTATTATTTATTATTATTTTATCTCGTATAGCTAGCTCATCGACAATGGTGGGTGGCGCATTTAAGTCTATGGGCTCTAGTAACCACTGAACACCAGGTGGGCTCTGAGATTGTCTTTTTTTTATTTTTGTTTTATATTGCTTATAGTGTATATATGTATATTATTATATATATAATATATTATGTTTCTATGAATTATTTGAATGAATTCTTTCACTCGTTATTTCATTTTCAAACGAAGTCCACATTCCGTTTTTATCGGTTTCCGGTGCCCTTGGCGTTGTTGGTACCAATAACGTGCTCACTACCGTGTGTGTCATAAGCTCACCTCGCTTCGATTACACTAGGAAAAGTAGCGAAATGTATATTGGAAATATTCACACAGCTGCTGTGAGTATAAAAGACCGTGTTTGCCTAAATAACTATTTTTGGAACGAAGTTCCTTATGGGACGATGCGGAGGGGTACCCTAACTGGGAAAAAACGTCCGTAACGTAAGATTTTATTAGTAATGCACCCAGTGTACGACTTAACTTTGTAATAACGTACAAAAAAAAACATAATTTTTTATCATTCATTGACCACGATCTCAGAGCGTTCGTTTGCGCAATACACTAACTCTTATGCAAACAACCGTGAATGAAGTGTACCACAATAAGTTCGCACGTTACCGAATGACCGTGGGTTGTTGCGAAACCTCCAGTTTTATTTTCTTTATACCTCGAATAGAACTTAAAATTAATATTTTTATAATAAGGAACTTCGTTCCTATCCGGTGTCCCACGACACCACACATTGTTTTTTTTGTAGGTTAATACATGTAGTACATGACTTAAAACACATTCGTAGCGTTAACTTTAGCGCTTACACCAAAATACGGACGAGTGATTTATTTTCAACATTATTGAAATTTAAACATTTACGAATAAAAAATGAATAGTTCGTGTTGGCATCTGTGTAGTTTTCTAAATGTCTGAATTACACGAAAATAACATAGATGTGATTAAAGCTAGTCTTAATTAACTAATCCTGTATCTACAATATTAAAGTTGAAAAACGCAATGACTTTGAAACCGCATCCCAACCCTCTAAATCTAGAGTGTGTGGATTAATTATGTTACTGTGGTGGTTATCAATAAAAAATGGATATGAAAGCGTCATCTCCAACGATCCTTCACTGCAGTCTCAATGGAACACATGGTACAAAAAAAACAACAGCAACCAACCCAATAGATAAATCAATTAGAGGTTATTTGAAATATCACGCATTATCCAAAATTTACCTGTGTTACTTGCAGCATAATTTTGTAGAGGAATATTAACAGGATTTTACGCTTATACAAGCATCCACTTTTTTCGTTACCCAACGCCAGGTCAATAATTTAAATCCATTTTTCCGAAGCATTGCAATCTAGAATGTTCTGAAGACAATTTTCTAACCGTTCCATGCTCGGGTCAAAACTAATTTACGGACACAAAACCGATACTAACCCGTCGAATGGTAAATTCAATCAGCCAAGTTAAACTACACAGTTCAGAGTCAGGCATTCAGTTGATTAGTTCTGGTATAGTTTAAATGTTCTCTGTCTGTGCACATTGGAATCGAAGTGATGACCTCTATTTTCAACGGATAGATGAGCTCACGAAGCATCAGGGGATGAAATCTTGAGTCTGAAGTGAGTTGGATGGTCGCATTTAAACGGGGATTTACCACTTATGAATTGGGATAAAGTTCCAAGCAATAGCAGTAATAATTTTCGTAGAAGATGTGGTCATGAAGCATTAAATTATCGTCGTTGGTACACCAAAATATTAAGCAAAACTGTGGATTTCGTAAAAGCGTCTGTAAAATGTTTTACATGCCAGACTTTAAATAAGCGTTTTCTTGTTTTCAATTTGAGCTGTTCTAGACTACATCGCAAAGAAAACCACTAGACCGATTATGAAGAAGCCAATTGTGAAAATAAAAGTATTTCATTGAGAGCAACTGCAATGCTATGAAACTGTATTTCCCTACAAATACACGTACAGGTCTGGAAATAACATAAGCTTAACTTCAAATTTAATCAACCAAGTGGAACTCTAGTGTGGGGACTTGTTGATTAGTTCCAGCAAGTTCCTGTAGCGGTCTGCATATTGGAATGGACGGGTTGTCTCTTAATTTAAAACCGAAGTGCTGCTGGTGCATTGGGTTTCATTTTTCGCCTTAACTATGGCCCCAAGAATGATAAAATGAAATTGCTGGGTTGTTAATCAAACTTTTCCTTGACCACCTGTTTCTGCGAAGTGTCCCTTTCATATAGATATTCGAATTACCACTTTGATCGTATGTAGCTGCTTCCAGCTGTTCACGCTAATGATGGCTACACTTTGCGAAAAATTGGGAGGAATGCCTATTTCTGCCGTGAAGCAATAATGCGTTTCGGTTTGAGGGGTGGGGCAGCCGTTGTGACTACATTGAGGCCTTAGAACTTGTGTCTCATGGTGGGTGGCGCATTTACGTTGTAGATCTCCAGTAACCACTTAACACTAGGTGGGCTGTGAGCTCGTCCACCTATCTAAGTAACAAAAAAAGAGGGTGGTGGAGATTTAGTAAGGAATATAAATTTGAGAAAGTATTTTAATATTACGAATAGGTTGAGGTAATTGAGTTCTCATACCCGCATTCCGCGATGAATGTCCGCACATCGTACTTATCAGTGTGGTATCCTAAAAATTGTACTAGAAATGCCTATATTAAGTTTGAAAATGTTATTGGTAACGATAATACAAAGTACATTAAAATCAGCTAGTTTTATGTCAAAGATAACGGCAGAGTGAGATGACGAAAGATATGTTACAAATAAGTTGAAATTAACCAACTGTTTGTTCATGATAATAATGTAGATTGTGAGTAACACTAAACATTGTGGGTTAATTCACAAATTTTAAGCGAATGTATTTAAATTTTTACCGCTATCATTAACCTCTCTGAGCATAGTACAGAAAAGGACGATTATATTAGACGTCTGAATGATATTAATGGTAAATAGTGAATAACAAAGGATAATAAAACATTATTTTATCAATGGCGTTGGGTGTTGAAATAGGAGTGACTAAGTTAGTAGTCAATCCCAATTCTGCAGGATAACCGTCGGGGCACCATGGTTCCTGAGGAACGTGGATTTCCACGATGACCTGGAGCTCGACTCTGTCAGTAAGTATTTACAGTCGGCATCATTGCGCCATTTCGAGAAGGCGGCACGACATGAGAACCCTCTTGTCGTGGCCACTAGAAACTACATACCCGATCCTGTAGACCGAATGGTAAATAGTCGACGTCACCCAAAGCAAGTCATTACGGACCCTCCCGATCCATTAACGGTGCTTTTAAGCACCACAAGCACCGGTTACCGTCCTCGTCGAACCCGTCGCTTGCGACGAAGGGCTCGACGAGCGAATTAACTCATAGACACAGCCCACTGAGTTTTTCGCCGGATCATTTCAGTAGGTCGCGTTTCCGATCCGGTGGTAGATTCTGCGAAGCAATGCTCTTGCTAGGGTCAGTGTTAGCAACACTCCAGTTTGATCCCCGTGAGCTCACCTATACACGTTATAGGGTGAAGCTGAAATAGCCTCTCAAGGCTATCAGCATAAGTAGGATAAAAAAAAAAAGTTAGTTGTACTGGATTTTTATAAAATCGACATGGATATTCCGTATGCTTTTTCATCAAATAACTACAATTCAGCAATTGCATTAACTCTATGTATAACGGGTACTAGATACGTATTATACAGCTGGCTCCCGTAACTTGGACCATCACTAAAACACAGATAAAGGTGGGAGCCGACAAGTTTTTTAATAAAAAAAAACCTCCTTTGTGCCACCATAACAGGCACGCTTTATGGCAACCGTATCAATAGTTTCGTAATTTCTGTAAGCACTTCATAAAGTTCGGTCTTTGTTTTAAAAGTTTATTGACATTTATGAATGATTCATTTCAGGTCATCGAACTACATAAAAGGGTTTTAATTGTTACATATCGAGTGATGTTTATAGATAACGTTAAGTGTTCGTTTTATGTGTGATCTGCGTAGTTCATTAAGATAATGGATTTGTGGATTTATTCTTTTACTTCAAAACGCACTTTCATCTCTGGAATCAATGAGTGAGAAACAGGTCATGGCTTTTTTTTCGTCAGTAGGAAATCGCCGGACTTACTCCCTCCCCTGGAGATAGGGGGCGAGGCACGTCGAAGTCGAACTGACTCCTGTCGCTCAACAACCTACGTCCGAACCTCGCATGACACAGAAGTCATGAAAAGGCAAAGGCAGGAAAGTGAAGCGCTTAGTGCGGATCACATCTCTCCCATCACCCTCCCCCTCGGGACGCCGGACAGGCGCCACGACCACCAGCCCTCGGTGGGCAGGCTATCCGGAGCCCGCCTAGATGGCGCCGGTTAGAATGGGTTACCCTACGGAATACCTTGCTAGGGTGGGGCAGCCATTGTACAACTGAGACTTAGAACTCATGACTTTTGGTGGGTGGCGGCATTTACATTGTTAATGTCTATTGGACTCTTAGTGTTAGGTAACTACAGGACTATAACTGGGGTACGTTTGGCAATCTCGAAATGTAAAAATAAATTGTTTAAAAAAATCGGATGCGCCAGTTTTTTTCATAGCCTGCCTCTTCATTGTTTTCTGTCAGAGAAAACTTACAAAATAATCTGAATTCATTATTCTATGTCAAAGAATCTATATCGCACAAACTCTCCTAGCAAATTGCTTGTAAAAAACTAAACTAATTATCTTCAAATTATAAATTCAAAAATGATTCATTACCGTCCTTATGTGTAATTATTTATGAATCATAATAGGCTATTGTAAGCTTCCTAGTTTTCACAAGCAATTAGCATACATTATCTATCCATTAGCGAGGCAAGAGACATAAATTACGATATAGGCACGTCCCGAAATTATAGTTTTTAAATGCGTTGCTTTAGTTGAAATTTGTGTAAATCTTTTTAGTTGCGTTCATGATTACCATCAACATTTTAATTTTTAATTTTTAGTGTTATTACGTTTATTATGCAATATTAAGTAAACTGAATAAAAATTAATAATATATTTACTATACAATAAAAGGCTAATTTTATTTAGATAGTGTCAGGAGAGCAATCTTCAAGCCCTAACGGTAATAAAATATCGTACAATAAGTTGATATCAGCCTAGATCATGGTAGGCAGCGGCTTGGCTCTGCCCCTGGCATTGCTGAAGTCCATGGGCGACGGTAACCACTCACCATCAGGTGGGCCGTATGCTAGTCTGCCTACAAGGGCAATAAAAAAAAAATCAATATCAACATATATTTAATTCTTGTGAAAAGCGCGAATTGAAAGCGTTTGCTAATTTTAAGCGCTGGTTCGTTGAGATAGGCTACCTCTTTCTACCATTGCTAAGCTGGCTATTTCTTCGTGCGTCTAAAGAGTAGGATGACAGTCCCTCTGTTAAATAGTTGGAATATCCTATTAGTACCTTCCGGGGCTCATTATAGTTACAAAGTGAATCCCATTGTTCATTATCTAATCTATGGTCTAGATAATAAGAATATCGGCCATTTTAATCTTCAGCTCGTCCTTAAACAAACCTCGTCTATGAATAATATTAACCGTAATATAAAAACACAGGTCTTTGAATTCGACACCGTAACAAATTTTCATTCCGTATGTTCCCGTAACATAATATAGTTTATTCTGATTATAATTGACAACAAAGCAAATATCGATCCCCTATCAAAGATCACAATACAAGCTTATGGCGCAGAGGCGAATCTGGAAAAAGTCGAATCATTGTAACACCTGCGATCCAAAACGAATATATCATTCATCGATTAACTTTGAATATCATTAAGGAACCTTCAAAAATGAACACCTTAATTACTAAGCAATATGAGCTATTATCCATTAGTAAGTTTCGATTGAATTAGTATTCATTTTCATACGAAATAGAGTCTTATGCGTAAATATTAAAAGTGGTTATTGGTTAATGGATTCTTTTTTCGGTAAGGGGTTGAATTCGGGAACTAATGACTAAATTGAGTGTGGTCCTTTTGTAGGTATATATAATGCAAAAACACGTGTGAGTTTTGTGTGAGTTGCATATTTTTTTGTCGATTTTTTTTTTGTATTTTTATTAAAGTGTCAACTTTTTTGTTATATAGATGTTTTTTTTTTTTTGTAGCTTAGATGTGTGGACGAGCTCACAGCCCACCTGGTGTTAAGTGATTACTGGAGCCCATAGACATCTACGACGTAAATGCGCCACACACCTTGAGATATAGTTCTAAGGTCTCAGTATAGTCACAACGGCTGCCCCACCCTTCAAACCGAAACGCATTACTGCTTCACGGCAGAAATAGGCGGGGCGGTGGTACCTACCCGTGCGGACTCACAAGAGGTCCTACCACCAGTAATTACGCAAATTATAATTTTGCGGGTTTCATTTTTATTGCACGATGTTATTCCTACACCGTGGAAGTCTACCGTGAACATTTGTTAAGTACGTATTTCATTAGAAAAATTGGTACCCGCCTGCGGGATTCGAACACCGTTGCATCACTCGATACGAATGCACCGGACGTCTTATCCTTTAGGCCACGACGACTGATATTTAAAAGAATAATTTGGTTACATAGCTATGTGATAGTATTGTGGCCGCTTTTGTCATTAAATAATTTCTATTCTAAATGCCGATTATGAAATTCTATTATCTACATACAAAAGAGAAAATCACATACTTTGTGAAAATCGTAAACTTACAAAGTATGTACATATATCTAATCTGTTGCAAAATATATCGTGAAGCGGACGTTTTAAAATCAACACATTATTTTACATGCGGGTAAATATGATTCATTCAAACAAAAGGGACCTTGTAAATATGGTACCTATGTATAATATTATGAATAGTGGTCGACACCCGTATTCTAAGACGCTACCTCGAATTTATAACCAACTCGACTCGAGCGAGTATTTATTTTACACACGTATTATAATTTCTAATAAGTAATGTACTGAAATTTCTTCGAGTCTCCGAGTCTCGCTATGTCAGCTTCTCCTTGACGTGTAGGTAAGCTCACGGGGCTCAAACCGGGAGTGTTGCTAACACTGGCCCTAGCAACAGCAGTAATTCACAGAATCTACCACCGGATCGGAAACCAGACCCACTGAGAATATCCGGCGAGAAACTCACTGGGTTATGTCCATGGTTTTTTTTTTAATAAATAAATATATTATATTTACTAACAATTACGCCACGTTAACTGGTCCCGTGCTAAGTTCGTAAAGAACTTGTATTACAAGTACCAGATAACGGAAATAAATGTAAGATTTTTATTATACACATACATATATTTAATATACATCCATAACCCTGGAAAAGACATTTATATTTATCATACAAATATCTTTCCTTGGCGGGATTCGAACCCGCGACCCCTTGTGCAGTGACCATGTCACTTACCACTACACCAGACGGCCGTTAAACCTCTCTCGAGCTACAATCATCACGTTCTTTACAATTTACAACGAAACCATTATGAGTAGTAGTTCCAAGGAAGTAATTAGTGTTAATTACTTATACATCTATACCTTAATCTACATTTTACAACGTTGTTTAATCTACTGATGCACCGCCATTGTTCTTATGAACGCGAGCCGATATCGTCGCTTCTGTTTCTGCCGCGAAGGAATCATATATTCCAGTTCGAAGAATGGGAGCATAGTCATATAATAGAATCTGAAGTTCAACCTCATGTCTCGAGTTGGACGGCGTCAATAACGCTTTAGCCAAAATCTTCTCTCTCATGTACGAATTATGTTTCTTTTTAATCGTAACGTCATAGGAGATTTCTTGGTTACAAAATCGTAGCGGCAATATCAGAAGATATGGATATGGTTCTTTAGTCTTCATTCTTTTCTTTTGTCGTATCACTCTTTGAAGTCGTCGTGGCCTAAAAGATAAGACGTTTCTCTAATGAATTTCTAATGACAATTTCTCTAATGAAATACGTACTGAACAAATGTTCACGATTGACTTCCACGGTGAAGGAATAACATCGTGTAATAAAATTGAAACCCGCAAAATTATAATTTGCGCAATTACTGGTGGTAGGACCTCTTGTAAGTCCGCACTGGTAGGTACCACCACCCTGCCTATTTATGCCGTGAAGCAGTAATGCGTTTCGGTTTGAAGGGTGGGGCAGCCGTCGTAACTATACTGAGACCTTAGAACTTCTATCTCAAGGTGGGTGGCGCATTTACGTCGTAGATGTCTATGGGCTCCAGTAACCACTTAACACCAGGTAGGCTGTGAGCTCGTCCACCCATCTAAGCATTAAAAAAAAAAAAAAAAAAAAAAAAAAAAAAAAAAAAAAAAAAAAAAAAAAAAAAAAAAAAAAAAAAAAAAAAAAAAAAAAAAAAAAAAAAAAAAAAAAAAAAAAAAAAAAAAAAAAAAAAAAAAACTTGTCAGAGCGGTCGTAGTCGTCATTCAGTATCATTTAGTCAGCTCTATGGAGTCATTTCCTCGCCGGGGGACATGTCCAAAAAATCATAGTATGCGCCCATCCACGAGCGAAGAAAGACGCTGCTTAATGCCGAGTTCTTGCGATATTGGTGCGAAGTTCGGTCCATGAAATACCAAGCATTCGTCTCCACCACCACATCTCCAGAGCTACTTGCTTATCAACTGGGTTGGGTTTGCAATTCTAAAACTTGATAAATTGACATGTCGTAAATGTACACTTTTTTGTAGACCCACGACCATACCACCCATCTGGTGGTAAATTTTGAAAAGAATAATTATACTGGTGGTAGGACCTCTTGTGAGTCCGCGCGGGTGGGTACCACCACCCTGCCTATTTCTGCCGTGAAGCAGTAATGCGTTTCGGTTTGAAGGGTGGGGCAGCCGTTGTAACTATACTTGAGACCTTAGAGCTTATATCTCAAGGTGGGTGGCGCATTTACGTAGTAGATGTCTATGAGCTCCAGTAACCACTTAACACCAGGTGGGCTGAGAGCTCGTCCACACATCTAAGCAATTAAAAAAAAAAACTTTTGGTGGTAGTCACTTTATAATTGGGCTCTAGCAATGCCAAATCGCTGCTCAGTGGCGAGTGCTCTCTTCCACTACGCAGAGAGAGCATCCACTATCTTCATTCCAAATCTGAATGGTACGTGACAAAAAATATTCCAAATGATAGTCGAGGTCGTCAGAGCAAAAGTGGCCTAACCCACAATTTTTCAAAATCAGGCTTATATTATGTATATTTCAATTTATTTAAAATATAATAAATTTTGACGCAAAACCGGCCTATCAATAGTTTCACCGATAGATAACAGATGACTTTGTAAACGTTATTTTTGCGCGTTTTGTTTTTTTACCTACTCAAATTAAAATTTATGAAAACTTACTTAAGCCTAATTGCTCCATAATAACAATGGTAAGCTTTGGCCACTTTTGCGCTGACGGCCTCATTTATGACTCGGCTCCGTTGGAGGACGATGCAATAGTAAAAAGAATTTGAGGGAGTCATCTCAAATATTTCCTCAGAGCACTTCATCACGGAACGTACTGTACGTAATAAAACACTGAAAGAACCGTAGTACAGGTCTGCCATTATGAAGACCCCATCAATATTATTATTACATCCTCATTAAATCTCACTAATTGTGCCTTTTAAATCCTAATAATAACTTTGTATAAAGTTGAACAACTCTACGGATGTCTTCCTACAAAGCCAAAATAGACAACGTTATTACTGCGAACAATTTACATATCGGATTTCAATTTACAGGTATAAACATTACTGCTCAGTGCTTATTCAGCAGGCGTCATATTTCTGCAGCGCCGTTGTGACGTGCTAATGCAACTTTGGAAGGCGTCTTGGTAAACAATAGCACGGTACTGATCGAAAGAAAAGTGCTTGAAGCATAACATTGTTTTAAAGACGGAATTCACATGAATATTGTTTATAAAAATAGAATCATTAACAGAGATTACTGCGGCTCAGTCAAACAAGTAAAAGCAATGAAAAACATAAAATCTAAATAGAACATTCAAACACAGCCGATAAAGATGGGTAGATTGCCTAAAACTACATGTTAGTGATAATACGCCTGATGTCTGTGTCCGTATCTGTGATACAGCTGCATTCAAGTTCAAAATTTGTATACTTTTTTAATTGACGGTCCGATACATATTAAATCCTAAGCCCGTTTGGGTGTCCGAGCTAGTTCCGAGCTAGTACATTCGGTGTTAGACCGTCATGAAAGTTCAAATATAATATATTTAAATATTTAAACGAATAAACATATGATAATTTATTTTGAAGATTTATATTTATATTTTCCACTCGCCTGTACACAAGTCACCCGGCAAGCGAATGTAACGGAAAGCGCAGTATCAGTCACGTTGTATTTGGCTGCAATATTCATTAAGCGGGCTCACTGCAGCCATTAATTCGCGCCAACACTGATGCGCGCCATTGTACCGGCGATGATGTTGCATTATTGTTTCGTAACGTTTAGGGCTGTGTTTCGATGTGTAGGTATGTCTGCGTGGAGTTAGGGCTGTCGATTTATACTGGATCCGTATTTTACTTACATACTCATATCGAACGAAGCAAACTATAATGTATAATTATATACATAGACGTCGGTAATAATACAATTACCATAATAATTTCTTTCTAATTTCATTAACGTAGATACTGGCATGATTTTTGTTAATTCTTCTTCTCAGTCGTGTCACTCTTGACAGAGTGGTCGTGATCGTCATGTAGTGTTAAGGGGCAGACTTGATGCGTCTCACGATGTCGCGCCATCTCTCCCTGCTCGAGGCCATTCTACTGCACTCATTTAGGGGACCTCCCACTGCAGTTTTAATTTGGTCGGTCCACCGCATTGGTGGCCTCCCGCGCGGTCTTGTACCATCAGCGCTTCCCTGTACAACGAGGCGTTCTATGGACCGGCCATCTCGTCGCGGAACGTGTCCGAAGAAATCCACCATTCGAGACTGTACTATAGCAAATAGACGCTGCTTGATGCCGAGTTCCTCAAGTATCGAGACATTTGTACGAAAGTCGGTCCACGAAACTCCAAGCATTCTTCTCCAGCACCACATTTCCAGAGCGTCTATTTTCTTCCTTTCCACGTCTCGCACGGTCCACGTCTCAGCAGCGTACAGCGTATATTTGTTAATTAAAGTTGTTTTATTTCTTCTTTTTGTTCGCAATGAGTAAGTTTTTGTATTTTTATACGACTTTAAAACAAAAAAAAATAGTTCTCAATTCTACTGATGTAATAATACTGGTTAATACATGTTTTATGCGTGTTACTTCAGAATTATTCCGAAGCAAACCTATATTGATAATTTTTTTTACCAAAGCTAGTGCTTCTCATGTGTACCTATTTAAATTTTATCAAGTTCTGACCAGTGGTTTATGAGTTATCGTTAATTTAATTTCTCTTTTTAATTGACTTCGATTAAAATCGTTACAAACATTTTACAAACACAGATACCAAATTTTAATATATTTTTTTTGCTAATATTTTTCGTTATTTTTAATGATTTTACGCTTACAAAACGTAAAAGCTTGCCTAAGCTTACAAATGCAGCCGATAAACGAATACCTTAATAATAAGAATGTGTCGAAAAATAAGGATTGGTCATAATTTTTTATCAAATATAGCGTTAGACATAATATATATAAAGAACACTATTATAAATTATCAAATTTATATCTACATCCATTATACAAATCCTACTAAAATTAATTAAAACTACTTTTCGAGCTCGAGTAGCTAAATTTTAATAAAATTTTAGTTTTTTATTATTTTCTACGTTATTTTCATGTTCCCCGTCCCCGTGATATTAGACGATATTTTCATAATACTTTTAACACTACCGTCAAAATTTGATTTAAAAAAAAAATATATTTAAAGTAATCTATCATATATATAATAATATAGAACGCAATAGTAATTCGTGAAAGTATCCATAATAGTGTTGACTATATCTACGACTTAAGTAAACCGAGGAATTGGTTTTGGGAAACATATAATTCGTAGTAAGCAATACAGCTCTATTCTATCAGCCACAGCGAGTGAAATTTATTTTTTTTATTTTTTTATTGCTCTTGTAGGCAGACGAGCATACGGCCCACCTAATGGTGAGTGGTTACCGTAGTCCATGGACTTCAGCAATGCCGGGGGTAGAGCCAAGCCGCTGCCTACCGCTTAATACTCTCCACAAGCCTCGTTTGAAGAAGGGAAGGGAAAGGGAAGGGTTTGTCTAAGGGAAATTTTCAGGATTCGCACAAGCTGTCATCTAAGACACACAACCGAACTATTACAGTCGACCTACAACTTATACAGCGCAACGATAAATAATTAAACAGTGAAAACACATTCAACAAGGCTACAGGAAAATATTGATATATTCGTAAGGACGTCTTACATATCCTATCCTTCGCCGTGACAGACAAACATGCAAACACAGACATTTATTCAATGAGCCAATTTGTTAAGGAAATCGACTCGTGACTGATGGGATGTATGAATGCGCTTGACACACATCATGTATATCACATTCGTAAGCAAACGTATTCACTGTGTTCGTACGCGTGTCTATTTATTGTGTTAATAACGTGACACAGAAACTTCAAGAGCGATCTGATCTTGTTGAAGATATTACAGGGTGTTGTAATAAATATTATTTTAGTTAATTTTACATTTCCGACAAACTGTTGTGCTCTCCAATACTTTTTTTCCCCCTTCAAAGCTGATAGCCTTGAGAGGCTATTTCAACGTAACCTTAGCTAGTAGGTGAGCTTACGGGGCTCTTACCTGGTGCCGTTGCTAACACTAGCCCTAGTAAGAGCCGTGCTTCGCAGAATCTACCACCGGATCAGAAACGCGCTCCAACTGAGAAAATCCGGCAAGAATGGGAAAGATGGCATTGATTGGCATTTGATGTCTATAGCCAATTCACACATGGTAGGCGGCGAGTTTGTCGAGCTCTAAAGCAATAAAAAGACGAAGGATCTTTTGTAATTAAATTGTTGTTATTTTAAGACTCGTTGTGTAGCTTTTCTAATTGACTATTCGGATGAATGTTTTTTTTTATGATTGAAAGCTTACTGGTGGCCCGGAGACTTTTCCAGTTTCACCAGGACAGGTGGGCGAGCACAGGCTCAGCCAGGAGGGGCGGGTGAATGTGCTCGCGGTGCAGCCGATGTAAATTTTCCGGAGTCCATAGGCGTGACTACGTGAAATGCCGCCACTGCCCTGAAAGCATATGTCTAAGCTTCCATTGTATAGTACAACGGCTATCGTACCTTTCAAAATGAAACTCATTGCTGCTTCCCCGCAGAAGCAGGCGTAGTTAGTGAGGCCTTGCCTATTTTCGGACTTAATTAATAGTTTTCTCATATGAACAATCTTGGTAATTACTCGCAGACCTTGTTATTATTATTACCATGCACCTAATTTCTGACGTTAAATAATTTGTGGACGATCAATTGAAACTACATATTTTATTAACATCGTAAAATGAGTATTTAAAAGAATAAGCTTTATGCAAATTACCGATCGTTAAATCATAATTTCCGAAAGCATACCAAAAGCGCTCGTTGCTCGAGAGTTCAACTTTGCAACCCTGTATTCGCCGGGCATGATTAATTACATCTATGTAGCCGCGACTCCCGGGAAAAACTATACGATGAACGCTGCGTACTGCTGCTTCATTTTAATTTTGAACAAAGAACTTTGCTTCTTTGAAGTCAACTGAATAATTCTTTTATGAAGTACTTAATTCAAAGTGAAACGGCTCGTATCTTATCTGTTGTGGTAGTTTCTGGCGTATTCTATGCTAACACGGGTAGCACTATCCAGTAAGTTCGTTTGGGTTCGCAGGGCATTCACTAATTATTTAAAAACAACGTATTCATTTTTATTTAATGAGGGATTATCAGTGACCCAGAGGCCTTCTCACCAGGACATGTGGACGAGCAAAGGCTCAGCCAAGAGGAGTGCGATTTGCTAACAGGTGACCTATTCTATTACGCAATTGATAGGCTACAGGCTACAGGGCTCCTAGTACTCGCGGACGGGTTGATGAGCCCACGAGCTCAACCCGAGATAATTTGCTAACAGTAGCCCTAGCTAGTAGTAGGACCTCTTGTGACTTAATAGTGGTAGGACCTCTTATGCATCCGCACGGGTAGGTACCACCACCCTGCCTATTTCTGCCATGACGCAGTAATGCGTTTCAGTTTGAAGGGTGGGGCAGACGTTGTTACTATACTTGAGACCTTAGAACTCATACTCACTTCTCACTGAGCAGATTCCCTGGGGAAACTCGGTAGGTTGTGTCCATAGGTTGCACGTCGAGAGAGAGAGAGCTTAAAGCACCAAGAGTGAATCCAGAGGATCCAACCCGATATGTCATCGTGCAACAGTGAAAGATAACTGTCTGATAAAGACAGCGTATCGAAGACTATCATGGCTCCGTTTGATAAGCAAATGTATTTGAGACCTGGATAGGTTTAGCTTTTTTATACACGATTTTTTTTATATTAGGTGATGTTATTCCTTCGTGAACTAAATATGTATTTCGTAAATTTGAAGATCAGCACATTCGCATGGTTCGTAAAGAATGCATTTTATCCTTTAAGTCGCGACAACAGTTTTCGAACAATCCATTGTTACTTATAATCCACTATCAAACCTAAAAGCCACAGATACATTGCCCAACTGTAATGCTGAAAAACAAAACTGATATTTCCACTGAACACTGCGAAGTTTAATTTAAATTTACATTATCGGTTACGCCTTTTGTGTGTCGGTTTTTTCAATTTATATCACTTAATTAAGCGAGGTATTTTATCAGTGAATAAATGAGTTTGAAAATACTTTTAACGGAATTAAAATAGTATCTTTATGGTCATTAATAATGAGTTTATTTTTGGCTAGACTAAACAATAGACATATTAACTAACGTGCAAAGTCGTCGTGGCCTAATGGATAAGACGTCCGGTGCATTCGTGTTGAGCGATGCACCGGTGTTCAAATCTCGGGCGGGTACCAATTTTTCTAATGAAATACGTACTAAGCAAATGTTCACGATTGATTTCCACGGTGAAGGAATAACATCGTGTAATAAAAATGAAATCCGAAAAATTATAATTTGCGTAATTACTGGTAGCAGGACCTCTTGTGAGTCCACGCGGGTGGGTACCGCCACCCCGCCTATTTCTACCGTGAAGGAGTAATGCGTTTCGGTTTGAAGGGTGGGGCAGCCGTTGTAACCATACCGAGACCTTAGAAGTTATATCTCGAGGTGGGTGGCGCATTTACGTTGTGGATGTCTATGGGCTCCAGTAACCACTTAACGCCCGGTGGGCTGTGAGCTCGTCCACCCATCTAAGTAATAAAAAAAAACCCAATTTGGAATATGAGGTCGAAGTGTGGTGATAGCCATCATAGAATACAAGATATTTAACAGGTGTCCGAATCTTGTCAACGATATTTTCAAGATAAACTTGCAAATATACAAAGCCTGAACTAATCTACTGACCCTTTTCAGCCGCTTGCTGGAAAAAATCTCTTTGTTGTTATTCCCAAAAATGTCTCAACTGCGCCAAATAAAGGCTTTTCTACTTTTCAAATTGGAACTTACGTTAGTTTCGTGGCAAAATAGTTAGGATGGCGGCACCTAACCGTCCGTTCGGCTGAACCATCCCAAACGAATTTTCCTTTTGTCTAATTTTTTTTTTCTTTTATTGATTAGATGGGTGTATATCAATCTCTGGTTCCCATAGTACTCAAAGCTTAGGGCCAAATGATCGTGCGTGACTTATGCCTGTTTATCATAATTAAATTGTATGTGAAGTTTGAGGAGAGACCTCAAATGTATGGAGCGGCTTTACTGTGCCCCTCACATTGCTGATATCCAACAGTGACATCGATTGCTTACTATCAAGTGGTCAGCGTGCTCGTACAAAAGCAATAAAAAGATGCTGTATTACTATTCCTTTTTCAAACACGGGTTCAGAATAGCGATCGGCAATGATTTTGTTGCATCACTTTTTATTTATTTATTGCTTAGATGGGTGGACGAGTTCAAAGCTCACCTGGTGCTAAGTGGTTACTGGAGCCCATAAACATCTACGACGATGTGCCACCAACCTTGAGATATCAGTTCTAAGATCTCAGTATAGTTACAACGGCGGCCCCACCCTTCAAACCGAAACGCATTTCTGCTTCACGGCAGAAATAGGCAGGGCAGTGGTACCTACCCGCGCGGACTCACAAGAGGTCCTACCACCAGTAAAATTATGACATTCTGAGCCAATAAGCTTTTAGGTTCTTTGCACTTAGTCTTTTTTTCAGTTTTCGTGATTCGTAGGTATAATTACAACAAATTTTACGGTTTTTATATACAGCGACAACACCACCTCAATTGTTTGTCCAACACAAAAACTGTAAAGTCTGAAAACTGAAGATTAAGCCCCAAAAGTCGTTTCAATTACGTTGTTTAATTTGTTTTTAAGCGAACGAAGTCTACACTCTATGTCGTGGACATCTGTAACTAGAAAGGCCCATTACCCTGAGTATCCTCTTAAATCTCATTTTAATCAACCAATACATGTAAATGATTTTAGAGAGCTCTCTCCTGCCCCAACCTGAGTTACTAGTGTCGGTTTCGAATTTGAATAAATAACAAAACAAAAAAAGAAGACCTGCAAATTCGTAGATTGAGAAAAAGCCCGCACCTCACTTCACACATTATTAATACCGCAAATTTGAATATGTCAATATACCGGTGAGTTGAATTTGCATTCATATTTTAATTCAAATCGTTCACCTTACGAATTACACTCACGTTCAATCAGATGTGACTTCGAGGGTGAAATATCGTATTATTTTAATGAGACAGGGAAGACGCCAAATTGTGGTTCGTTAAGGCACAGTTGACTATTTGTATCTGTTTTTTTTTTAGTAAAAACGAAAAAATAGTAACTATAATGCCATCACCAAGCAGACACAAATGGAGAAGGATATACTTACGCGGAAGTGGCATTGGATTGGTCACATATTGAGAAAGCCCGATACCCACTTATCAAAGAGAGCACTGACCTGGAAAGTGTCTGGTAAAAGGAAGAGAGGCCGCCCCAGAACAACCTGGCGTCGCTCGGTGGAGCAGGAGCTAGGGCTCTTGGGCATGACGTGGAAGGAACTAGAACAGACTGCCCCAGACCGATGTAAATAGAAGGATTTGATTCGAGCCCTACACCCCAGCAGAGGTTAATAGGAAAGAATGATGATGATAACGCCATTCATGAAGTTAAGAAGGACCCTTAAGTGGTGTAGTCAAATATTGTCAAGCAGCTTGAGTTGGCGGAGATTTGAAGACACGTCAAATCTGCTCCCTTCAAATGCTATATAACAATCATGACCAGTCTGTCACGAGTGAAACAAATAAGTAGAAAGAACTGGGTACTATAGAAGAAGAAGAAAAAATGGTTGAGAAAGAGTTGTATATGAAAATTATAGTTAATAACAATATCTTGGCTAGTCCAGCTTGAAAAGAAACCATTAGATCTTGTTGAACAATAACTAAGCTATTAAAGATACAAACGGAGGTATCAAGAAGGAAAGACCTTCCGCTGAGCTAGTGCACTTGCCCGGTAGACCGAAGATTCGAATGTTTTTTTTTTGGGAATAAGGTTTATTGGTGGCCCCGAAAGACTTTTTAGTTTCATCAGAACTATGGGCGAGCACGGGCTCAGCTAGGAGGGAATCGGAATGATTGCTTAGAACTTATCTTAAAAGTTGAGTTTCTCGCCGGATCATCTCAGTGGGTCGCGTTAACGATCCGGTGATAGGTTTTGCGAAGCACTGCTCTTGCTAGGGCCAGTGTTAGCAACACTACCGGTTTGAGCTCCGTGAGCTCACTTACACGTCAATGAGAAGCTGAAATAGCCTCTCAAAGCTATCGGCATAGGTAGGGATAAAAAGTATTTTCCACGATTCACGCAACTTTCAATTATATTCTATTCTATGAAATCATAGCTGTTGCTATATTATATACATATTTGAGTGCGAAATCTTGTTTGCCAGATTACCATCAAGTTTTAATGATTTAGACTGTAATAATGTTTTTTTTTTCTGTATTTTACAAACCACTCAAACATAAAACCTTTATCTAATACTCGATAAACATGTTTTAATCTGTTAAAGAAACTGCTAAAAAGAAGGCACCGTTGAAGAGATACGTGTGAACTTGAAGAGGTAGATACGATCGCGGCCATCTGGATTCCATCACCTGAACAACTTAAAAATATATCTTCGCAAGTACATACGGTAACAAAAATGAAAACCGTTAAATATGGAACACTGAATGAAACGTTAAGCGATATGTGTCAATGTCAATGTCGAGCGTTCTTAAATCATGGCCATCTGGAATGCTTCACGTAAACAACTTCAAAATTATCTTTGCAACTAACGAGATGAATGATACGATGGAAAGTAGTGATAGTTATCGATACAAAACTGCGTCAATGTTAATGTTGCTATAGGGTTTTGTGATTAAAACCTTAAAGTGCCCTTTAAGCCTCGCTTGAGCGATACTTCATTCTCATGACCCATTTTAAGTCTTAACTATGGAAGATTCTCTTTAGAAAAATATCCAGCTCACCTGATTAATTGGATAGTGGCTTTACCACCCCTAAAACCGGAGCGCATCACTGCTCTGCGGTACAAATAAGCAAAACTAAAGTTAAACTAATGTAAAAAGGTATGTGATACATAAGCCCGTTGAGTATTTCGCTGGATCTTCTCAACGAGTCGCGATTCCGATCCAGTTGCAGATTCATTCGCGAAACAGCTGCTTTTGAGTTGTTAGGTCTTCTTTGGAGAGGCTCGAGCAGTTGTTAGCAAACCCCACCTCTTCTTGTTAAGCCTTTGCTCGACCGCCTGTTTTGGTGAAACCGGAAAGACCATCGGGCCACCAGTAATCCTTCCTACCAAAAAAAAATTTGTAAGATTACTTCATTATTAAAAGTAGCCAAAATATTGTTAAACATCAAACATTATGCTGAACCTTAACAGAGTTGTAAGAATTAGTAAAAATCCAAGCTCCGACAATAATTTCGGATCGGGGAACAATTAATGAGGTGTTAACAAAAAAAATGCAACTTGAGTCAAAATCAATTTTGTTTCGTGTACAATTTTGTGAGCAAATAGAAGACGAAAATGAAAATAAAACCTTACGAGGTTTTGCGAGGCGTGGATTTTTTAAAACTTCTGTACAAATTTAACTACATAAAACTTTATTCTACGTATGTACCTATGTATTCTTCATGTAGTATTTTATTATTTACGTAATTGCTGATTAGCTGTTGTGTATCCGAAGAGGTAGATTCCACCACCAGGCCTTGAAGTTGCCTTTTGTAAGACTTGAAGGATAAGATAGTCGTTGCACGAAACAATAGAGATTTGGAACTCATGTTTAATGGCCTTTGGCGACCACTTAACACCAAGGGGGTCGTAGCATCGATCAAATATCTATCGTCTGCTTTACAATAAAATTGGTAAAATTTCTAGTTTTGTCTACATTTCTGTTGGCGAAATGAAGGATCCTGTATGTACTTTAAAAAATAAAATACATAACTTTCATTCTTTATTTTAAGTCCTATAATAAATTTAAGTTAATTATAATAGTATATTGACTATTCTTAATTAGTCTATTTTAAAAAAAACTTGGAAAGATTAACTTCAGTAAAATCAAAATTAAATTCAGAAAACGAAGTTCGGTGCAGGTGCGATAACTCGAAAAAATATTTGCATCATCTATCTGTCTTTGTGCATAAAAAAACCATTTTAAAAAAAAAAAGTGTTAACAACATTTTAAAAAGTCACACGGCTAAAAAAGACACACAGATTAATGCACGGTCAATTTCTCGATACAAAGAATAATCTGCATACAATTTAATATATCGATATTTGATTCAAATATATCTGCCAACGAAGGAGACACAGAATTAAGCGAACATAATGAAAGGGACAAAAATAATCTTGGCTGCAAAACAAATTGACATTATGCAAATCAAATAAACATATTTTCATTTGAATATCGGATTTTGTTGAATAATTCCGTCTGGATGAGAATTCGGAAGTATGTATGTTCACACATTGTTATTACAGAAACAGGTGGCCTTTATATATTTCGTCAATTTAAGTGGCGCCCTTAAAATAAAGTGATGTGAATTACGAGTATTATCCGATATTTTGAGAAGGGAATATTGTCGACGTTGCCCTAAGCACGTCATTACAGATCCTCCCGATCCATTAACAGTGCTTTTAGGTGCCGCATCCACCGGTCACCGTTCTCGCCGAACCCGTCGCTTGCGACAAAGGGCTCGATGAGTAAATTAACCCATAGACACAGTCCACTGAGTTTCTCGGCGGATCTTCTCAGTGGCTGGTAGTAAGCTGGTAATAAGCATTTTAAATACCGCCTAGAATAAAATATTTTTTACAATTAATTTTACTCCTTTATAACTGAATAGGTTACATGTCATGAGGTGAATTCGGATTTGTGTTATTTGTAGAATAAAATTGGATGACGAAATTTACTTAGGATTTTTCAATTCAACCCCTGCTTAACAAAAAGAGTGCTCAGTGAAAAAAAGAAATTTAAAATAAAAACAGTCGCGCCTGACATTATTATATAAATAAATAATAGTTTAAAAAAATACACCTTTATAGAAAATCCAACTAAAAAATAGAAAATACCTACATATTAATAAATTTGAATTAATAATAGTGTAAGAAAAAATGATTTTTTTGTAAAAAAAGCGTAGGGTACAATATGGTATCAGTAGTTATAAATATTTTAACACTATTTTTAATTTAAATTTTTAGTTGTTTTTTAGTTGGATTTTTATAAAAGCTTTTTTTTTAAACTATTATTTATATTTCATATTTTAGTTGAAATTAAGATTTTTCAATTTGTTTTAAAATATTGAATTGTCATCGGTCCTTAATAAGTATGCCAAATTTCGAGTTAATCCGACGTTTTGAAGGGGGTCAAAATCATGTTCAAAGATTCCGTTTCATACATACGTCTGAAGCTAGTAAAAGCATATTAATATACTCGTATACAATACTTCAACAATTCAAAGTCTAATACAGAATATCAACAAAGAACAATTTCTACACAATATCCAAGCAACTTTACTTCATTTTCCTCAGACGATAATCGTTTTCGAAGAATAAAAACTCGTCGAGATATAAACAGAAATGGCAGTTACATCAGCTGAGCGCGCCGGAAACTACTCGCATTTTTGTGCGATTAGTTTCATTCTCTTTAGATCCAATTTGCATGTGAGTAATAAAAATAAAAGTGCTCGAAAAATCTTGCCGTCAATCAGAAAACAAATCCATATTAATTAATAATTAACAAATCCATATTAATTAATTAATTAATATGGATTTGTTTTCTGATTTGCGAACTGATTTGCGACTGACAAATTTGCGAATGTATTAAAGAAACACCGAACATCGAATAGAAATAGACGGTGTATACAATAATATGCTTTGCCTAAATGACGGTTGATTAGTAGTCGAACCGTATTAAAGCAATCCAAACTCAATCCAAGAGGTTACTGGTGGTAGGACCTCTTGTGAATCCGCGCGGGTAGGTACCACCACCCGGCCTATTTCCACCGTGAAGCAGTAATGCGTTTAGGTTTGAAGGGTGGGGCAGTTGTAACTATACTTGAGATCTTAGAACTTATATCTCAAGGTGGGTGGCGAATTTATGTCGTAAATGTCTATGGGCCTCAGTAACCACTTAACACCGGGTGGGCTGTGAGCTCGTCCACCCATCCAAGCAAAAAAAAAACTACATAGTTCTGACTGGAAGGAATCAATTGGAATTTTCGGTAAAAGTATTATTGACAATTCAATTTACGTGGGAATCAAATTGAATTATAGTAGCATCTATATATTATATTAATACGTGAAGCAAAAACTTTGTATCCCTTTTTACGAAAATTGCGCGGACGGAGGAGTATGAAATTTTCCACACTTATAAAGAATATAGACAAGAAGTGCACAATGCTAATATTTTTTTAAATAATGCATAAAAGATACATTAAATCAATAAAGAAAACATTACACACACTACATACCATGTATTTGACGCACACACGCATGCATACTATTTATTGTCAAAATTTTGTTCTTGACGTCTGTGGTCAAATTGAGAATAGATTAAATATTGTTTGTCTTTATTAATATTTTTTTTATAGTGTAGCTTTGGCGAAATTTGTGATTATAGAAGTATAAAATACAATCATAATAGTGTACAAACTTACAATTCCAATTAATTATATTCGAATTTCGACTACTGCGGGACCTCTAGTTATACATAGTTGCGTCATATTGTGCGTGATAATTTGCAATAAACTAATTAATTAAACACAAAATATACAGTTGGAACGGGCTTTTTTCTCCGAAACACGCTCGCGGAATCTAACTTCGCCGAAGTTCATCGTAATATTTTTTTTCTTCTTTTGCAACGCGCTCAAGGTTGTTGTTGTTTATTGTTTTGATACTCACCTTTGCCTTTTCAAATACATAATACATTAAACTTTACGGTTAACCGTCTTGAGAAAATCTTTCTAGTTTTAGTCGAATGAAATTGAAAACATTGCTATTATAGACGAGCTCGTGAATCCATGTACCAATATTACCAATACAATAATAATTCGGGCAGTTTTCGAATGTTTTACATATGTTCCGTCGTGGCTACGTGAGTAAGTTTGCTTACACGGCCTTTACACATAGTAGCTCTCTCTAGGCCCTCCAAAACGGAATCCGACAGGCGTTGGAACGTCGTGGTATAAGAAGAATGTTGATATTCACCATGACTCAAAGATAGAATCAATACGTGAGTATCTTTAAAAAGCGTCAGAATGCTACTATTATAAAGCGGCACGACACGATAACACTCTTAAAATGGCCACCGCTAATTACATGTCTGACCCAGTCGGCAAAGCAATGCAAAATCAACGTCACCCAAAACATATCTTATCAAATCCTCCGAATCCGCTTTCAGTGCTTCTAGGCTCTTTAAGCACCGGTCATCGCCCTCGTCGAACCTCGAGAGTTCGACGAGTGAACTAATCCATAGACAAAATCCACTGAGTTTCTCGCCGGATCTTCTCAGTGGGCCGCGTTCCCGATCCGGCGGTAGACTCAGCGAAGCACTGTTCTTTCTAGGGCCAATGTTAGCAATTTTCTCAGGTTGATCCCGTAAGCTCACTCACCTACCGGTTCCTGAGTAGTAGGAATACCGTCTTAGTCTACCAGAGATTAGGTAGGAAAAAAAAAGAATAATTGGGAAACAATTGCGAATGGAAAAATGAATCAAAACCTCTTTTTTTATTGCTTAGATGGGTGGACGAGCTCACAGGCCACCTGGTGTTAAGTGGTTACTGGAGCCTATAGACATCTACAAGGCAAATGCGCCACCCACCTTGAGACATAAGTTCTAAGGTCTCAAGTATAGTTACAACGGCTGCCCTACCCTTCAAACCGAAACGTATTACTGCTTCACGGCAGAAATAGGCAAGGTACCTACCCGCGTGGGCTCACAAGAGGTCCTACTACCACTTACACCACCAGTACAGTTACTCTTGGTCCAATCTAGTGCCTATGAAATTTGGTGACCATTACTGTTTTCTTTATGCATTCGCGTATTAATGATGTTTTTCATTAGCATCGGTAGCATTCAAGTTGTGGTGTTTATGGGCTCCGCTAACCACTTAACACCAGATGGGTCACGAGCTAGTTCAGCGATTAAGAAAAGAAAAAAAAATTAACAACATATGGTTATCGAAAATAATTTCCTAAAATTACTCATAGTCCTCAACAGCTTGTAAAAAAACCAAAAGCACTCAGGAAATTAACTTCTAATTACCATGATTTACGATACATTTTGGAATGTCACCACATATACACTTCAGCTCTTTTAACGTCTGCATAATATCATAAAGGGCACCCATAATGCAGGTGTCTTGCTAACAAAAGGGTTAGGATTTGACCCTTGATACGTCAATAGACCTGTGAAAAAATATCGCTTACACAGGCTGTTTGTTTTGATAAAATAACACGGCACGTTTAAAATGATCTTAGAATTTTGAAAATTCTTTTTATTTACTGAATACTTCACTTGTTGTTCTTATTTTGTATTACGTAGGCGCTTGACATTCATATGAATGGATAAAATAGATGATTATTATTTTTTTACTTTTTTTTATTGCTTAGATGGGTGGACGAGCTCACAGCCCACCTGGTGTTAAGTGGTTACTGGAGCCCATAGACATCTACAACGTAAATGCGCCACCCACCTTGAGATATAAGTTCGAAGGTCTCAAGTATAGTTACAACGGCTGCCCCACCCTTCAAACCGAAATGCGTTTCTGGTTCACGGCAGAAATAGGCAGGGTGGTGGTATCTACCCGTGTGGACTCACAAGAAGTGGTGGTACTAATCGCGTATATAAAAAAGCTCGAGTTGAGACCGTATTTTTTCAATTTTAATACAACAAAGTCTAAAGCTCCATGAAATCCCTTTTTTTAATTACCATCGTGCAATTTGTAAATGTTGTCATAAAAAAACACATGTTTTTGACCGACATAACTGTGCAATTTTAATATCAAAGTAAACAAGGCACTAGTGCTCTGCTATGTGGCAATGTAGTGTGCATGTGTCATAAGTACATTCAATTCCCACACTAAAACACGAAATGTATCTGCTTTTTGACTATTTTTTTAATGTAAATTGTGTTTTGGTGTGCAATAAAGTGTATTCTCTCTCTCTCTAAAACACCATAAGTTCAATTGGTTCTCCAATAAATATAATACAGATATAACATAACGGATTCGATTACTTTTTCCTTAAAAAGCATAAAGGTCCGACTTCACTTATCGAGAGTATCGCCATCGCGCCAAAAAGGCTGTGCAAAAAGGTAAATATCGGCTGTCTTTAACACCGTAGTAGCAGATTTATCGTTTCGCTTTTTCTTTTATTACTTTAAATAGTCTTCAAAAGCGCGTGGTCCATCCATACAAACTTAGGAGAAGTGGGCTGAAGTCTTGAAACAAAAATCAGACGTTTGCGAATTACAATAAGGTATTTCAGATGAGTCATATCAGACACATAGTAATAAAAAACACGTGTGGCACGCGGGGACTGCCGCGGTAAAGCTATTGCATAGCATTTTTTATCAATTTATGCAATTCTAATTAGATTGTAATAATTTAATAATAAAACAATAATAAAATACGACCACGCTATGTTTATAAACATTAACAAAAGCAAAACATTAACTGACCCCTTTACACTCATAAGCTAGAGCGCGCGAGAGAGAGATGGGCAGACTTTTCATGATGCGCATGCAGTGTGACGTCACGCCGCCCGCTTGTTCACAAACGTTACACAAGCACAACGTGTGAATGTGTCGAACACGAGCTACACGGTAGTAGAATGGCGCGTGTTAGGTTTTATTTTCGTTACGGAATTACTTAATTCGGTCTCCACGCTCAAAGCCCGAGATCAAAGCTATGCAATAGCTTAAAAGTAAAATATGGCTATTGTAAAAACCGATACCACCGTTCTGCTATTTTTGCCACGAAGCAGACATTCGTAGCGTGTAGCTACTTAAAAGCGGGAAGACCTTGATCTTCGTTTACTTATCAACGCAATGAAATATGTGTTGCACTACTGGAAATACATATAATACACATAAGAAAAAATAGGTACATATTCCATATTACCAAACAAACTCAACAAAGCTCTCCGAATCCGAAATGCATTCGCGCACTGTAATCAAATTCCCTGACGATAACAACAATGAGTTTATCACAACAATAATTATTTTAGTATTTTCTTCGATTTTCGAGAGTAGTAAGCATAATTACTACTAACTACTTTTATACGTTTTTTATTGTTACTATTACGATTAATAATTATTTTTATGTACGGACATTGCTTCGGTGTGATAGAAGGCCAGTCGAGCTCGACTTGGGGCCGATAACCCGCTGAAATCGAGGAGTCATTGTCATCAATCAGAGGTTGTTAATGTATGAAACGTCTGCAGTCTGTGGTATTATACACGACTTTATGATTTTAGGTCGTAGAAATTGCGCAGTAATCTATCATTATTACGATTGTATGAGATACGAAATATTTGTCTTCAAAGTGTTTGGTATGATCGTGAATGGTTACCGTCGGTCATGGATGTCAATTTTTTTTTATTACTTTGTTTGGTGGACGAGCTCACAGCCCACCTGGTGTTAAGTTATCGGAGCCCATAGACATCTACAATGTAAATGCGCCACCCACCTTGAGATATAAGTTCTAAGATCTCAGTATAGTTACAACGGCTACCCCACCCTTCAAACCGAAACGCATTACTGCATCACGGCAGAAATAGGCAGAGCGGTGGTACCTACTCGTGCGGACTCACAAGAGGTCATACCACCAGTAACCAGTAATGCTAGTAGTATAACGTAGCCACCGCCTTTCGCTTATCTGCCTCTGCCTACCCTCATGTTATCATTATTATTAATATTTGTAATAATCTTCTTATTCTTCTTTCAATCCACAGACGTTCGCTGCTAGACATAGGCTTCACCCAAGCTTCGCCATAACGAACGGTACTGCGCGGCCTGCAGACTGAGGGCAGGGCACATTGTTCTTAGAATAGATGATCTCTGGGGCCGAAAACTTCTCGAGTGGCCACCGCGTATCGGAGGACGTAACGTGGGTAGGCCTCCCACAAGCTGGACCGACGACCCGTTACGAGTCGCGGGGATCCACTGGATAATACATGTAATGATGGTGATTTCGCAGTTAGTAGCGGCTTGACTTTGCCCCTGGTATTGCTGAAGTCCATGGGCGACGGTAACCACTCACCATCAGGTGGGCTATGTGCTCGTCTGCCAACAAAGGCTATAAAAAAACATGCTATTTATGATAGTTTAGGTTGGTGATAATGGAATATTTCATTTTAATTTTGTTGTTATAGTCTTTCGTGTAATTAAACAAAATAGAAGCAGCATATTTAATATTGTTTATGTGTATGATACGACTTATTCAGAGATTATATTATTATGTCTATTACTAGCGTAAAGGAATCCTGGTCATACAGCCGTTATATGATACATTTTAGTCTTCAACTCTATCTTGGGGTGGATGCGGTATTCACTTTGTTCCGTATATGAGACCCTTTTATCATTTAATATGGACCGTTAGCTTGTAGATCCGTCATGAAAAATCATGTGTGGCACTCGGCATTTTTTATCAACTTATGCAATTATAATTAGACCATAATAATTTAATATTAAAACAATAATAAAATAAGACCACACAATATTTATAAACACAAAAGCAAGACATTAGCTGTCCCCTTCACACCCATAACCAGACCGCACGAGAGAGAGATGGGCAGAATTTTCATGATGTGCATGCAGTGCGACGTCACGCCGCGCGCTTATTTACAAACACTACCCAAGCGCAACGTGTGAATGTGTTGAACGCGAGTTACATGGTAGGCGGAGTAGGGGTGTTAGGTTTTACTTTCGTTACGGAATTTCTTGATTCGGCCACCGAGCTCAGAGCCCGTGATAAAAGCTATGCAATAGCTTAAATGTATTTAACTTTTGCTTTTCGATGAGAATCGTAAAGTTGTCGTTGAAAAAAAAAACGACAAAACTTTAATTGTTGTGTAATAATATTTAATTTGAAAACGTATTGATGCGAACACAACAAAGACTCGGACAAGTTTTATAACGTTTTAATCGCTTCGACGATCGCAATCTACATGCGGACAGACAGGTCGACCTTAATTTGAAAATAATAACGTCTGGCTGTGGGGGATTCGTCGCACAAAGATCGTTTACCGATACCGTAAACTAAAGGCGCAGTCATATCGGTCAATTAATTGCGACTTTTTTTGCGTAGGTCTACGAGCCTATCTGATATTATGAAGCCTCTGGTACCATAGATATCAGAGCGCAAATGCTGTCACCCAAACTGAAAAATTAAATCGAAGTTTCAATTGTATAATAAAAGCTTGCAAAACGAAATGGATAGTTGAAAGTTTTGGGAGTTGAATCGCTAGAGCATCGTCCTATATTTTGTGATGGCGTGGAGTGATGTATAGAGGAGTATCAAACCTATCACGTAACTTCAATAGCCCTTTTCTAACTTCAAATACGATACTCAACGGGGACCGATCTACCGACCGACACTACAAACCAGCTTCGACATCGACAAAACAAGTTTTTTTTTAATTGCCCTTGTAGGCAGATGAGTATACGGCCCACCTGATGGTGAGTGGTTACCGCCGCCCATGGACTTCTGCAATGCCAGGGGTAAAGACAGTCGCTGCCTATCGTTAATTACTCTCCACAAGCCTCGTTTGAAGAAAGACATGTCATAGCGCTCGGGAAACACCGTGGAGGCGAGCTCATTCCAAAGGCGGATGGTACGTAGCAAAAAAGATTTCGGGAAACACACTGGCTGAACGCAGTGGCTCCAGGTAGTATGGATGAACTCTACTCCAGTGGCGGTCGGTGCGATGGTAAAAACGAGATGATGGTATCATCTCAAACAATTCCTCAGAGCACTCCCCACGGAACATACGGTACAAAATATAGAAGGAACCGAAGTCCCTCCGCAGAGGTTCCAAACGATCCGTGAGATCCTGAGGACCTGATCGCCATATTCTTCGGCACTTAAGTCATCCAGTTTGGTTATGTTGACTGCTGCCTCATTACATCTTAACACTTCAATGCACGCAGACAGATGTATATATAATAAGGATCTCAGTTTAAAAGAAGAGACACTAAAACCATAGAAATCTACCGCCCAATTATTTGAATCCAAAAACTGAATTGCTTTTCAACTGATCGCAACGCATGTTATGCAAAAATAATTTCAGCTAAAAATCTATAAATAGCTACCTACAACTCATGGCATCGCATGTTTATTTTTCAGCTAAAAATCTAGAAATAGATCAAAATGTTACCGGTCCGGGGTCCCTAATTAAATTAAGTATTATTATAATTAATTAGAATTGATTTGTTTTTTAAATGTTGTTCCACCATAGCGAATGGATTGATATTTTTTTATGTAATTTTTTTAATAGGGAGATTTACCATTGTATAATCGTCACAGAAAAAAAAGATGTATTAGCTGGTGAAGCGCTAAAACTTTTGTATTAAGCAATTTTAAAGCGCTTCTGGCTAAACTGTATTCTCATTTCATTGTAGTGATGACTACAAGTCGCAACAAAAAACCTGCCCAATACGAACGCAGCTTACCTTATATCCGATACCGAGAATCGACCGATTTGCGGCTTTTTAAAATGGCCATCACAAAATCAAAACATTAACCACAATCAATGTTTGATTTCACGTGGAACGTTCTTGTTATTGTTACGCTTTTTGTTATTGTGGCGAATGTTTTGTTCGATCTCAAATAATTACGTCTTTAACAATGTGTTATTTTCTATATATATGTATTTCGGTTTAAAACAATCATTTTGCTTTAAAGAGTTATAGGAATGATAAGTAAGATGTCTTTTTACAAGATTTACCAGTTTACAATTACCAAAGTCCATAGTAACCAAAAACACGAATGCCGACTCCGAGATATGAGGTTACGGTGTGTTATTTGTTACTTAAATTAATCCTTTTTATGGGTTACATCGATGGACGTTCTCACTGCCCACCTAGTTAAGTGGTTACCGGAGCCCATAGATATCTACAACGTGACACAACGTCAATTCCGCCACCCATCATGATAAATGATTTCTAAGATCTCAGTTTTTACACTACAACGGTTGCTTTACACTTCAATCTGAAACGCATTATAGCTTCACGGCAGAAATGGAGAAGGTGGTGGCATCTACCCGTGCGGACTCACAAGACGTCCTACCACCAGTAATTAGGCTTAAATCAATTAGACACATTTTGTTTTTAGAGTTACAGATGACCACGCAAACTTACTTTTTACAAGATTTATCGGATTACAGTTCCAAGAGTCCTTAGTTATAATACAATACACATGCCACTGTGCATGCACTTCGAGACATGATTAAGGTATTAAGTGCGTTGGCAGTATCTAATGAATATTTACTCAAATTAATGAGTTTTTGAGTTCAATAAATAGAATAAGATTAGTTTAATGTTGTAACCGTTCGTAAATATCCTTTATATATGCATTAATCTAAAGGTTGATGCTTGGCCACATGATTTGACCCATAGATCAATCCCGCGTTGCTCGATAGAACTGAGCACTGAGCGTTTCAATAATATTTTATTGGAATAAATATTAAAATACGTCTTAAAAGTTGACTTAATTTATCAAAACAATAGGTGGCTTGTTCTGTCGAGTTGCATACGAGTTTTAGCGTTTGTTGACCAAGGTAATAACGTCTTATTACCTTGTTTTATAGCAAAATTACAGTTGCGGAAAGTGATGAAACAAACGAACGAACTTGCACGCTGAATGCAAACAATAAGTGCCCAATAAACATAAACAATAGAAGCTCCGGGGTGTCTGAGGAGCGCACTTAGTGTTCCTGTGAATACTTCGCTTACACTATGCTAAATAGCCCACCGAGTTTCTCGGCGAATCTTCTCAGTGAGTTGCGATTCCGATTCGGTGGTAGATTCTTTTTTATTGACGTGACAACGTCTTGTAATTCGATGGAGCCGGCTGCACGCACGAAAAAACCTGAGTCATGCGGCGTTACCTCGCTCGGAGGCGTTCCACATAAGGTTTGAAGTACAAGCGAGAGCGCGCAACGAGCGATAAAGAGGCACAATCGGCCTCCGCATTCGGCAGCGTTCGACATCTGACTCTCTCCTACTTGAGTGAGCGATGCATCCGCGTGGACAGCTGCTATACAGTAATACATTTACATGTTTTCGATAAGTATGAAGTTCAGTGAAAAGTGCATGTGGTATCAATTGTTCATACAAAATATCTATTATACAAATAAAATTAAAATTTTCTTTTGAAAAATGAAACCATTCCATCAGTATTTTCTTATGACGTTGTCTTGTCACGTTCAACTATCGTCAGTAAGCCGACTTTACAGATAACCGATTTTTTTTATAATTGAAAGATTACTGGTGGCCCGTAGGCCTTTCCAGTTTCACCAGGACAGGTGGGCGCGCAAAGGCTCAGCTAGGAGGGGTGGGGTTTGCTAACAACTGCCCGAGTGCCTCTGAAGGAGACCTAACAACTCAAGAGCAACTGCTTCGCGAATGAATCTACTACCGGATCGGAATCGTGACCCGCTGAGATAATTCGGCGAGAAACTCAGCGGGCTGATGCATGGGTTAGGGGGTAGATTCTGCAACGCATTAATCTTGTTAGGGCTAGTGTTAGCAAGCTCTCTCAAGTTGAGCCTGTGAGCTCACGTACCCATCCGGGCGTAGCTGGAACAGTCTCTTAGGCTACCAGCGAATAAGTGTGAAAAAATATATACATATATGCTAAAGATGTACATACAGGGTGTTCTTTGTTGGGGCTCCCATTATACTAGATCAGACTCCTTAGTTCGATTGCAATAATTGTTTTGTTTACTTTTTCCGAGAAAAGTAATACATTCCATTTTAAAGCAAGCTGAGTCTTTGACTTTGATTTGCGTAGTCTGACCAATTTATAAAACTGTTTTAATTTTTATGTTTAAAAAAGTTGTCAAACAAGTATGAGCCTTACGAGATAGCTCCATTATTGCCGAACTAAAGACGAAAGCATAATTTTATTTGTTCATTATGCCTGCTTAAATGTCATTACTAGTATAACTATATAAATAGGCAAGATCGATAACAAAGCTTGTAGTAAGAAAATGAATTACACCATAGAGTACGTCAGTTATGGCCAAATCTTAAATGGCATTGCTCTAATTGAACTTTATTCGCGTTCCCGTGACACTTAGACTGAAATTAACACCTCGGTCTTTGTCGTCATAGCTGCTAATAAATTAAATCTACGTATATTATTGATAAGAATTATATAAATAAAAAAGTATTAGAGTTTAGGCGTTGTGGCGTTATGGCCTAAAAGCTAAGACTTATAATGTGCTTGTATCGGCGAATTTCTTGTCATTGAAATCCCTCAGATATGTAAGTACCAAATTTTCATAAAAAAAATCCTACCGTACCGAAAAAATAGGTTATTATTAGAATACGAAGGCGTACTTGGAAAAAAGGATCGTATTTCAACTGCTTAGCAGTCATGCCTTCCAATTTGGATTTTAGGACGGTAGAAATTAAAATATTACCTATAATATTAAAACTCCGACTTTTTTTCAAGATGTGTGACGAGGCTTACGATGATAAGCCTCATCATGAAGCAGCAAGTAGCCTGTGAGGCTGCCCACTTATAGTCATGGACCTACATAAATAATAGATTCACTAAAATTATTACAGCAAAATCTTTACTTGATAAAAAAATTCAATGTCATTTTACTGGTGGTAGGACCTCTTGTGAGTCCGTGAGGGTAGGTACCACCACCCTGCCTATTTTTGCCGTGAAGCAGTAATGCGTTTCGGTTTGAAAGGTGGGGCAGCCGTTGTAACTATACTTGAGACCTTAGAACTTATATTTCAAGGTGGATGGCGTATTTACGTTGTATAATAATATGTCTATGGGCTCCAGTAACCACTTTTCACCAGGTGGGCTGTGAGCTCGTCTACCCACATAAACAATTAAAAAAAAAATTTAAATTTTCTAGTTGCACTCTGTAAGCTAACAAATTAAATATCTGTCTCGAAGTTACCTTGTTATTACAGACGTCTGCTCAGCAGGTGGTGTTCTATAACATTTACCTTAAGCATTACCTTGAATTCAATTTGTTAATTTCAAGATTCCAAATCGTATCTACTTCTACGGGGAATTTCTCAATAACACTAAGCTTCTAACTTTATTAACGCTTGAAAGTGTTGTTTTAAATCTACCGTAAATTCTATAAGGTTTTACTTAAATAGTAAATCGCTTTGTTGATTTGTTTGTATGTATTCTACGCATTATTTTCACATCTATCAGACGGTTTTCTGAGATTTCTTTTTAATTAAATATATATATTCTATTTTCAATGGTCCCAAAATATCGACATTTCTCTCAAACGTACAACCATTGACGCAAAGACAAACAATAGATGCAAATTGATATATTAGTTTGAAATGAGATTCAGTAGTTTCTATTTAGATACTAATTTTCTATAGATGTAACTATAGCTATCATAGAGCAGAGGTTTTTCGACAAATTCTTGAATCGCGCTAATTAAATTTACAAAATAAGTTTCCATTTAAGTAATTCCAAATAATTACATTTGGGTGGTCAGTCTAGCAAGCAATTTCATTCGCTCAGTCGAAGATCTTCCCTTTGTTTGGTTTTACCGAAACCTCATTACGAATAAGGCGTGGTTATTCACTTTATACAAGTTATTTATAATTTACCCTTTTTAAACAGGAATGAAACTAAATCTTATAAGCTATTGCATAACTTTTATCGCGGGCCTTGAGTGCGGCTTACTGTAATCATGAAATTCCGTAACGAAAAAAACCTTACCCCCCTCACTCCACCTACCATGTAGCTCGCGATCAACACATTCACGTTGCGCTTGTGTAGTGTTTGTGAATAAGCGCGTAGCGTGACGTCACACTGCATGCGCATCATGAAAAGTCTGCCCATCTCTCTCTCGCGCGGTCTAGCTTATGAGTGTGAAGGGGACAGTTATGGTTTTGCTTTTATTAATGTTTAATATAGCGTGGTCTTGTTTTATTATTGTTTTAATATTAAATTATCATTGTCTAATTATAATTGCATAAGTTGATAAAAAATGCTATGCAATAGCTTTACCGCCACACTTTTTTTTTTCTATCGCTTATCTACATAACAAGAAATTACTCGCATTTGTTTCCACAAATTCGAAACTATTTCTAATCACTCTGAACTCATAGTTTCATACTTTTTAGTACAGAGGTCACGCAATCTAAAACGTAAATTAGATACGTATTAGCTAGTAACAAAATAAGTTTTCATAAATTTATAAAACAATTCGAACAGTCTTCGAGGAAAGCAAGCGAGCTCTACGTAGAGTCACAGTGTGAGTCACGGGTCGTGTAGAGTCTTTGACCGTTGGACGTTTTATTGTAGCTAAGTTTTATTGTTACAATGTCTTAATGTATAATGGATCTTAAGTATTTGAGCTATTAAATTTATTATATTGTTTTGTATGGATTTTTACTTTTAAGTGATTTATTCAAGTAGACGTCTTCTTTTGACTCTTGTTATGATCGACATCATCATCATCATCATCGATAACTCTACAAACAAATCTCTTAGCCTGCGTTCTTCAGTTTATTTTTTAATACAATATTTTTAATATTACAATAGTTTGTGTGTTTGAATATTTGTTACTGAATCACGTACAAAAACTACTAAATAGGTTTGGATAAAGCTGTGTTTTTGTGTGTATTTTGAATTATTCATGATAATATGTAAAAGCAAATTTAGAAATCAATGGTTACGAATGGACTGGAAAGTGACACAAACAAAATTTTTAAATAGAAAAAAAAAAAAAAAAACATTTTTCATTTGTGATAAATTGCCAATAGAATACGGGAACAGGTATATTTTGTTAATAAAAAAAGTGGTTTGTGAAATTTTTCAAGCGTTCTAGTTTTGCTTAATTTTTTAAATAAGCTCTGCTTGCTTTTGTCTCGGTATGCAAGCCATAGGAGCTACTATTCTCAGAAAAAGCTTAGTGGCACAATTTTGTTAATCAAATTAAAGTAGAACCCTATATGGTATAAAGAGATTAAGGAATTTTTAAGCAACGCTAATCAGTACTGCGAAGTTCAAATTAATATATTATAGGCTTTAATCTCAACACACTGTTAAAATGTCATGCAAACGCTCTTTGGCAGTCAATACTAAAAGATAGGTGTAACAGATTCTCAAGGGTCGGACTGTTGGATAAATATCTTCCCAACTTCTCAAACTGTAAGATAAGATGGGAATATGTGTTGACTCGATTTGGTGACAGAAAGGTTAATAAGATGTGTTGATATGATCATCTTTGCAGACCTTTTTTCCTCACTGTTCGCTGTTAGCCTAAGGGTCTGTTCTAGCTTCGCATGGATGAGTAGGTGAGAATTTTGACTTGAACTCAGTCAAACATTCTATTTATATTATACCTTTAAACGAGCAATTCTTATATATTAATATACTATCTGAATCTCGGAAACGGCTCCAACGATTTTCATAAAACTTAGTATACAGGGGATTTCGGAGGCGATAAATCGATCTAGCTACGATTTATTTTCAGATAATGTTGTTTTATTCGTGTTTTCAATAACCAACTCTTCCCGACATCTATTGGCGAATAATAATACTATTTTTCTTAATTGAGGGCAACTAACCGCTTTAAAGACACAACAAGATGGCGTTATCAAAAAAAAAACGGAGCAAAAAGCTCGGTCATCGTCTAGTAGAGATTAATACAGTGTACCTGTATATTGTTTAAACGCAATTGAGTATGGACACTCAGACGTAGTCGAATCACAAGACAACTCCTCTTTAACATGGTCTTATTATTGACTTGTATGTATAAGTGTATATTTGTTAATATATTTCGGAATATTTGAACGTCATTTTTATCGACTTCAAGATGTCCAATCTAATATTATAAAGAGGAAAAATTTGTTTGCTTGTATTGAATGGGCTCCGAAACTACTGAACCGATTTGAAAAATTCTTACACTGTTTGGAAGCTACACTATTCCCGAGTGACATAGGCTATAACATTTTTTGAACAAATTAGGGACCCTTACTAAAACTTCAATAATGTAACCCAAGGTGGAAAAAAATACCTAAAATATTTTTTAGATCACGTGCCCTGCGAAAACTGTTGATGATAGAATAAAATAATGTACTACGACTTTGTAGAACACATTATTATTTACAAGAAATGTCGCGACAGTATATGTCTAACTGTTATAGTTATGCAGCAATAAGTGTTCTTTTATATAAAAAATAAAACAACGTCAAATATCGTTGTAATTTTTGTTAAAGACCCGAGCGGAGCCGGAGCGGGCCGCTAGTTAATTTTATAATTTGCACGCGCGTCAAAGGCCAGTGAGAATAATAAAAAAGATGAAAATAATTGTTGCCATTATTCCCAACTTGGAGTCGACGACCATAAGCTTTGAGAAGAGTTCTTAGCAGCAGACAGTAGTTTGAATGTACTTAACGAGGGGTGAAAGGGTATCTGATTTAAGAGTCATTTTTCAACACTACAGGAGAACCAATTAAAGTTTAAAATTTAGAAAAAATATCGAAACAAAAAACACTTCTTCAGCTATTTGAATAGAGCAAGCATAATTGAAGTTCAATTAAAAACATCGAACTGTTGATGCTGATACCGAATAAAATGGACTTTTAATTACAAATATAAATGTCGCGTATTAAGCGGAATTTCCTTTCACCCGTCGATATGCTGGCCGTTCACTCCATCACCTATTTCGCTTATCTCGCGAATAAAATACAAAAAAAATGATAAGCTAATAACTAAGATATCGTAATTATTCTCACTAGTCTCTCTCAGAATTTTATGGCTAAAACATACTTTTTATCATTATTTGAATTTGAATTCGAGAGCACTTAATTTCGGCTAATTAAAAGGTGCCTTAAAAACCAATAAATTTCTAAATTAATCGGAAGTAATAAAACATTTGTTTATTCATACATAAAATCTAATTTAAAATTAACACGATTCTAGAACGTTTACGACTTTTAAATTTTCCCTTGAGCGTTAAGTAAGGTAAGTTGATGAAACCAACATACGTTTGCACCTACAAAAATACACTTTTCATACGATTTTTCACGAATAACAATGAACTTGACGGCAAATTTATATTTGTATTCAGATCGAAAAATTTGAAACTCCCCAACGTTCTATCAAAGTAGTAAAATTTTGAAGTGTTCGAATTTTAAAAGCTAATTTCGTTCGATCCTGTTTTGACGTTAACGCCTATTTCATCATTTTATTATCAAACACCCCATTTTGTTTTCGGAAATGAATTTGTCAGCAAAAGGCGATAAAATATATTTATTTTGAAATGTAACACGCTTATTTTCATTTTATTATGTCTCAATAATTTAAAGGCAATTGTTATTATTAATGGACAAAATTAACGAGATTTCTTGATAATAAGTTATGCATATTTATATAATTACTATACAACAGACACAGGTAAAAGATGGGTGGATAAAAATAAACAGTCATAGACACATCGCTGCACGAAAACATAGGACAAAACTTATCACACATAATAGACTACTTTGTGACAAAAACTTTTCCGACTTCATTAATTTCCTTGTGCATTAAAAGCGTTGGCTTAATAATGCAGAAGTCTTTGTGGGGCTATAAAATCAGCGCTACATTATTTTTTTATAAATTATGTATATCTATATATTAATATGTGAAGCAAAAACTTTGTACCCCTTTTTACGAAAATTGCGCGAACGGAGGAGTATGTAATTTTCCACACTTTTAAAGAATATAGAGAAGGAGTGCACAATGCTAATATTTTTTTTAAATAATGCACAAAAGCTACCTTAAATCAATAAAGAAAACATTACACACACTACCAAGTATTTGACACAACACATACATAAAAATATACTCTTTGCTTACTGTCAATTGAGAAACTTTTGTTATTGTTTAAAGTCTGTGGTCGAATTGAAAATAGATTAATATTGTTTGTCCTTAATATTATTGATCTATAGTGCAGTTTTGGTGAATACTGTGATTATATTATCGGATTATAATAGTGTTTGACAATAAAACCATAATAATGTTTAAACTTATAATTTCAATTATAGTCGAATTTCGACTACTGCGGGGCCACTAGTATATTATTATTTGTTCATCCCATAGATGCAACCCACTGAGTTTCTGGTCTGATCATCTAAGTGGATTCCAATCCGAAGGTAGTTTCAGCGAAGCATTGTTCTTGTTAGAGCTGGTGGTAGTAAGTCAGATTGAGCTCCATGTGCTCACATACCCAACTGCGTGTGGTTGGAATAGCCCCTTAGCTACCAACGATTAGGTAAGAAAAAAATCTGTCTCATATTGTTATTATTTACGATGAAGATAAGAAACAGAAGTTTAAATACTTAAAAACTAAATACTTAAGTTACCATTGGACATAATATCTAAGACTAAGATCGTCGTGGCCTGAGAGATAAGCCGTCCGGTGCATTCGTGTTGAGCGATGCACGTGTGTTCGAATCCCGCAGGCGGGTACCAATTTTTCTAATGAATTATGTACTCAACAACTGTTCACGATTGACTTCCACGGTGAAGGAATAACGTCGTCTTATAAAAGTGAAACCCGCAAAATTATAATTTGCGTAACTACTGGTGGTAGGACCTCTTGTGAGTCCGCGCGGGTAGGTACCACCGCCTAGCCTATTTCTGCCGTGAAGCAGTAATGCGTTTCGTTTTGAAGGGTAGGGCAGCCGTTGTAACTATACTGAGATCTTAGAACGTATATCTCAAGGTGGGTGGCGCATTTACGTTGTAGATGTCCATGGGCTCCAGTAACCACTTAACACCGGGTGGGCTGTGAGCTCGTCCATCCATCTAAGCAATAAAAAAAAAAGATTTAAGTGCTATTATGAACTTTCTATCTTGTTTGTTTGTTTGTTTTAATCACATTTCATAATAATACCTATCATAACCTATAGCCTAGTCTATGCGTTTTGAGATTTTCTGTCACTGAATCTAATTTTAACGTCCTGGCAATAAGCAAAACTTCTAAATTATTTTCAGATAGTGTAATAACAAATTTCATGGCCCGATCTCACTCTAGCGACAGGATTAAGATAAGAGGATTCGTGGCCATTTTCAGTAAACATAACATTTGAAGGATACAGACATGATTAAATACATGAGATTTAAGCTCTTCGAATAAGTAACATTTCACATTGCCGTTTTGATGTTTTGAATGTGAAATATGAAAGTAGCTAAATATTGTCAAATTTAATCTGATGATTGGTGACAAACCAATTTTCACTTTTTATAAGCATTTTTAATCAGATTCGTTGGTATGAGATCCGTTAAAATAACTTTTTGTTATGCTAGAATTAATACATAGGTATCAAAATTCTTTTATCGACAACAAGCCTAATTATACTCTATGTGATATTCCATTACGTGGATCTCGATTAGTCGATAGAACCAAATCATTATTTTCTGTTTTCGTAATAATATGTTAAAGTTAAAAAACAAAACATAACTAAACGAACAAGTAAATGTATTTTCATTAAATCACTCATCATAATTCAGAGACTGTTTGAATCATAATAGTGGAATCTTATCGCCGTACGTACGTAGGGTTGCCACAAATGAATGACGAAGAAAAAAAAAAAGAAAACTGAAATCCAAGATCCATATTAAAGATGTTACGGTGAAATATATAGGACATAGGACAATAACATATAAGACATAGGAAGACAATCTTCGTGTTCATGTTCATTGATGAAAAATGATAAGGTGCCATTCCTTAATATTAAATAGAATAATTAAAAAAAAAAGTGTTATTTTGTTGATGGCTCTGAGAGTCTGTCTCCTTGATTGCAGTGACATACTAAAGTCAGTCGGGGTTGGCATACATATATTATTAAAGCTACTATCAAATCTAATTAATTTTGGCTTCCATACTACTTTTTTCTGTATAAACATTACTCCTTTGTCTTTTTGTGCATCCTTGACAGACAGACTACTTAGAACAATGTGTCTGTAGAATAAAAAAATAAACATAACATGAACTTTTATTGTAAATTCGTTACAATTTTACAATATTTATGTAAAGGTTGAACATTTAAGACGTAATAAACAAACTCACTGCTTAATACTCAAGTGTAGCTTCCATACCCGATCCTGTAGACCGAGTGGTAAATAGTCGACGTCGCCCAAAACACGTCATTACGGATCCTCCCGATCCATTAACGGTGCTTTTAGGTACCACAAGCACTGGTCAACGTCCTCGTCGAACCTGTCGCTTGCGACGAAGGGCTCGACGAGCGAATTAACCCATAGACACAGCCCACTGAGTTTCTCACCGGATCTTCTCAGTGGGTCGCGTTTCCGATCCGGTGGTAGATTCTGCGAAGCACTGCTCTTGCTAGGGCCAGTGTTAGCAACACTTCCGGTTTGAGCCCCGCGAGCTCACCTTTAAGTTAGGGTGAAGCTGAAATGGCCTCTCAAGGCTATCAGCATAGGTAGGAATAAAAAAAGTGGGTCAGCAATAAAATTAACTGAATTACTCGGCCGAACAATTTTAAATGAAAACCTAAACATTGGTGTACGTAATCTACTTAGTAATAGTACTTGGGCATTTGCTAGCATGCAAAAGGAAATACGAGTACAGCCATCACCGTTTGTTTTATAGTTTAATTTCCTTGATAATCTTAGTCGGGGCGTGTTCGCATTAGCTTTTTACGATGCCAATAAAACATAAAACTTATTCAATTTGCATGCATGCGTTAAGTTTGATTAAATTTTCGTATGTAATGTTTTCGGCTTGGTTGTTCCATAAGCTGCAATGTCTCGTGTCGTTTGTATGATAAATAAGACTTCTGTGCTTGAGTGTACCCAGTGAACTATGTTGGTTAATAAAAAAAAAAGATAAGATCTTTAAAATTAAAAGCTCGGATTGTTTCTGACGAATCCGATAGGTGAGTCACGTGTTTTAAACTTATTGTTACATTTAAAGTAATATTTGTTGTTCATTGAATAAAACAATAAAACGAAATATAAGGAAATAAACATATTATGTGTATGTAAATGTACTAAATTTTTTTATTGCCCTTGTAGGCAGACGAGCACACGGCCCACCTAATGGTGAGTGGTTACCGTCGCCCATGAACTTCAGCAATGCCAGGGGCAGAGCCAAGCCGCTGCCTACCAGAAGTCGAGTCGGTTTTTTTAATGGTTATATGAGTGGACGAGCTCACAACACACCTGGTGTTAAGTGGTTACTGAAGCCCATAGACATACACAACGTAAATGCGCCATCCACCTTGAAATATAAGTTCTAAGGTCTCAAGTATAGTTACAACGGCTGCCCCACACTTCAAACCGAAACGAATTACTGCTTCACGACAGAAATAGGCAGGGTGGTGGTACCCAACCGCGCGGACTCACAAGCGGTCCTACTATCAGTAAAAAACAGACCATGTTAATTAAACGTCTACCGAAGCCTTCAGATTTGATTTCATTACTGCTACCTCATCACAGAGATACAAAGTCGGTTTTTGGATTGTATAGCATCGCTACTGTCTCACACTTCAAGCTGTAGCATTTGACTGGTTTTTTTCCCCTACCTATCGCTGGTAGTCTAAGAGGCTATTCCTGCTTCTCGCGGACGGGTAGCTTCGTGATAGAAATCGATGAGATATTGTTTCTAGCTCAGCGGGCTCTCGCTAATTGCTTTAGAACGCATGGATTACAATGTAATTACTAGGTAAACGGATAATACAACCTACTTCTCAAAAGTAACAATATTCTCACTTTTTTTTCTGTTTAACTCAATCGTATCCTCTCCGTAACTCTAATCCTGGAAAAATATCATATTGGGCCAAGGAGAAAAGATGGATTCCGTTCTGAAAGGTGGAACAGCATTAGGATGAATGAAATTCAGACTTCAAATTTTGTGATGGTGGGCAGTCTAAAACTCCCGCCTGTAGTGATTAAAGATACCAACTCTCTGACCGTCCCAGTGAGCCAGCAATGAAAAACGTATTCCCATCGAAGATTACTATCACAATTGGCTCCAACGATTCATCAATTTTCATGTCTTTATTAACAATACTATTCCGATTCCCAACGTTGAGGAGGATACACAAAAGGCTTACCACCACAATTAGCTGTCATTATACGTCAAACTTACAAAGGACTATTGCGAGGCTACACGAGAGAGCGCATATCTTAAGGCGAAGCTTGACTTTACCAGGTTTTTGGTTTTGCACGTCACATCATAGTAGCAGACAGGACATGCGGTGGAGGTCCAAAGCCAGAAGCCCAATGCACTAGTCGGACTAGATACGCTTTACTCTCAACACTTCAGTCCACGATAACATCCACGCAGCCAAGAATAGGCAGAGCTAATTTAGGAGAGGGTTATTAAGGGATGCCACGACCCTCAGCATTGAGAATTGTCGTCGCAAGGATGTGCGCCATATCGCGTTCATGGTAAAAAAGGTATGTTTTAACTATTCATGTGGAAGGCTTTAGAGGAAGAGGTGGACCTAAAATGGATGGATTGCATGAAAGACGATATGTGTAAGAGGGGAGTGAGCGAAGAAATGATATAATATATTATGATAGAGCAGTATGGAAGGAGAAAATATGTTGCGCCGACCTCAGGTGACTGGAAGAAGGGCAAAAGAATGATAAGAATTATGTAATATCCTTAAAAATATTTTTTATTTATTGCTTAGATGGGTGGACGAGCTCACAGCCCACCTGGTGTTAAGTGGTTATTGGAGCCCATAGACATCCACAACGTAAATGCGCCACCCACCTTGAGATACAAGTTCTAAGGTCTCAAGTATAGTTACAACGGCTGCCCCACCCTTCAAACCGAAACGCATTACTGCTTCACGGCAGAAATAGGCGTGGTGGTACCCACCCGCGCGGACTCACAAGAGGTCCTACCACCAGTAATTACGCAAATTATAATTTTGCGGGTTAAAGCTTCAATGCCTTATAATGCAAGACAATCAGCGAAACGGATACAAACAGTAGATGTGAAAGGTAATAGATATTCAGGCACCTTGTTGAAAATGGGTGTACCTCAGGGTTCCATTTTGGGTCCTTTTTTATTTCTAATATATATAAACGATTTACCTAGTTTTATTGAGTCCCGACACGAGGTCGTATTATTCGCAGATGATACATCTTTATTATTTAAAATTAAACGACAATTACAAGTCTATGACGAAGTGAATGATGCGATTTCGTGTGNTATTTTTTTCCCGCGTACCGCTTCAACAAAGCGCGGCATCTCTTCAGTCTCAGGTCCATTAGACGAGCATTCAAACGATGTCCTGTTTTTCTTCGATATGCCCGAAGCCCTAAGTCTTCATTTAACACCCTTTTCACCGTGGTTCTGCTTAACCCCATCTGAAGGGCCAACAGTTTCTGCTTACGTTTAGGATTTCTTTGAATTCGCACCTTCCCAGCTTTTATCACTGCTGGAGTCCTAACAGACCGAGGGCGACCACTTCTTGACCTGTCATCTACACTAGAGTCTTCATTGTATCGTTTGATGGTACGATAAATGAATCTTTTGGTTATATTCAAATGTTTCAGTATGTTAAAAATTTGAATTGGCGCGTAACCGCAACGATGCAACGCAATAACTGCAACACTGTCTTCTTTAAGCGTCCACTCCATATTTAAAAATGAGTAAAATTCTAAAAGGATACATTTTTATTTTCATGAACAATTCGAAATAGAAAAGTTTTTACTGTGTGACAATACTTATGACCTGACTAGTTACTTAGAAAAAGTGGGCTGAAATCTTGAAACAAAAATCAGACGTTTGCGAATTACAATAAGGTATTTTAGATGAGTCATATCAGACACATAGTAATAAAAAAACACGTGTGGCCCGCGGGGACTGCCGCGGTAAAGCTATTGCATAGCATTTTTATCAACTTATGCAATTATAATTAGATAATAATAATTTAATATTAAAACAATAATAAAATAAGACTACGCTATATTTATAAACATTAACAAAAGCAAAGCATTAACTGTCTCCTTCACATTTATAAGCTAGACGGCGCGAGAGAGAGATGGGCAGACTTTTCATGATGCGCATGCAATGCGACGTCACGCCGCCCGCTTGTTCACAAACGCTACACAAGCGCAACGTGTGAATGTGTCGAACACGAGCTACACGGTAGTAGAATGGCGCGTGTTAGGTTTTATTTTCGTTACGGAATTACTTGATTCGGTCTCCACGCTCAAAGCCCGCGATCAAAGCTATGCAATAGCTTAAAAGTAAAACATGGCTATTGTAAGCCCGCGCGGATAGATACCACCGTTCTGCTATTTCTGACACGAAGCAGACATTCCTCACCTGTGACTATTTAAAAGCGGGAAGACCCTGATCTTCGTTTACTTATCGACGCAATGAAATATGTGTTGCACTACTGGAAATACACATAACACACATATAAGAAAAAATAGGTACAGATTTCAAAATACCAAACAACTTCAACAAAGCTCTCGGAATCAGAAATGCATTCGCGCACTGTAATCAAATTCCCTGACGATAACAACAATGAGTTTATCACAACAATAATTATTTTAGTATTTTCTTCGATTTTCAAGAGTAGTAAGCATAATTACTACTAACTACTTTTATGCGTTTTTTATTGTCACTATTACGATTAATAATTATTTTTATGTACGGACATTGCTTCGGTGTGACAGAAGGCCAGTCGAGCTCGACTTGGGGCCGATAACCCGCTGAAATCGAGGAGTCATTGTCATCAATCAGAGGTTGTTAATGTATGAAACGTCTGCAGTCTGTGGTATTATACACGACCTTATGATTTTAGGTCGGACAAAATTGCGTAGTAATCTATCATTATTACGATTGTATGAGATACGAAATCTTTGTCTTCAAAGTGTTTGGTATGATCGTGGATGGTTACCGTCGGTCATAGATGTCAATTTTTTTTTATTGCTTAGTTTGGTGGACGAGCTCACAGCCCACCTGGTGTTAAGTGGTTACCGGAGCCCATAGACATATACAATGTAAATGCGCCACCCACCTTGAGATATAAGTTCTAAGATCACAGTATAGTTACAGCGGCTACCCCACCCTTCAAACCGAAACGCATTATTGCTTCATGGCAGAAATAGGCAGGGCGGTGGTACCTACTCGTGCGGATACACAAGAGGTCCTACCACCAGTAACCAGTAATGCCAGTAGTATAACGTAGCCGCCGCCTACCGCTTATCTGCCGCTGCCTACCCTCGTATTTTCATTATTATTAATAATGGTAATATTCTTCTTATTCTTGTTTCAATCCACAGACGTCCACTGTCCACAGACATAGGCTTCCCCCAAGCTTCGCCATAACGATCGGTACTGCGCGGCCTGCAGACTGGATAGGGGACATTGCTCTTAGAATGGATGATCTCTGGGGCCGAAAACTTCTCGAATCAATTAGAGATTATATTATTATGTCTATCACTAGCGTAAAGGAATCCTGGTTATACAGCCGTTATAATAATATAATACCTATACATTTTAGTCTTCAACTCTATCTTGGGGTGGATGCGGTATTCACTTTGTTACGTATATGAGACCCTTTTATCATTTAATATAGACAGACCATTAGCTTGTAGATCCGTCTTGTAGAGAGAGATGGGCAGACTTTTCATGATACGCATGCATTGCGACGTAGCGCCGCGCGCTTATTCACAAACACTACACAAGCTCAACGTGTGAATGTGTTGAACGCGAGTTACATGATAGGCGGAGTGGTGGGGTGTTAGGTTTTATTTTCGTTACGGAATTTCTTGATCCGGCTGCCGCGCTCAGAGCCCGTGATAAAAGCAATGCAATAGCTTAAAAATCCAATGTATTCAACTTTTATTTTCGATGAGAATCGTAAAGTTGTCGTTGAACAAAAAAAAAACGACAAAACTTTAATTGTTGTGTAATAATATTTAATTTGAAAACGTATTGATGCGAACACAACAAAGACTCAGACAAGTTTTATAACGTTTTAATCGCTTCGACGATCGCAATCTACATGCGGACAGACAGGTCGACCTTAATTTGAAAATAATAACGTCTGGCTGTGGGGGATTCGTCGCACAAAGATCGTTTACCGATACCGTAAACTAAAGGCGCAGTCATATTGGTCAATTAATTGCGACTTTTTTTGCGTAGGTCTACGAGCCTACCTGATATTATGAAGCCTCTGGTCCTATAGATATCAGAGCGCAAATGCTGTCACCCAAACAGAAATATGGAGTCGAAGTTTCAATTGTATACTATAAGCTTGCGAAACGAAATGGATAGTTGAATGTTTTGGGAGTTTAATCGCTAGATCATCGTCCTATATTTTGTGATGGCGTGGAGTGATGTATAGAGGAGTATCAAACCTATCACGTAACTTCAATAGCCCTTTTTTAACTTCAAATATGATACTCACTGGGACCGATCTACCGACCGACACTACAAACCAGCTTCGACATCGACAAAACACCTTTTTTTAGTTGCCCTTGTAGGCAGACGGGTTGTTACCGTCGCCCATGGACTTCTGCAAAGTCAGGGGTAAAGACAAGCCGCTGCCTACCGTTAAGTACTCTCCACAAGCCTCGTTTGAAGAAGGATATGTCATAGCGCTCCGGAAACACCGTGGAGGGGAGCTCATTCCAAAGCCGGATGGTACGTGGCAAAAAATTTCTCTGGAAACGCACTGTGGATAACGCAATGGCTCCAGGTAATTTGGATGAACTGTACTTCGGTAGTGGGCTGTGCGATGGTAAAAACGAGATGATGGGATCATCTCAATTTCTCAATTCCTCAGATCACTCCCCATGGAACATACGGTACAAAATACAGAGGGAACCGAAGTTCCAAACAATCCGTGAGATCCTGAGAATCTGATCGCCATATTCTTCGCCAGTCAAGTCATCTAGTTTGGCTATGTTGACTGCTGCCTTATTACATCTTAACACTTCAATGCCTGCAAAAACATGTATAAAATATTATAAGTAAATGTATTTGAACTCAAAAACTTAATTGCTTTTCAACTGATCGCAACGCATGTTATGCAAAAATAATTGCAGCTAAAAATGTATAAATAGCTATAATTCATCGCAACGCATGTTTATTTTTCAGCTAAAAATCTAGAAATAGATCAACATGCTACCGGTCCGGGGTCCCTAATTGATTTTTTTTTAAAAATGTCGTTCCAACATAGCTTATGGATTGATATTTTTAGATGTATAGTTTTTTAATTGGGAGCTTTACTATTGTATTATCGTCACAGAAAAAAAATATGTACTATTGGCTGATGTATTAGCTGATGAAGCGCTAAAGCTTTTGTATTAAGCAATTTTAAAGCGCTTCTGGCTAAACTGTATTCTCATTTCATTGTAGTGATGACTACAAGTCGCAACAAAAAATCTGTCCAATACGAACGCAGCTTACCTTATATCCGATACCGAGAATCGAGCGATTTGCGGCTTTTTAAAATGGCCATCACAAAATCAAAACATTAACCACAATCAATGTTTGATTTCACGTGGAACGTTCTTGTTATTGTTACGCTTTTTGTTATTGTGGCGAATGTTTTGTTCGATCTTTTTTTTTTTATTGCTTAGATGGTTGGACGAGCTCACAGCCCATCTAAGGAGTAAAGTGGTAACTGGAGCCCATAGACATCTACAACGTAAATGCGCCACCCATCTTGAGATATAAGTTCTAAGATCTCAGTATAGTTACAACGGCTACCCCACCCTTCAAACCGAAACGCATTACTGCTTCACGGCAGAAATAGGCAGGGTGGTGGTACCTACCCGCGCGGACACACAAGAGGTCCTACCACCAGTATCAAATAATTACGTCTTTATCAGTGTGTTATTTTCTATATTGTATATGTATTTCGGTTTAAAACAATGATTTTGCTTTAAGGAGTTACAGGAATGATAAGCAAGATGTCTTTTTACAAGATTTACCAGTTTACAATTACTAAATGCCATAGTTACCAAAAACACGAATGCCACTCACTGTCCACTCCGAGATATGAGGTTACGGTGTGTTATTTGGTACTTAAATTAATCCTTTTTATTGGTAAGATCGATGGACGTTCTCACTGCCCACCTAGTTAAGTGGCTACCGGAGCCCATAGATATCTACCACGTGACACAACGTCAATTCCGCCGCCCATCATGATAAATGATTTCTAAGATCTCAGTTTTTACACTACAACGGTTGCTCTACCCTTCAAACTGAAACGCATTACAGCTTCACGGCGGAAATGGGCAGGGTGGTGGCACCTACCCGTGCGGACTCACAAGACGTCCTACCACCAGTAATTAGGCTTAAATCAATTAGACACATTTTGTTTTTAGAGTTACAGACGACCACGCAAGCTTACATTTACAAGATTTATCGGATTACAGTTCCAAGAGTCCTTAGTTATAATACAATACACATGCCACTGTGCACTTCGAGACATGATTAAGGTATTATGTACTTTGGCAGTATCTAATGAATATTTACTCAAATTAATGAGTTTTGGAGTTCAATAAATAGAATAAGATTAGTTTATTGTTGTAGCCGTTCGTAAATATCCTTTATATAAGCATTAATCTAAAGGTTGATTCTTGACCACATGATTTGACCCATAGATCAATCACGCGCTGCTCGATAGATCCAAATCCTGAACCAATTTGAAGTCGTCGTAGCCTACAGGATAAGACGTCCGGTGCATTCTGGTTGTGCGATTCAACGGTGTTCGAATCTCAGGCGGGTACCAATTTTTCTAATGAAATACGTACTCAACAAAATGTTCACGATTGACTTCCACGGTGAAGGAATAGTATCTTGTAATAAAAATCAAACCCGCAAAATTATAATTTGTGTAATCACTGGTGGTAGGACTTCTTGTGAGTCCGCACGGGTAGGTACCACCACCCTGCTTAATTCTGCGGTGAAGCAGTAATGCGTTTCGGTTTGAAGAATGGGGCAGCCGCTGTAACTTTACTTGAGACCTTAGAACATGTTGATATACATAGGTGGGTGGCGCATTTACGTCGTAGATGTCTATGGGTTCCAGTAACCATTTAACACCAGGGCTGTGAGCTCGTCCACACATGTAAGCAATAAAAAAAAAAAAAAAAAACCGGCGTCTTAATAATATTTTATTGAAATAAATATTCGAATACATATTAAGAAGTTAACTTGATTTATCAATCAAAATAATAGGTGGCTTGTTCTGTCGAGTTGCATACGAGTTTTAGCGTTTGTTGACCAAGGTAATAACGTCTTATTACTTTGTTTATAGCAAAATTACAGTTGCGCAAAAGTGATGAAACAAACGAACGAACTTGCACGCTGAATGCAAACAATAAGTGCCCAATAAACATAAACAATAGAAGCTCCGGGGTGTCTGAGGAGCGCACTTAGTGTTCCTGTGCATACTTCGCTTACACTATGCTAAATAGCTCACCGAGTTTCTCGGCGGATCTTCTCAGTGGGTCGCGATTCCGATTCGGTTGTATTCTTTTTTTTGACGTGACAGCGTCTTATAAATCGATGGAGCTGGCTGCACGCACGAAAATACATGACTCATGCGGCCTTACCTCGCTCTGAGGCGTTCTATTTAAGGCTTGAAGTGCAAGCGAGAGCGCGCAACGAGCGATAAAGGGGCACAATCGGCCTCCGCGTTCGGCAGCGTTCGACATCTGTCTCTCTCCTACTTAAGTGAGCGATGCATCCGCGTGGACAGCTGCTATACAATAATACATTTACATGTTTTCGTCAAGTATGAAGTTCAGTGAAAAGTGAATGTGGTGTCAATTGTCCATACAAACTATCTATCAAACAACTAAAAATCAAATTTTCTTTTGAAAAATGAAACCATTCCATCAGTATTTTCTTATGACGTTGTCACGTTCAACTATCGTCAGTAAACCGACTTTACAGACAACCGATTTTTTTTATGATTAAAAGATTAGTGGTGGCCCGGAGGCCTTTCCAGTTTCACCAGAACAGGTGGGCGCGCAAAGGCTCAGCCAGGAGGGGTGGGATTTGCTAACAACTGCCCGAGCGCCTCTGAAGGAGACCTAACAACTCAAGAGCAACTGCTTCGCGAATGAATCTACTACCAGATCGGAATCGCGACCCGCTGAGAAGATCCGGTGAGAAATTCAGCGAGCTGATGTATGGGTTAGGGGATAGATTCTGCAACGCATTGATCTTGTTAGGGCTAGTGTTAGCAAGCTCTCTCAAGTTGAGCCTGTGAGCTCACGTACCCGTCCGGGCGTAGCTGGAATAGCCTCTTAGACTACCAGCGAATAGGTGGGAACATATATATACATATATGCTAAAGATGTACATACAGGGTGTTCTTTGTTGGGGCTCCCATTAGACTAGATCAGACTCCTTAGTTCGATCGCAATAATTGTTTTGTTTATTTTTTCCGAGAAAAGTAATACATTCCATTTTAAAGCAAGCTGAATCTTTGACTTTCATTTGCGTAGTCTGACCAATTTATAAAACTGTTTTAATTTTTATGTTTAAAAAAGTTGTCAAACAAGTATGAGCCTTACGAGATAGCTCCATTATTGCCGAACTAAAGACGAAAGCATAATTTTATTTGTTCATTATGCCTGCTTAAATGTCATTACTAGTATAACTATATAAATAGGCAAGATCGATAACAAAGCTTGTAGTAACAAAATGAATTACAGCATAGAGTACGTCAGCTATGGCCAAATCTTAAATGGCATTGCTCTAATTGAACTTTATTCGCGTTCCCGTGACACTTAGACTGAAATTAACACCTCGGTCTTTGTCGTCATAGCTGCTAATAAATTAAATCTACGTATATTATTGATAACAATTATATAAATAAAAAAGTATTAGAGTTTAGGCGTAGTGGCCTAAAAGCTAAGACTTATAATGTGCTTGTATCGGCGAATTTCTTGTCATTGAAATCCCTCAGATATGTAAGTACCAAATTTTTATAAAAAAATACATACCGTACCGAAAAAATTGGTAATTATTAGAATACCAAGAAGTACCAGAAAAAAAAGGATCGCATTTCAATAGTTGTAGCAGTCATGCCTTCCAATTTGGAGTTTAGGTCAGTGGATATTATAATATTACCTATCCGACTTTTTCTCAAGATGTGTGACGAAGCTTACCATGATAAACCTCGTCATGCAGCACCAAGTAGCCTGTGAGTTTGCCGGCTTATAGTTATGGACCTACATAAGTAATAACTTCACTAAACTTATGACACAGCAAAATCTTTACTTGATAAAAAATGCAATGTATAATAATTTTACTGGTGGTAGGACCTCTTGTGAGTCCGTGAGGGTAGGTACCACAACCCTGCCTATTTCTGCCGTGAAGCAGTAATGCGTTTCGGTTTGAAGGGCGGGGCAGCCGTTGTAACTATACTTGAGACCTTAGAACTTATATTTCAAGGTGGGTGGCGCATTTACGTTGTATATTATGTATGTATGTATATTATGGCTAAGGACTCCAGTAACCACTTTACACCAGGTAGGCTGTGAGCTCGTCCAACCCTCCAACCAATAAAAAAAAAATTAAAATTTTCTAGTTGACTTCTGTGAGCTACCAAATTAAATATCTGTCTCGTAGTTACCTTGTTATTACAGACGTCTGCTTAGCAGGTGGTGTTCAAGAACATTTACCTTAAGCATTACCTTGAATTCAATTTGTTAATTCCAAGATTTCAAATCGTATCTACTTCTAGGAGGAATTTCTCAATAACACTAAGCTTCTAACTTTATTAACACTTGAAGGTGATGTTTTAAATCGGTTTGTTGATTTGTTTGTATGTATTCTACGCATTATTTTCACATCTATCAGACGGTTTTCTGAGATTTCTTTTTAATTAAATATATATATTATATTTTCAATGGTCCCAAAATATCGACATTTTTTCCAAACGTACAACAAGTGACACACAAGTAATGACAAAACATTAGATGAAATTGATGTATTAGTTTGAGATGAGATTCACTATATTCTATCTATATATTAATACGTGAAGCAAAAACTTTGTTACCCTTTTTACGAAAATTGCGCGGACGGAGGAGTACGAAATTTTCCACACTTATAGAGAATATTGAGAAGCAGTGCACAATGCTAATATTTTTTTTAAATAATGCATAAAATATACATTAAATCAATAAAGAAAACATTACACACACTACATACAATGTATTTGACGCACACACACATGCATACTATTATTTATTGTCAAACTTTTGTTCTTGGCGTCTGTTGTCAAATTGAGAAGAGATTAAATATTGTTTGTTTTTGTTAATATTTTTTATAGTGTAGTCTTGGCGAAATTTGTGATTATAGAAGTATAAAATACAATCATAATAGTGTAAAAACTTACAATTCCAATTAATTATAGTCGAATTTCGACTATCGCGGGACCTCTAGTTTAGATTAATATCCTATATATGTAACTATAGCTATCATACAGCAAAGGTTTTTCGACAAATTCTTGAATCGCGCTAATTAAATTTACAAAATAAGTTTCCATTTAAGCAATTCCAAATAATTACATTTGTGTGGTCAGTCTAGCAAGCAATTTCATTCGCTCAGTCGAAGATCTTCCCTTTGTTTGATTTTACCGAAACCTCATTGCATATAAGACAGTGTTATTCACTTTATAGAAGTTATCTATACATTAATACGTGAAGGAAAAACTTTGTATCCCTTTTTACGAAAATTGCGCCGACGGAGGAGTATGAAATTTCTCACACTTATACAGAATATAGAGAAGGAGTGCACAATGCTAATTTTTTTTAAATAATGCATAACAATACATTAACACAGTAAAGAAAACATTACACACACTACAATGTATTTGACACACACAAACGCAATATGCATACTATGTGTTTATTGTCAAACTTTTCTTATTACTTTTGGTCTGTGGTCTAATTGAGAATAGATTAAATATTGTTTGCCTTTATTAATATTTGTCTAAACTGTAGAACAGTTTTTGACAATAGAATCTTAACAGTGTTTATACAAACTTATAATTTCATTTAATTATAGTCGTATTTCGGCTACCGGGGGACCACTAGTTTGCTATAATTTACCCTTTTTAAACAGGAATGAAACTAAATCATTTTTTTCCTAGCGCTTATCTACATAACAAGAAATTACTCGCATTTGTTTTCCACAAATTCAAAACTATTTCTAATCACTCTGAGCTCATAGTTTCATACTTGTTAGTACAGAGGTCACGCAAACTAAAACGTAAATTAGATACGTATTAGCTAGTAACAAAATAAGTTTTCATAAATTCATAAAACAATTCGAACAGTCTTCGAGGAAAGCAAGCGAGCTCTACGTAGAGTCATAGTGTGAGTCACGGGTCGTGTAGAGTCTTTGACCGTTGGACGTTTTATTGTAGCTAAGTTTTATTGTTACAATGTCTTAATGTATAATGGATCTTAAGTATTTGAGCTATTAAATTTATTATATTGTTTTGTATGGATTTTAACTTTTAAGTGATTTATTCAATTAGACTTCTTCTTTTGACTCTTGTTATCATCATCAACATCATCAGATTTCTTTTTCTAACCCTTGTCATCATCATTTTTATCGTCTATAACCCTACAAACAGATCTCTTATCCTGCGTTCTTCAGTTTATTTTTCAATACAATACTTTTAATATTACATATGTTTGTATGTTTGAATATTTTTTACTGAATCATTGCCCACTGAGTTTCTCGCCGGATCTTCTCAGTGGGTCGCGTTTCCGATCTGGTGGTAGATTCTGCGAAGCACTGCTCTTGCTAGGGTCAGTGTTAGCAACTCTCCGGTTGAGCCCCGCGAGCTCACCTACAAACGTTAGGGCTAAGCTGAAATAGCCTCTCAAGGCTATCAGCACAGGTAGCGAAAAAAAAAACTGAATCACGTACAAAAATGACTAAATGGGTTTGGATAAAGATTCGCACAAAAGTATCTAAGTAAGATTAACTTATAAATTTTTCTTATGTTAAATAACAAAACTCGGGCAACGTGGCGTATCATTTTATAGTAAATACGAAGGTGTTTTTGATTATTCATGATAATATGTAAAAGCGAATTTAGTAATCCACGGTTTAGAATGGACTAGAAAAGTGACACAAGCAAACTTATCAAAACGCAAAAAAAAAATATACATTTTTCATTCGTTATAAATTACTAATCAAATAGGGGGGCAGGTCTGCACTGTCAATAAAGTAAGTGGTATTGTCAAATTTTTCAACTGTTCTACTTTTGCTTATTTTTTTAAGCAAGCTCTACTTGCTCTTGTGTCTGTATGCAAGCGCTACTAGAGCACACTACAAAAGCTGTTACAAGAGCTACTATTCTCAGGAAATCTTAGTAGCACCATTTTGTTAGTCAAATTAAACTAGAATCATATTATATGGTATAAAGAGGTTAAAGAACTTTTAAACAACGCTAATCAGTACTGCGAAGTTCATATTAATACATTATAGGCTTTAATCTCAACACACTGCTAAAATGTCATGCAAACGCTCTTTGGCAGTCAACACTAAAAGATAGGTGTAAAAGATTCTCAAGGGTCGGACTGTTGGATAAATATCTTCCCAACTTCTCAAGCTGTAAGATAAGATGGAAATATGTGCTGACTCGACTTTGTGATAGAAAGGTTAGTAGAAGTGTGTTGATATGATTATCTTCGAAGTCCTCTTTTCGTCACCGTTCACTGTTAGCCTAAGGGGCTGTTCTAGCTTTGCGTGGACGAATAGGTGAGAATTTTGACTTGAACTCAGTTAAACATTATATTTATAAAGATTAATAGCATGTACCTATATATTGTTTGAACGCAATTGAGTATGGACACTCAGACGTAGTCGAATCACAAGACAATTCCTTTTTAACACGGTCTATTATTGACTTGTATGTATAAATGTATATTTGTTAATATATTTTAGAATAATTGAACGTAATTTTTATCGACTTCAAGATGTCCAATTAATTTTATAATTTACAAGCGTCAACGGCCGGTGTCAATTTAAAAAAAAGTTGAAATTAATTGTTGCTTTTTAAGCGGGTATTTTTAGTTTTTAAGCTACATCTATTATTTCTACTTAGCAGCAGACAGTAGTTTGAGTGTATTTATCTAGGGGTTGATTTAAGCAACATTTTTCAACACTACAGGAGAACCATTTAAAGTTTAAAATTTGGAAAAAATATCGTAACAAAAAAAACTTCTTCAGCTATTTGAATAGAGAAAACATAATTGAAGTTCAATTAAAAACATCGAACTGTTGATGCTGATACCAAATAAAACGGACCTTTAATTACAAAGATAAATGTTGCGTATTAAGCGGAATTTCCTTTCACCCGTCGATATGCTGGTCGTTCACTCCATCACCCATTTCACTTATCTCGCGAATAAAATACAAAAAAATTATAAGCTAATAACTAAGATATCGTCATTATTCTCACTAGTCTCTCTCAGAATTTTATGTCTAATACATACTTTTTTATCATTATTTGAATTTGAATTCGAAAGCACTTAATTTCGGCTAATTAAAAGGTGCCTTAAAAACCAATAAATTTCTAAATTAATCGGAAGTAATAAAACATTTTTGTTTATTCATACATAAAATCTAATTTAAAATTAACACGATTCTAGAACGTTTACGACTTTTAAATTTTCCCTTGAGCGTTAAGTAAGGTAAGTTGATGAAACCAACATACGTTTGCACTTATAAAAATATACTTTTCATACGATTTTTCAAGAATAACAATGAACTTGACGGCACATTTATATTTGTATTCCGATCAAAAAATTTGAAACTCCCCAATGTTCTATCAAAGTAGTAAAATTTTGAAGTGTTCGAATTTTAAAAGCTAATTTCGTTCGATCCTGTTTTGACGTTAACGCCTATTTCATCATTTTATTATCAAACACCCCATTTTGTTTTCGGAAATGAATTTGTCAGCAAAAGGCGATAAAATATATTATTTTGAAATGTTACACGCTTATTTTCATTTTATTATATCTCAATAATTTAAAGGCAATTGTCATTATTAATGGACAAAATTAACGAGATTTCTTGATAATAAGTTATGCATATTTATATAATTACTATACAATTAAATCACAGACAAAGGTGAAAGATGGGTGGATAAAAATAAACAGTCATAGACACATCGCTGCACGAAAACATAGGACAAAACTTATCACACATAATAGACTACTTTGTGACAAAAACTTTTCCGACTTCATTAATTTCCTTGTGCATTAAAAGCGTTGGCTTAATAATGCAGAAGTCTTTGTGGGGCTATAAAATCAGCGATACATTATTTTTTTTATAAATTAAGTATATCTATATATTAATACGTGAAGCAAAAACTTTGTACCCCTTTTTACGAAAATTGCGCGAACGGAGGAGTATGAAATTTTCCACACTTATAGAGAATATAGAGAAGGAGTGCACAATGCTAATATTTTTTTAAAATAATGCATAAAAGATACTTTAAATCAATAAAGAAAACATTACACACACTACCATGTATCTGACACAACACATACATAAAAATATACTCTTTGTTTACTGTCAATTGGGAAACTTTTGTTATTGTTTAAAGTCTGTGGTCGAATTGAAAATAGATTAATATTGTTTGTCCTTAATATTATTGATCTATAGTGCAATTTTGGTGAATACTGTGATTATATTATCGGATTATAATAGTGTTTGACAATAGAACCATAATAATGTTTAAACTTATAATTTCAATTATAGTCGAATTTCGACTACTGCGGGGCCACTAGTATATTATTATTTGTTCATCCCATAGAAGCAACCCTCTATGTTTCTCGGCGGATCATCTAAGTGGATTCCAATCCGAAGGTAGTGTCAGCGAAGCATTGTTCTTGTTAGAGCTGGTGGTAGTAAGTCAGGTTGAGCTCCATGTGCTCACATATCCAACTGCATGTGGTTGAAATAGCCCCATAGGCTACTAACGATTAGGTAAGAAAAAAATCTCTCTCTTATTATTATTTACGTTAAGAGATAAGAAACAACACAGAATTTTTAATACTTAAAAACTAAATACTTAAGTTACCATTGGACATTATATCTAAGACTGCCAAGCGATTTAAGTGATATTATGAACTTTCTATCTTGATTGTTTGTTTTAATCACATTTCAATAATAATACCTATCATAACCTATAGACTAGTCTATTCGCTTTGAGATTTTCTGTAACTGAATCTAATTTTAACGTCCTGGCAATAAGCAAAACTTCTAAATTATTTCTATTTAATGTAACAACAAATTTCATGGCCCGATCTCACTCTAGCGACAGGATTAAGATAAGAGGATTCGTGGCCATTTTCAGTAAACATAACATTTGAAGGATACAGACATGATTAAATACATGAGATTTAAGCTTTTCGAATAAGTAACATTTCACATTGCCGTTCTGATGTTTTGAATGTGAAATATGAAAGTAGCTAAATATTGTCATATTTAATTCGATGATTGGTGATAAAGCAATTGTCACTTTTTAGATGCATTTTTATTCACATTAGTTGGTATGTGTTTGAATTCGGAACGTCAAAAGTGTCAACGAGCGACGTCCGCTATGACACTTTTTTTTTTCAATTCCAGCCGCCAAGGGCAACGCATCGATTTCATATTTCATATATTCATGTCGGTACTTGAACCATTGTACCATGGTTCATTTGCGGACTAAATAATAATAATAATAATGGTTGGTTCGAAGTAAGTATCAGTTGAATGGAATATTTGTAATGTATTCAACGGATAATTACTTTTAATAAATGTATCTTTTTTGTTTGATTGGTTTGTTAATTTTGAGTATGTTTCAATGATACTATGTACACATATGGACTTATTGTTGTCTGAAATAAAATAAATCATTCATTCATTCATATATCTTTAATTTGTCACATAAGGACTAATAAAGATATCAAAACCAATAAATACAGTCCACTCTCATTAACCACAACGCAACAGTATGAGATCCGTTAAAATAACTTTTTGTTGTGCTGGAATTAATACATAGGTAAAAAAATTCCTTTAATGACTTTTGACAACAAGCCAAAATAATCTATCATCATGATTACTCGATAGAACAAAATCATTCTTTCCTGTTTTCGTAATAATATGTCTTGTTAAAGTTAAAAAACAAAACATAACTAAACGAACAAGTAAATGTATTTTCATTAAATCACTCATCATAATTCAGAGACTATTTGAGTCATAATAGTGTGGAATCTTATCGCCGTACGTAGGGTTGCCACAAATGAACGAGAAAATGATTTAAAAAAAAAGAAAACTTAAATCCAAGATCCATATTAAAGATGTTACGGTGAAATATATAGGACATAGGACAATAACATATAAGACATAGGAAGACAATCTTCGTGTTCATGTTCATTGATGCAAAATGGTAAGGTGCCATTCCTTAATATTATATAGAACAATTAAAAAAAAAAGTATTATTTTGTTGATGGCTCTGAGAGTCTATCTCCTTGATTGCAGCGACATACTAAAGTCAGTCGGGGTTGGCATACATATATTATTAAAGCTATTATCACAGCTAATTCATTTTGGCTTCCATACTACATTTTTCTGTATAAACATTACTCCTTTGTCTTTTTGTGCATCCTTGACAGAGAGACGACTTAGAAGAATGTGTGTCTGTAGAATGAAAAAAATAAACATAACATGAACTTTTACTGTGAATTCGTTACAGTTTTGCAATATTTATCTAAAGGTTGAACATTTAAGACGTAATAAACAAACTCACTGCTTAATACTCAAGTGTAGCTTCCATACCCGATCCTGTAAACCGAATGGTAAATAGTCAACGTCGCCCAAAACACGTCATTACGGATCCCCCCGATCCATTAACGGTGCTTTTAGGCACCACAAGCACCGGTCACCGTCCTCGTCGAACCCGTCGCTTGCGACGAAGGGCTCGACGAGTGAATTAACCCATAGACACAGCCCACTGAGTTTCTCACCGGATCTTCTCAGTGGGTCGCGTTTCCGATCCGGTGGTAGATTCTGCGAAACACTGCTCTTGCTAGGGCCAGTGTTAGCAACACTTCCGGTTTGAGCCCCGTAAGCTCCCCTTAAATTAGGGTGAAGCTGAAATAGTCTCTCAAGACTATCAGCATAGGTAGAAATAAAAAAATGGGTCAGCAATAAAATTAACTGAATTACTCGACCGAACAATTTTAAACGAAAACCTAAACATTGGTATACGCAATCTACTTAGTAATAGTACTTGGGCATTTGCTAGCATGCAAAAGGAAATACAAGTACAGCCATCACCGTTTGTTTTATAGTTTAATTTCCTTGATAATCTTAGTCGGGGCGTGTTCGCATTAGCTTTTTACGATGCCAATAAAACATAAAACTTATTCAATTTGCATGCATGCGTTAAGTTTGATTAAATTTTCGTATGTAATGTTTTCGGCGTGGTTGTTCCATAAGCTGCAATGTCTCGTGTCGTTTGTATGATAAATAAGACTTCTGTGCTTGAGTGTACCCAGTGAATTATGTTGGTTAATAAAAAAAAGAAGATAAGATCTTTAAAATTAAATGCTCGGATTGTTTCTGACGAATCCGATAGGTGAGTCACGTGTTTTAAACTTATTGTTACATTTATAGTAATATTTGTTGTTCATTGAATCAAACAATAAAACTAAATATATTAAGGTAATAAAAATAGGTATACCAGTCCCGCTGGTATATATGATTGTTCTTCATGGTTGTTTTTCGAATGTAGATTTACGGCTAAATCCACGGGCCATGTGTGTTAAGCGTTCCATTTTGGAAGGCGGAACAGCACTTGGATGAACGAAATTCAGACTTCGAATTTCGTGGTTCGTGGGCAGTGAAATATTTCCGCCTGTATATCATAGTAATTAAAGATACTAGTTCTCTGACAGTCCCAGTGAGCCAGCAATGAAAAACGTATTCCCATCGAAGATTACTATCACAATTGGCTCCAACGATTCATCAATTTTCATGTCTTTATTAACAATACTATTCCGATTCCCAACGTTGAGTAGGATACACAAAAGGCTTACCACCACAATTAGCTGTCATTATACGTCAAACTTACAAAGGACTATTGCGAGACTACACGAGAGAGCGCATATCTTAAGGCGAAGGTTTTTGTTTTGCACGTCACATCATAGTAGCAGGCAGGACATGCGGTGGAGATCCAAAGCCAGAAGCCCAATGCACTAGTCGGACTAGATACGCTTTACTCTCAACACTTCAGTCTACGATAACATCCACGCAGCCAAGAATAGGCAGGGCTAATCCAGAGTTATTGAAGGATAACATGACCTTCATCTTTGAGGATTGTCGTCGCAAGAAGGAGGGCTATATCGCGTTCATGGTAAAATGGTAAATTGTAAGTTTTAACTTTTATTTTTATATTGCCCTTGTAGGCAGACAAGCATACGGCCCACCTGATGGTGAGTGGTTACCGTCGCCCATGGACTTCAGCAGTAGGCGAGCAAAGCCACTGCCTACCTATTAATTATTAGCCGCTGTCTATTAATGTGGAAGGCTTTAGAGGAAGAGGTGGACCTAAAATGGATGGGTTGCATGAAAGACGATATGTGTAAGAGGGGAGTGAGCGAAGAAATGGTATATGATAGAGGAGTATGGAAGGGGAAAATATGTTGCACTGACCTCAGGTGACTGGGAGAAGGGCAGGAGAATGATGAGTAAAAAATTGTAATATACTTAAAAATAAAAAATAAATTTTCTTACTACTGGATTGAGATTCGTTTCCTAGATGGAGCCCGTGTCTTAGCCAAACGTATTTTTTCAGCATTCACAACACAGAAAAAACAAGCATGGCTCGGTCAGTTTTATGACTACTAATGAGTCATTGTCAGTTATTTTCAGAACATTTTACGTGTTACGAAGAGTACCCAATTTGACCAGTAAGATTGTTTGGTGTCTGAAAGAAACTAAAAAACTCATTCCTACTACAACACACAATTGTACCTGGAAAAATTGCAAATTCAGAGGGAGCCATTTCCTTTTTATTTATTTGAAGTTTATTAAAAATAACACCAAGTAACGTAATAGTATTCTTTGAGAAGAATGTTCGAAATCACAATTTTAGTGTTGAATAACAGTCTCGGCAAAAATACATAATAGTATAATTTTCCACTCATTTTATATAAAATGGACAGTTAGTACAATATTCAATTGGCAAAGAATTAAGAACATTAAATGAAAATATTAATTGCGAGATTAAGCCATAATATTAGTTTAAATTATTTAATTTCTCATTTGTTTGGCTCGTTTTTTTTTTTGCTAGATGGGTGGACGAGCTCACAGCCCACCTGGTGTTAAGTGGTTACTGGAGCCCATAGACATCTACGTCGTAAATGCGCCACCCACCTTGAGATATAAATTCTAAGGTCTCAAGTTTAGTTGCAAAGGCTGCCTCCCCTTCAAACCGAAACGCATTACTGCTTCACGGCAGAAATAGGCAGGGCGGTGGTACCTACCCACGCGGACTCACAATAGATCCTACCACCACTAATAAGTCTCGTCTCAGTTTTACATTGTTAATTTACTGCTATGTTCTTTCTTAATTTGAGTTTCCTTATCAGTCTAATCAGGAGGCTCATCTAGACCAACAATATTTCATTTTTTTTGAAAACAAGTTTTCTTTTGTTTAAAAGCACCTTCTCCTTAACACGGCCACTGTTCTCGAATTTGAATGAGACTTCAGCGCTCATACAACCGCCGCAATTACACGGAACTTTGATTCGTCTCTTAATATACGTGGATACAATTTACATATTGTGATGAAAGTTAGACTATTATTATATTTTACTAAACAGACAAGCATAGATTTATCCGCACAGCTTAAATTTACTTCAGGATTTGACTAGCGCACTTACACTGCACACATCCTAGTGCAACAAAAAATCAATGCAATTGAGACTTTAAGTTGTCATGTCAAGCTTAGCTGCTATTTGATGCACTTAATTTTTGTCTCATAGGAACTCCCATAGCGACTTACCACCAATAGGCTAGAAGGCTTATGATCTTTCAATCGCTAATTAATAAGTTTCATACGTTATTCCGTTCGTAAGGCATATTTCTGCTTCTATTTATCTGTTTATTTTTGCCAGATTTGAAAGGTTTTTTTTTTCTTACTTATGCTGATAGCTTTGAGAGGCTATTTCAGCTTTTCCTTGACGTGTAGGTGAGCTCACAAGGCTCTAACCGGGAGTGTTGCTAACGCTGGCTCTAGCAGGAGAAGTCGGAAACGCGACCCACTGAGAAGATCCGGCGAGATACTCAGTGAGCTATGTCTATCAGTTAATTTATGCCCTTCGTCGTAAGCGACATGTTCGACGAGGACGGTGACCAGATTTGAAAGTAGCCGAATTGTAACTTAGACCTAATGCTTAAAAGTGGGTAGGTGACCGCATTCACTTTGTGATACGGCTTTCTGGCTGCTGTCCATAACTACTCTACATCAGATAGGCCATCCATCATGAGATGGTTCATCGATCTATGCAATAAAAAAAAACACAAATCTTTACGTATACAAAAGTACGATTATCTAAAATAACAATGAATACTTCTTTCGCTTAGAGGCATCTGTAATAAAATAGGGCTTAGAGGCGGAAATCGTGCACCGGAGATGTCATTAATTAATTTCCGTGTAATAATCATAGTTAAAATCTCGTTTTTGTACCCGCCTAGTGGATAACCCTATTGTATTTTACGGATGTAGAGAGAACGGAATGAGCAAGGAATGAAGACCGAGTTTTAGTTAGTTCTTTGTCAGTATACTAGTAGACAAGAAAGAACGTTCACAATATCGCCGAAATACCGCCAACCGAATGCTGAACTTTGAGACTAGATTAAAGAATTGGGTTGCCATTTTGATAGTCATGGCAGCCTAATCACGCCTATTTAATTTTGCGACAGAAATAAGCAGAATACAAATACTGAGATACATATCAAAAAGAAATAGAAGATTATAATGCTGTACCGTATAATCATTACGTCTATACTAATATTATAAAGAGGAAATATTTGTTTGTTTGTATTGAAAAGGCTCCGAAACTACTGAACCGATTTGAAAGCTACACTATTCCCGCGTAACATAGGCTATATTTTTTTTTTTTAATTAGGTATCCTTACTAAAAATCCAATAATGTAACCAGAGGTGTAAAAAAAATACCTAAAATATTTTTTAAATTGCGTGCCCTGGAAAACTATTGATGATAGAATAAAATAATGTACTACGACTTTGTAGAACACATTATTATTTACAAAAAGTGTCGCCACAGCATATATCTAACTATTATAGTTATGCCGCAAGAAGTGTTATTTTATTTTAAAAATAAAACAACGTCAAATATCGTTGAAATTTTTGTTAAACACCCGAACGGAGCCGGAGTGGACCGCTAGTAGGCAATAAACAAATATTTCTCAAGTTCCCGATTGTTGTCTCTTCCAAAATAAAGCAACATCTTTGGTCGTGTCACGCGGGCTTCGTATCATGTCTAATCGTAATAAATTAATTTAAAAAAATAATACAAATCGGAATATTGAATAAACTACAATTTTGATATGCGGCCATACTTCACTAAGAACCTGTTATTAAATTTGACGGTTCTGCGGGTTTGATTTAACTAATAGAGCTTAATTGCTGTGTAGTTGATGCGTAAACAACTTGTTTATGGTGGCTGTGACGTCAGAGATGTACTTTTTCATGTTGTTAATAAATTAATAAGCTTGTAATAAGGATTAAATTGGTTCACTAACAGCTGGCTTTGAATTACCAAACAAAAGTAGTATAATCCCGTATCTGGAAAGCTAGAGCTGAATTTTTAAATTAATTCGAATGTTTTATCGGTTTTCGAGAGTAGTATATATAATAAATATTACTTTTACGGTTTTATTAAATTATTTTAATCTTTTTTAACGCTTTCAAATGCTTTCCGGTTTTCGTGCTCACGAACGATTATAGTGTTCCTCATTGAAATTTGAATATTGCACTAACTACCGTTTAATTTTCTGTAAAATATTGATATTCACGTTCGTAGTATTTAAAAACTTACCATCGCACCCCCACTACCGGAGCAGAATTCATCCAGATTATCTGGAACCGCTGTGCTCATCCACAGTTCGTTACCTTAGGTTTTTACCTTAGGTTTTTTACCTTACCTTGTGGTTACCTTAGGCTTGGGCTTTTTTCCCTACATAATCGTTGGTAGCCTAAGGTTGCCACTCTTACGGACTGATAAGTGAGCTCGCAGTCTCAACTTGAGAGAGTTTGCTGGCACTGGCCATATGTGTCTATGGGTTAGTTCGCACTTCGAACTTTTCTTAGTAATAGAAGAGTTCGATGAGGACGGCGATTGGTGGTTGAAGAGCCTAAGAAAACCGAGAGAAAATCGTAGATATAGATATGTAATTAGCGGTGGCCACGATGAGTGGGTTATGGTGTCGCGCCGCTCTATGAAAGTAGTGTTCTAACGCTAACCTACGTATCGGTTCTGGAATAAAGTCGTTGTGAACATCAAAGCTTGGAAATGATGGATGTTTTCCGATCTCTATGACATGTTCTTCTTCAAACGATTTCTTCAAAAATTTTATTGTTATATTTCATCTATATTTTTATTTTTATTCGAGCTTTAACTGACTTACATATTGACGTTAAAGGCATTGTTTAGTATGTGGTAAATCTTGTTAGGTAATTCAATTCTTACAAATCTGCTTTTAATTTTCTCAAATATATTTTGCTACACCTGGTAGGTTTCTCACGTTTGAAACGTCAGCTTTCGACTATCGTAAAAATCGTGAATCGATCGTAAAAAAATCGCAACATCATCTCGAAAAATTCATCGATCGATCACAATGGGACATTACCTTTTTATTGCCTCTAATGAATAAACTTTAAAAAAAACTATCAATCCGCACACGGCACTAACAGTCTATTAAATAATAAAAAAAGTTTAAAGTAACATAAAAATTTGTAAGCCTTGCCTTTGTTGTTATTATTTCGTTTTCTCTCTTTTGTAACCGGTACGTGTGGGGTGAAAAAAGATGCGTCATTAACTGTGAACTTGCCCTCTTTTTGAACACTAATCTTTGACACGGTTAACCGATGTACGTTACAAATAATATAAAGCAATTTCGGCTTTATGATCTACAACAACAGAGTCTAAATTAGCATCAAGGATATGCTACGAGTACTTGACGTTTTAGATGAAGTCGATCCTAATCGGGATCATAGTTGAATCAAAGCATGACCAATTTGTAAAATGTGGTTGTTTTGTATCAAAACTTTTGACTTACATTGTGGTCGATTTTTTTTTCTTTACATTTAAATTGTCACAGCCCTTATTACAGTACCCTTCATGTATTAGCCCTACGATAATATTACATTAAAATGATTAAGCAGTAAAATAGATACTTTTGATTTCATGTCCCAAAATTATCTTCTAACACTTCTAACAGTGCAGGCAGACTCACGGTTTCGAAGTGTTTTTCTAGTTCTTTAGGCATCACAATATGAAAGTCGCAACCGATCTTAAGTCATGAAATCGAAGTTTTTATAATAGCAGCACTTACACGATTGAGTGTGCTTATTGCGAGTTTTTTAACTACTCGATCGCGTAAAAGCTAACTCAAATTTGTAGGGAGTTCAAACAGGGTCCCTATGTTTGCTGCTAGGGGCTCTGAATGGATGATAGCTTTTGAAATCAACAGTATGGTAATACTTATCCGTTCATACTTCCGCCAGAAATAACGAGATAAGTACGATGTAGTTTAAAAACAACAAAAGAAAACGCTCTTAAATAGCAAATCTAACTAAAAAATATTTTCAGTACATTGAATACTGTTAAAACTGGTCAAACTATTAGAGATAAGTTATAAAATTATTGTATTATCATCAGTATTGGCTCGTGTGCAAATTTTAAAGTTAACTTACGTCTTGAAGTCGATAAAAATAACGATCAATCATTATTTTACATAAAACAAAAATACATTTTTTTATTGCCTAGATAGGTGGACGAGCTCACAGGCCACCTGGTGTTAAGTACCGGAGCCCATAGACATCTACAACATAAATTCCTCCACCCAATTTGACTTGAGATATAAGTTCTAAGGTCTCAGTATAGTTACAACGGCTGCCCCACCCTTCAAACCGAAACGCTACTGCTTCGCGACAGAAATAGGCACGGTGGTGGTACCTACCCGTGCGGACTCACAAGAGGTTCTACCACCAGTAAAAGCCAAGCTAATAGCACGCTAATAAAAAAGTGTGTTTAAAACTAATAATTGAGTCGACTATTATCAAAGCCGGCAATCTGACTTTTGGACAATGATTGGTAAATCAGAAAAATGAATTATTGACTTTGTATTCCATTGGCAGTCACAAAACTCTAGGGAACGACATCTTAGATAAATAACAGGTTAACTATTAACCTTTATTTAATGCAGGTTTTGAACCGTATTCTTCGAAGGAGACGATTATATTCAAATCAATCTGTATTGACATATCAATAATTTTTTTTTGTCCAAATGCACAGATTGCCACCTTTGATAATAGACGACTCAATTACGCGTTTGATCACCATACATAACACACATGTAATTATATCAAATGGTAAACAATCATGTTCGTCCCCAATCTTAGTACACGTCAAAACCAATCAGCCAACAAGTATCAATCAGGGGAAATTTGCAAACAAATCACAATATTCATGACACTCTCATTCGGTAGCTGATAATACGCATGCAAACTGATAATTAACACATTAACATCCGAATAAAGCCAACAAAAGGTGTGTCCCGGGCAACGTGATTCAGTTAACGTGCACTACGACTGCGGAGAGATAATGTATGTACGGTCGATGAGGGTGCGATAGTTCAATATTAAAAAACACTTTTGGTAGCAAGTTGTGAAGCTATTGCTGGTAGTAGCGGCAATGGTAGGCAGCGACTTGGCTCTGCCCCTGGCATTGCTGAAGTCCATGGGCGACGGCAACCACTCACTATCAGGTAGGTTGTAAGCTCGTCTGCATACAACGAAAAAAAAAAACAACTCCCACAAAAAAGAGTACCTATGTAATCAATGTACCCATAGACAGAATCCAATGAGTTCCTCGCTGATCACGATCTACTCAGTGGGTCGCGATTCCGATCCGGTGGTAAATTCAGCGAAGCACTGCTCTTGCTAGGGCTAGTGTTAGCATATGCTCTCAGGTTGAGCCCGTGAGCTCACCTACCTGTCCGGTCATAGCTGGAATAGCCTCCTAGCCTAACAGCTATGAATGGGTAAGGACAAAATGCCGTTTTCGCTCCACGGTGACCATCGCCAAATAACAAACAAACAAACATAATTTTCATTTTATAAAAAAAATATATATATATATAACCGCATTCGTTCCAAGTTTTATAAGTTACGTGAACCGTGCGCTTTATTCGTTCGCATAGCTTTTACCAACCCACTCGCGTCTGAAGTGGTCTGATTACCCTATTTATTCTATCAAGTTGGTAATTGTTTATTGAATGAGCCCCACCGAGGCCCGCCATTAGGCATATTGTTCCTTTGTTTAACTATTGTACGAGATTCGTGTGTGAGATGGGATGGTTAGAACATTGTTTGGTTATGTTGGTACCTATGCGTGACGTAAATACAATTCTGTCCTATAGATATGGACTCGATTTTCTGAGAGTATGCGCGGTGATACTCTATTTAATTTTTTTGCTCAGGCAGGTGGACGAACTCACGGCCTACCTGGTTTTAAGTAGGCATCGGAGCCCATAGACATCAACAACGTAAATACACCACCACCCACCCAGAAACATGAGTTCTCAGTCTCCGTTTTTACAGTACCACGGCTGCTCCACCCTTGAAACAGAAACTCATAACTGTCTTGCGGTAGAAACGGTAGGCATCAGCTTGGCTCTGCCCCTGGTATTGCTGAGGTCTATAGGCGACGGTAACCACTCACCATTAGGCCGTATGATTGTATGCATACAGGGGCAATACACAAAAAAAAAAAAATAGACAGGGTACTAACCTACCGGTACAGGCTAACAATATACCCTACCACCAGTAAAATTTGATAGGCTAACGACTTGTAGGACAGGATATCATGAGGCAATCAACAATTTTAAAAAGGAGAAGTTTCTATTATGATCCAGTAAAATGACAATTTTAAGTGTCAAGACATCTTGTATTTACTTGTTAAAAATATGACACAATCAAATTACGTATAGTTTTATATAATAATATGCGAATGTAGTGTTTTTGTGTAGCGTACCGAGCAGTTAATTTTTTTCGATCTTATAAAAAGGTCCGCTCGCTTATTTTATGTCAAAGAATAGCTTTAAAAACTAACTTCCATGCGAAATTCCATCTTCACGATTCGACGTGCCAATAAAAAGTAAAATGTCATCATTACGAGGAAAGTAAAATAAATAAATAAAAAAATCTATAAAAAAACAACATTCCCACGACATCGAATCAATAAAAACACTTTGACACTGTAATGACGTAGGCAACCGCGGATAATAACACAGCACCAATATTTACAAGGTCAAAACCTCCGCAAAAAAGTGGGGTGGAAAAAAAGCCGACGGTAACCGAAATTGAATGATTTCAGGGTAAAATAAAAACATTATTTATTGCAGATGGGTCCTTTAGAGTATTTTGGGCGTAACGGTAAAGCCAAATTTAAACAAAACTTTATCTTAAAATTGATTTTGGGCAAACAGTAAATAAAATAAACGGTAGGTATGTTAAGTTGATTAATGTAATAAAAACAAAACAATTTGTATTGATAGTTAAAATATTAAACAACGAAATCTAGACCATGTTTTTTCGTTTAAAAAGATCTTAGCCTTTTGTTTCGAAGTTTCATCTATACTCTAGTTAGTTAATTAATAAAATTTTGTATTGAATGCTATATTCTTGGTCAAAGATACCACAATAGAATAGGATCATCGACGAGCTATATAATTGTAATATAATATGTATGTATAGGTGTTATCCAAGTTTCATCTATTTTTTAAAGCGCCCTTGTAGGCAGACCAGCATACGGCCCACTTGATGGTGAGTGGTTACCATCGCCCATGGACTTCAGCAATGCCAGAGGCAGAGTCGCCATTAAGTACTCTCAACAAGCCACTTTTGAAGAAGGACAGGTTTAGCGCTCGGGAAACACCGCGAAGGGGAACTCATTCGAAATCCGGATGGTACGTGGCAAAAAATACCTTTGGAAGCGAGCGCACTGTGGATGAACGTAGTAGCTCCATGTAGTATGGGCGAACGCAGTATCTAATAGGGGTATTTCACATATTAAGGTCACATAGAATCGGGTTTTACAAACGGATATATAATTAAAAACACTTTTTTTTTCTACTACCTTTACTAGAAAAGGTAGTAGAAAAAAAAGTGTTTTTTAACCTCGAGGGGTTATTCTAGATTCACCGAACTTAGTAGGTGAGCTCACGGCTCTCAAACTGGGAGTGTTGCTAACACTGGCCCTAGCAGTGCTTCACAGAATTTACCACCGCATCGGAAACGCGACCCACTGAGAAGATCCGACGAGAGACTTAGTGGGCTCAAAAAAAACACTACATTCATTGAATAAAAAAATTGCTTGACGTTCATTGTTATAGTCAGAAAGGTGCCACACTTATTTCAACTTTGCGACCCTAATGAACCCATATTTTTTTGTATCCGTTTTTATAAAAACTTGTTTGACCCACAACGTCTTATGAAAGCGTTAGACCGTGTATTTTAATGACAACATGATTATAATCTTGTTTTTTTCTATGACAAAATCAGCCTTTGATAAATTGTTTTTATTTGGACTATCGTACCGCGTATTGTACGTAAATTTGGATTCGTATAAAATTTGATGTGAGCGTGTATAGTAAATTTTTGTTTAAAAGGGTTTTATAACATTTAAAAATATAAAGTATAAAAGACTTTATGAGAATATCGCTTTAAAAAGCACTTACAAAAAATAGGTTGCTATCAGTGGTGGTTTGTGTCGTAGGCACTCAGGCGGTTAGGGCTCCAGAGTAAGATTAATATAAGAATGAATGCTTACTGCATCAGACACTTAACCTAGTTACACAAAAACTACATTTTAAGGTTATTTAAATTACTTTTACTAAGTAATTCGTAAGTGTAGTTTACCTTTATTATTTACTAGCTGACCCGGCAGAATTCGTAATGCTTCAATCGATAAATAATAGACCTAAACTTTTGTTTAAAATAAACTTACAACAAACAAAAGGAATCCGTCCGAAAGAGGACACATCAAAGGAAAAACAAAATTGTTATTTCTATTAATTCCTAGCATTTTCATAATTATCTACCTTTTAAACCTTCAGTGGACTTTCACAAATAATTCAAGACCAAAATTAGCCAAACCGGTCCAGCCATTTACGAGTTTTAGCGAGACTAACAAACAGCAATTCATTTTTATATTTAAAGAAGGAGATGATAGAAGATACGAATCGCGAAAACCGAATAAAATATTGTAATTTATTAAGGTGATGTTATTATTTTTCTTATGGTGTAAAACTTTCATTAGCCATTAGCAGGTACCGGCTTTGTCAAGCCTCAGACATTGCTGATGCCCATGAGCGGCGGTGACTACTTACCGTCAGGTGGGACATAGGCTGGTCTGCTTCCGGAGGCAATAAAAACAAAGGAAAAAATCAAAACATTGTTCAAAAATCATAACAAAATTGACTAAGTAGGTCTTCATGCCCACTGAGTTTCTCGCCGGATCTTCTCAGTGGGTCGCGATTCCGATCCGGTGGTAGATTCTGCGAAGCACTAAAAAAAAGGTGTTCATAAAAAAAATTAAATTTTAAATAACTTTTTTTAATACGATTCCCTTTAATGTGTACATTTTTAGACAAAAAAACTGTGCTTGCAAGATTTGAACCCCGGTATATTTAAAATAATCAATCTTTTAGGCCAAACGATCGTATTAAAATGATACACAAACCAACTTTGCTTTGGCTTTATGCATAAATAAAACACGGAAGTGTTTACAAACTAGAACAAGTGCGCAACAGTAACCAACTGTTAATCTCCCCGATGATAAATGGAGGTCCTTTGCTCTACATCGAACTCTCTATATACAGCGGGTTGCTTTATCATCAATTTTTTTTTATTGCTTAAATGTTTGGACGAGCTCACAGCCCACCTGGTGTTAACTGTTAAGTGGGTACTAGAGCCCATAGACATCTAAAACGTAAATGCGCCACCATCCTTGAGATATAAATTCTAAGGTCTCAAGTATAGCTATATTTACTGGTGGTAGGACCTCTTGTGAGTCCGCGCGGGTAGGTACCACCGCTCTGCCTATTTCTGCCGTGAAGCAGTAATGCGTTTCGGTTTGAAGGGTGGGGCAGCTGTTGTAACTATGCTTGATACCTTAGAACTTATATCTCAAGGTGGGTGGGGCATTTACGTTGTAGATGTCCATGGGCTCCGGTAACCACTTAATATCAGGTGGGCTGTGAACTCGTCCACCCATCCAAGCAATAAAAAAAAAATGTTTTGATTATTTTTTATTGACTTTGTAGGCTGCGCATACGGCCTAGCTGATGGTAAGTGTTTACCGTCAGAAATCCCAGGGGCACAACCAAGTCGCTGAGTCCAATTGAGTACTCTCCGCAAGCAGTTACCATTTACTATCACATTGGCCGCATGTTCGTCTACAAAGACATTGAAAAAAAAAAAACATCTCATGAACACAAACTTTATATTAATTCGACCAATATGCTACGGGTCTCCCTCTAGTCTTAGAGACTGATGTGGACCACTGGTGGTAGGTAGATTACTGGTGGTAGGATCTCTTGTGAGTCCGCGCGGCTAGGTACCACCGCCCTGCCTTTTTCTGTCGTGAAGCAGTAATGCGTTTTGGTTTGAAGGGCAGGGCAGCCGTTGTAACTATACTGAGACCTTAGAACTTATATGTCAAGGTGGGTAGCGCATTGACGTTGTAGATGTCTATGGGTTCCAGTAACCACTTAACACCAGGTGGGCTGTGAGCTCGTCCACCCATCTGGGCAATAAAAAAATAATACCCAGACCGGGCGACAGACAATTCCAAGATTTCACGAAACAATTCGGATTAAAACCAAGCTCTCCGTAAATTTGTGGCTTATAAATGTAGTATTTATAAAAAAAAACAATTTTAAGGTCTAGTTGTCTAGTAAATAAATATACAGATCACAAAAAAATGACAATTTACAATTTTTTTTATTTTTTATTCTTTCACTACCTGTATGTATAATGGTCGTGACTTAACAAACATCGTAGAGATTATGTGCGTAACTGTATTAAACTGCTTATAAGTACTTAGTATCGATTGTTGGGTATTGAATGAAAAAATAATACATGCATACATTTTATGTATGTACATATAAAATATGTATTTTTACGAAAGTTCAATGACCTTTGTACTTTTTTATTTTATTGCTTTGATGGCATTAAGTGGTTCTTGGAACCCATAGACATCTATAACGTAAATACGCCACCCACCTTGAGATATAAGTTCTAAGGTCTCAAGTATAGTTACAACGGCCGCCCCACCCCTCAAACCGAAACGCATTACTGCTTCACGGCAGAAATAGGCAGGGTGGTGTTATCTACACGTGCGGACTCATAAAAGGTCCTTTTTTTTTTTTTTTTTTAACGTTGGGGAATCCATTTACGGACCCGGTCGAGAGGGGTTTAATAGACCGGGTTATGTCGGACTCCGGCGCCTCCAGAGAAGAAGAGGGAGAAGAGGAAGACCAAAGTCTTCCTCTTCTTCCAATTCCTACCGGGAGACTACGCCTTGAGAAAGGCGCGCGAGGCGCTGCCCGGCGGCTACCACGCAGGACCCGCCCCGCAAAACCGACTACCGACTAAACCCCATCGAGCTCCACCACTCCGACTCCACGAAACCTACGGTACCGCACAATGCGCGCCGCAGGCTCGCCGTCGCCGGTACCCGTCCTGACAATAGGACGGGATCCAATCCCCGGGAAGATCCCGCAGGACGTCGTCTCGGGAGACACCGTGAGTGGCGCATAGGAGCCACCTTGCGCCGCCTCACCACGGAACCGACAGCAGAGCACCGGGCGCCCCCGCACCCAGTACCCAACAGTCCCTACGGGAGATTAACGGGAGCATCGTGCCCGCGTCGCCCACCCCGCCTTCTTCGCTGAGGAGCCGAAGAGGGATTCCACTCCCTTTCGCGCTCCTCAGCCTCGCGGAACGCCATGACCAGGTCGCAAAATCTGGCCATGGCCTCCCACGAACTCTCGTCCTCTAGCATGCGGGCAATGACAGCCCGCAAGAAGAGGTTCCTCCCCAGCACCGCGGTGAGATCTCGCCGCGGGTGCTCCCAACGCGGGCACGCTTCGAGTGCGTGCTGAGCGTCATCATCCGGATGCCCGCACTGGTGACAACCCGGATGTGGCTCTCTCCCGCAAACCCTCCACAGGTACCTCCCGAAGCAGCCATGCCCCGAGAGGACCTGCGTAAGGCGGAAGGAGAGCACGCCGTGTCGCCGATCTGACCATGTCTCCAGCACGGGCACCAGGGCCTCGAGAGTGCGCCGGCGGGTGGCTGAGGTTTGATGAATTTCTTCCAGCAACCGCTCCCTCCATTTAGCGTACGCCAGATGACGCGCAGCACGCCTCCACCGACTGACAGCCGACAGGCCGGGTGTCCGTCCCCGACTCAGGGACTGTGTCCTGCGCCGGTATACCGTAGCCAATACCTCGGCCTCGAGATCCCAAGGAAGGGACCCAGCGAGGGCGCAGGCGACCTCTCGGGAGATCGTACGGTACCCCCTGATGACCCTCACCGCGAGCGCCCGCTGAGCTCGGAGCAGCAGCGCCGCATTGCGTGCGGAGAGTGTGGGCGACCACACGGGAGCGCCATACAAGGCCATACTGCGCACGACTCCCAGGTACAGGCGTCGGACACCGACGCTGCAACCACCAACGTTGGGCAGAAGACGGACTAATGCACCTGCCATGCCCAGCAGCCTCGGAATCAACTCACCGAAATGGTGGTCGAAGCGCCATCGACTGTCCAGCACGATGCCCAAATATTTGAGCGAGCTCATAAAAGGTCCTACCACCACTACTTTTGACAGTTTTGTCGGAAAATTTATTTGTAGCTTCTAATTGAAAAGAAAGAACATGAAACTTCTTCCTGTTCTAAAATATCAGATCGATTTTATATTGTCATATTCTATACCAATGATTCTCGATATTTTTTGTCGCAGCACGTTTTCATTGAATTCAAAATTTTACAGCAAATAAAGAAAAGTTTAGTTCAAATTTCGATTAATCACCATTTATTAATCAAAATACTTTTAATGAGAAATGTGACCTGAACCTGAAAATGTGAAATGAACCTATGTAAGTCTGAAATATCGAAGGGACTCTTTTAAAAGTAGACGGCAAATTGTAAGCCAAAGTGTCGCGACACGGCGGCTCAGAATAACTGTTCTTTAAATATGAAATTACTCGTCCTTACTGATTTATTAAAGCAGAGTCCTACCAACAGGCTACAAAGTTACCTTTCATGTTGTATAAACATTGACTCACTAATATCATAAAATATGAACTGTTTATTTAGTGAAAATTTTATTTGTTTATTAATACCTATAGTAGTATTTACAGCAACAATACCATATTTACAAAAAAAAAACTTTTGAAGCCAAAAAACCAACATCACGTGGTGTTCCCAGGCGGTCACCCATCCAAGTACTGACCACGCCCGACGTTGCATAACTTCGGTGATCGGACGAGAACCGGTGTTTTCAACGTGGTATGGATGTTGGCGTTTGACGGACACAAATTATTGTTGTTAATGTAATCATTCTCATAGTTCGTCTTTGTGTATTTTATAGCCAATAACGACGTTATATTATTACGTGTAAAAATTATAGGAATACTATTCACATAACAGAATTTTTTATTATAACGTACATATTACGGGATGACTGAAGATACATATTTTTTTTTTTCACTACCCACCCAGTCGTTGGTAACCCAAGGTTACATATCCCCATACAATCTGCTCACGGACCGATATTCTCAAAATTTAGATGTGTCTCGAATTTATGCTTTCCAAATGAGGGAATATTTGCTACCATTATGGTAGGAAGTTATGATCCAGACGGATAGTTAGTTACCAGTAACACGGGCAGTTTGTAGAATGATTTTGTAAAATTAAATTTAAGAACCTAACTTATATCTCAAGCTGAGGGTTCATCTTGTGGTACCGTCCACGGGCTCCGATAGTCGCAAAACTCCAATTTTTTTTTAGACCACGAATACAGGCTCATGTACCCAACAGAAACATCTCTGCCCCGGATCCACAACGCCCATCGTAGAAAATTACCTAATATTTCCGAACACTGTCAATTTGGCACGTTAAGTACATAATACTATACACAAATAAAGCCTTTGACTGCATTCAGTAATGCCAGAGTACACATACAGGCCGAAACGCGTATTAAGCTCGCACACAAATATTCGGACAAAGGTACTATCGCAAACACAATTGTTACCTTATACAGAAATAAGTCGAAGGGACAGCGTATGTAGTATCTGAATATATACTACAACGTATTATGATAAACAATATTTCTAGTATAAATTTCCTTAAAAAATACAAAGAAATATAGAAGACTGCACGTGTTTTATTAATGAAATAACTAGGAAATTTTTCATTTATTTGTTTGGATTTCAATTATTTATATATTAATACGTAACACAAAAACTTTGTATCAATTTTTACGAAAATGCACAATTTTCGGACGGAGAAGTATGAAATTTCCCACACTTACAGATAATATAGAGAAGGAGTGCGGAATTGTATTTTTTTTTAAATTAAAAGTACATTAAATCAATAATAAAAAAAACATTACGCACACTACCATGTATTTGATACACAAACGCCTAAATAGTGTTGTTTATTGTCAAACTTTTGTTGTTGTTTAAACTCTATGATCGAATTGAGAATAGATTAAATATTGTTTGTCTTTATTAATATTTGTATAAAGTGTAGTTTTGGCGAAATATTTAATTATAGAAGAATAGTCTTTGACAACAGAACCGCAATAAATTTATAATTTCAATTAATTATAGTCGACTTTCGACTACTGTGGGACTAATAGCTACAGCTATAACTTAATAACTTTTTTTTAATCAACTCAGCAATAATTATAAATATAAATGTGATTGTTCCTGACGGTACCAGACCGCAGATTAACATTTGTCGGCGCATCGCACGCTCGATTGAAATCTACCTTGCACAGAATTAGGCCTGCCGTATTCTAACCAACCATATTTGATTTTCAACTAAACATCGACATGAAAATGATAATATTGGTTCCGTGAATACGAATTAGGGACGTAGCTGCATCACTTACCCGTTTTCCCAAAGAGGCAGCCATTAAGTCTATTCTAAATAGAGCCTACTACTTTAAGAGGCAGCAAAACTCAGTTGAGGATCTTCCCACTGTCGTCCCTTAAGAATGTGGAGAGGTTTTGGAACGAAGTTCCTTATGCGACGATGTGGAGGGGTACCCTAACCGGGAAAAAACGTCCGTAACGTAAGATTTTTTCAGTAATGCACACAGTGTACGACTTGACTTTATAATAACTTACAAAAAATAACAATTTTTTTATCATATATTTTGTATAAATCATAGTGAATAAAATAAAGTTGATAGTTTTTATTTTATTTTTATCAATAAAAATATCATAATAAAAAATGTATACCCGAATAATTATTTTCTTTACACCTCGAATAGAACTTAAAATTAATATTTTTACATTAGGGAACTTCGTTCCTATCCGGTGACCCACGACACCACACATCTTTTTAATTGTAGATGTTGTAGAAGTGATTTTTATTAGACTTTACTGAAGAGGACTTTGATAGTAAGGACGAACGCTGCTCTATTTTTATACAACTTGGACTGATGACCTTCGAATTGGACATTGCTTATCATAGCAAGGTGGCAGCACTTTGTGATTTTCATGAGCTCTGTTAACCACATAATACTCATTCTTGAATATCTCGTTTCCTCTAAGCCTTCTATTTTGAATAATAATAATAATAATAATAATAAGAGGCAGATAAAAAGACCAAATATTTGGACCTGGCGCACGAGGTGACCGACATGTGGAGGGTGGTATCTACAGAAATAATCCCGGTAGTTGTGTCGGTGAATGGTTTGGTCCCTAAAAGCCTCTCAAAACATCTCGAGAGGCTTGGTCTCAACAAAAAGTCGGTGGTGGCCCAAATGCAAAAAGCANTAAAAAGACCAAATATTTGGACCTGGCGCACGAGGTGACCGACATGTGGAGGGTGGTATCTACAGAAATAATCCCGGTAGTTGTGTCGGTGAATGGTTTGGTCCCTAAAAGCCTCTCAAAACATCTCGAGAGGCTTGGTCTCAACAAAAAGTCGGTGGTGGCCCAAATGCAAAAAGCAGTCTTGCTCGACAATGCCCGTATAGTTCGACGGTTTCTCTCCCAATAGTCCCTAACGCTCCGGCCGATTGTTGCCCACCTCGCCGGAGTGTGTCCTGCCGTCTTCCCAGGCGTGGCAGTGCTTAATACACATAATAATAATAATAATAATAAATATTTATTCCAAACATAAATTTACAAAAAATGAAACAAAAATTAAAAGAAAAACAACGAGGCTTGGAAATGGTTACGGCTCAGCAATGCCTAACAGTACCGAGAAAATCAGTACTGGGGCGCTGATTTTCCGCCCGCACCTGCGGTGGGACGTGCACACCAGCTTCAGACCGACCAATCATTATCTGAGCTTAGAATATAATAACAACAACAATAAAAATAATGAAATACATATTATTATATTAAATTATAAAAATATATATATAATTACAATGCACAATTACAGTACGGTGAATACTAGTTGTTTTTTTGTTCCATTTTGAAGGCGATGAGATAATACCATTGTCTGTTAATAGGAACTAGTGGTCCCGCAGTAGTCGAAATTCGACTATAATTAATTTGAATTGTAAGTTTGTACACTATTATTATTGTATTTTATACTTCTATAATCACAAATTTCGCCAAGACTACATACACTATAAAAAATATTAACAAAGACAAACAATATTTAATCTATTCTCAATTTGACCACAGACATCAAGAACAAAAGCTTGACAATAAATAGTATGCATGCGTGTGTGCGTCAAATACATGGTATGTAGTGTGTGTAATGTTTTCTTTATTGGTTTAATGTATCTATTATGCATTATTTAAAAAAAATATTAGCATTGTGCACTTTCTCTCTATATTCTCTATAAGTGTGGAAAATTTCATACTCCTCCGTCGGCGCAATTTTCGTAAAAAGGGTTACAAAGTTTTTGCTTCACGTATTAATATAAAGATCACATTTGACGCAAATACTAAATTCTAAAAGCTGCACTCGTCTCATCGGCTGCTTTATCCGCAAAGCCCTAGATCGTTATCGCATACAAGGATTATTGTTTACAAAGCCCACGGCTAGATGGCTTGCATTAGTTAAGTCAATACAATCTGAGTCTGCGATTGGATCCGCTTACAATCGCCCCTAACGTTAGTGATGAACGTAAACACGCCACGAAGTGATACTATAGGCGGTAATCTTAAATGTTAACAGGAATAGAATTGTATGTGTTCTGATTTAATAAAAAAAACACCACATCTGTGTATCACTGTGTACTGGTGGTTGGACCTCTTGAGAGTCCGCACGGGTAGGTACCAACACCCTGTTTATTTCTGCTGTGAAGCAGAAATGCGTTTCGGTTTGAAGGGTGGGGCAGCCGTTGTAACTATACCTGAGACCTTAGAACTTATGTCTCAAGGTGGGTGGCGCATTTACGTTACAGATGTCTACGGGCTCGAGTAACCACTTAACACCAGGTGGGCTGTGAGCTCGTCCACACATATAAGCAATAAAAAAAAAACAATTTGTAATTGTGGAAACATTATCAAACTTTGTATATTTGTTTATTTGTACCATAATTTCAATGACAATTATCTATCACTGACAATGCTAACCGCTATTATCAGCTTAGAAATGGAATTCTAATTAAAACTACTTAGTGATGACATACGACTGAAAAACAGTACAGTTTTACGAAACATCGGTCACCGTCCTCGCCGAACCCGTTGCTTGCGACGAAGGGCTCGACGAGTAAATTAACCCATAGACGCAGCCCACTGAGTTTCTCGTGGAACTTCTCAGTGGGTCGCGTTTCCGATCCGGCGGTAGATTCTGCGAAGCACTGCTCTTGCTAGGGTCAGTGTTAGCAACACTCCCGGTTTGAGAGCCGTGAGCTCACCTACTTGTGAATCTAGAATAACCCCTCGATGCTACTGGAATAGGTAGGAAAAGAAAGGAAATAATATCGAGGAGTAAAAAGCTGTTTGGTTCAAACGGCATTTCGCTTAACACGCGACATTTATCTTTGTAATAAAATATGCGTTTTATTTGATAATAGTTGACCCGGCAGACTTCGTAGTGCCTCAATCGATAACAATAAGACCTAAGATTTTGTATAAAATAAACTTAAAACAAACAAAAGAAATCCGTCCGGTAGGGACACATCAAAGGAAAAACAAAATTGTTATTTCTATTTAATTCCGGACATTTTCATATTTATCTACCTTTTAAACCTTCTCTGGACTTCCACAAATAATTCAAGACCAAATTTAGCCAAATCGGTCCAGCCGTTCTCGAGTTTTAGCGAGACTAACGAACAGCAATTCATTTTTATATATATAGATTAGTATATTAAGTTTAATTCGTGCAAATAAATGAAGAAGTTTTTTTTGTCATGATATTTTTTCGAAATTTTAAACTGTAAATCGCTCTCTTGTAAAGTTGAAAAAAATATTACTTATACCACCCGTCGATATAATGACTGTAAAAAGCACGAGATTAAATCGTAAAAGTAATTCGAATTATGTCTACGACCTGCAAAACTTCGTTTTAATAAATCTATATATTAATACGTGAAGCAAAAACTTTGTATCCCTTTTTACGAAAATTGTGCGGACGGAGGAGTATGAAATTTTCCACACTTATAGAGAATATAGGGAAGAAGTGCACAATGCTAATATTTTTTTAAAATAATGCATAAAATATACATTAAATCAATAAAGAAAACATTACACACACTACATACCATGTATTTGACGCACACACGCATGCATACTATTTATTGTCAAACTTTTGTTTGTTAATTATAGTCGAATTTCGACTACTGCGGGACCTCTAGTACTAATAAATACTCCCAATACAACATAATAAAAAAATACTACATAAACACAGACGTCAATATGATTCATATGTCTCATAATCGGAGGGGGGAGAATATCTACAAGTCATGAGATATAATGCTTCAACTTAGATATATCTTGCGAACACATTTATAACCGTGCAAATAACGAAATGCTTTTTATTTGTTTGGGGTTGTAAATATTATTTTTTAAGAAATTTTTTTCTAGCGCTTACTTTCTTATATTTGTTTTTGTTTAACATATTTTTATTTAAAATAATGACACTATTATTATTCTCATTATCCTCTCGCAGGTCTGCTGGAAGATATTTCTCAAAGAAATAAGCAGTGCCTTTGTACATAATTTTCCTATTACTCTGTACTGTGTCTTGTTTTCTGTGTGTACATAAATAAATAAATAAATAAATAAAAACACTATTAGTGTGTGGGGACGTTACAAACGGATAGCTTGTTTATTCAACAATAGCGAGAGATATATTTTAAAGTTTGTCTGTTACGTGACGCATACTTCGTAACATCAATGTTGATGTTAGAATAGGTAATTAGTTTATAAAATCATTATACTAATGTCCAGTCAAAGAAATTATACAATAATATGAAAAATAAGTGCAAACGGGTGTATACAAGCGGCGAATGATTTAAGTTAAAGAATGAAAAGGTAAACATTTTACACGGAGAAACAGGGAAGTATTTAGTATAGGTATGGACACACTAAAGAGCAGTGACGGATGTAAATTTTAATGTAATAGGCGTAAGCCTAGGCCTGTGAGGCCCGGGCGGTATGATTTGAGGGGCGGCAAATTTTTTGAAATGAGAAAATTTCTGAGATGACGAAAAGTAAAAACAGTCTTCTTTGAGAATGAGTTCAGATTAATATTTATAAAAAAAAAAATATATAAAGTTACTTTAAATTTAAAAATAAAAATATTGGATCAAAATTAATAAAATTTATGCCTTGAGGGTAGCGCGATAAACATGGTCTAAGGCGGCATCAAGCCTAAATCCGTCACTGCAAGGGAGTCGAGAGTAGCAGAGAAGGTGGGTGCACGACGACGATGCGACGGCATGACAGAGCGCCACACGGTTTGCCGCCACGGCATGGTTCAATTTTACTGCCAGCACGCATCAATAGATGTATCACATGTACTTATTTATCGTTAAACTATTACCGGTCTCCAAAGATTTTACAATTTTTTTTTTTTCCTGCTTTTGCTATTTGCCCTTATGGTGAGTGGTTACCATCGACAATGGATTTCAGGAGTGCCAGAGGCGGAGCCAAGCCGCTGTTTATCGTTAAGTGCTCTCCACAAGCCTCGTTTAAAAAAGTACATGTCTTGGCGCTCGGGAAATACTGTGGATGGGAGCTCATTCCAAAGCCACATGGTACGTGGCAAAAAAGATCTTTGGAAATGCATTGTAGATGAACGCGGTGACTCCAGGTAGTATAGATGAGCTCTGCTCCAGTGGCGGGTGGTGTGATGGTAAAAACGAGATGATAGAATCATCTCAAACAATTCGTCAGAGCACTCTCCATGGAACATACGGTACCAAATACATAGAGAAGAAAAGTCCCTCCGCAGACCCAGAGGTTCCAAACGATCCGTGAGAATGGGGTTATCGACAATCCGAACAGCCCTCTTCTGTTTGGAGCCAAATGGAAGTAGCTGGTATTTGGGAGCCCCGGCCCAGACGTGAGAACAGTACTCCACGCGAGGCCGAACTTGTGCTTTGTAAAACGAAAGTCTTTGTCCAGGCGTGAAGTACCGCTTCGCTCTGTTGAGGACTCCCAGCATTTTGGACGTCAACTTGGCTTTGCCCTCCAAACAACTCCGGAAAAGTATGTATGGAAACGTAAAATCGTACAGGTAAATGCCGCTATCACCTTGGGACATGGATCTGTAATGAATTTCAAAATATTATGTATGTACACTTTACTTCAAAAAAACTGTATCAAACTCAAATAAAAGAACAAGTGTGAATGTGTGTGTAAAAAAACTAAAGATCTCAAAGGAAATATCCTCAAACAAAACATTCGAGTGTGACGTCAAATACGATAATTCTTCATTATGATTGTTCTAGAGGGTGATTGTTGTTCGTTCACTACATTATAATGCAACTATGTCCTATAAAATTAATATTAGTACTAGACATTGTGTCTCTCAATTAAATAATTAAATTAATTTGTAGGATTATTATTAGTATTATATGTATTGTTATTAGGTAATTGGTAGGACCTCATGTGAGAGTCCGCACGGGTAGATACCACCACCCCGCCTATTTCTGCCGTGAAGCAGTAATGCGTTTCGGCTTGAAAGGTGGCGCAGCCGTTGTGACTGTACTGAGACCTTAGAACTTATATCTCAATGTGGGTGGCGCATTTGCGTTGTAAATGTCTATGGGCCTCAGTAACCACTTAACACCAGGTGGGCTGTGAGCACGTCCACCCATCTAAGCAATAAAAAAAAGGAAAAAGGTAGTGAATGAGCTAGCGGGGCTTCTGGAGCCCAAAGACATCAAGTAAATACTGTTTCGCGGCAGAAATAGGCAGGGTGATGGTACCTACCCGTGCGAGTACAGAAGACGCCTCACTAGCAATATACCATTCTAATCAACTAGTACTAGGTACTAGAAAGAGTTAGGACATGTCCCGTGTCACCTAAATGTTTATTCATATTATTATTATTATTATTATTGCTTAGGTGAGTGGACGAGCTCACAGCCCACCTGGTGTTAAGTGGTTACTGGAGCCCATAGACATCTACAACGTAAATGCGCCACCCATCTTGAGATATAAGTTCTAAGGTCTCAATTATAGTTACAACGGCTGCCCCACCCTTCAAACCGAAACGCATTACTGCTTCACGGCAGAAATAGGCAGGGTGGTGGTACCTACCCGTGCGGACTCACAAGAGGTCCTACCACCAGTAAAATTTATCCATTCTTATTCATATTTCTGCTGCAAAGCGATCATGCGTTCAGTTATTAAAGGTTAAAGCACCAATACATTTGAAGTTTTAATCTCATATCTCAGAATGTGATATTGACGTAACACTTAACACTAAATGTTAAAAAGAGAGCACATATTCTTAATTTTTAAACAATCTCTTTTTCTTAAAGACTTAAAGTATTTTTACTTATAATTTCACCATATTTTAGCAAACGTATTTTAGGACAAGTGCTTCAATGTGCAACACTCATGTGGGTATGTGAACGCGCAGGTGTGCATTCGAGGGGCAGCTTATAGTTTTTGTGGCCGCCACTGTAAGCGTTAAACGTAATAAGTCGCTGTTTAGATTGATAATAAGTGAAAATGTTTATTTAAAAAATAGCTTAAAACGAGGCACTACAGAGGATGTTTTTTTTCCATTCCAATTCCTACATACCTGCCGTGCGGGTGGGGATCCGGCGATTTTCTCCTGTGGAAAAAAAAAACTACAGAAAATGTAAACAGTTAACTTTGCGATGAAGCGATTACTTGAAATTGGAGGATTAAAAATAATGGAAAATATATAGAATTATTTCTTTTATAGCTTAGCGACTCTGGCCTAGACCGGACTAAACCGGACTGCAAATATCATAGCCCTAGTAGTTAAGAAATTACCTTCTACGGGGAAGTAGTGACGTAACGTTGTCACTCACATTACTGAGCTGTGGTAACTGCTCACCATCAGATACCCATTCGTTTTCGAAGGCAATTAAATCTGAAAACAAAATCATACCACAGCAATCGGATTTTAATTGTTATGTATTGTTATTAGAAATTCACGCCAATGTCGAGATTGTCGAAGATAAAAAACTTAGAATTAGGGTTAGGGAAATTGGACTGACTATTGGTATTCTATTGGGACCTGCAAATCCAGCGGCGAATAATTGCCTAAAATAAGTTGGGTCTTCAACTCTGTATGTCGGAGTAAGTACGTAAATACAATTCCCAAAAATGAACATCGTGTATTTATTTATTTTGTCGTAGTGGATATAATAATAGAAACTGATATTAATAGGTACTATTTACAGCTATAGAACGCTACTATTATTACATACAAACACTTAAATTTATTTAACTAAAAAACTACTAAATAAACTATATCATCATCATCATCATCATCAGCCTGCGGCAGTTCACTGTTGGACATAAGCCTCCTCCAAAGCTCACCACTGAACCCGATCTTCGGCTCTACGCATCCAGTTACTGCCAGCTGCCTTGCGCAGGTCGTCGCTCCATCTAGCAGGAAGGCGTCCTACTCTAGCAGGAGGGCGTCCTACACTATATACTTATACCAAACTAAAAATAAAACTAGATAATGTAAAAAATCGACCCCAAATGAAAATGAACATAAGTTTATAAAACAAAATATCCAGTGCAAATGTAGCATGCAAATAATTACGCCATATTTGTTTTTCATTTTAAATCCTATCTATAGATCTAGATCGGTTTATCTTTCAATCGTTCAGGCCATATACGTATGGGAGGGTAAAAAAAAAACACAAAATAAATTTGTTATAGTCTGAATCGGACCGCGTTTTACTTTTGTTTTTTAGATTAGAAATGTACTCTTAGGTAAGATGGACGTACATTGTTTGTTAATTATTTCCAGATCATAAATATCGTGAAATCCTAACATCGTAAAAATAGGTAGTATAACAAGTCACCGCTTATCACTGAAGACTCCTTTTAATCCTCTAAGAAGGACTTGGCGTAGGTCGTAACGTTAACGAAATATTGAGGCTAGTAATTTTATCACAATTCTCGAAATTGAGGTATTTTGATAATATCATTATTAAGCCTTCTTATGAGGAATTTGTAAAATATCTGTGCATAGACGATAATTTTTGGTAATTTAATTGTAGAAATTATTCGCGAATGCGTGTTATGTATATAAGACCAGAATGGCCGTCAATTTAAAGTCAAATCTAGAACATTCAAATCAAAGAGTATTGTCACGACACAATCTTTTAACGGATTGGATTCTCCTCACTCTAGCTTTGTCCTGACTATTTTCTGTAAACACAGTGTACAAAATAAATTTTAGGAGTACAATAGTACTTTTTTTTACTTACTTAACCTGATAGCCTTGAGAGGCTATTTCAGCGTAACCTTAACTAGTAGGTGAGCTCACGGGGCTCAAACCGGAGTGATGTAACACTGACCCTAGCAAGAGCAGTGCTTCGCAGAATCTACCACCAGATCGGAAACGCGACCCACTGAAGATCCGGCGAGAAACTCAGTGGGCTGTGTCTATGGGAAATAGTACTAAAACGTTGTGAAAGAATTACTATTCAAGCATATGACAGGTTTAAAAGTCCACAAAAATAAAATTTCCCGCGAAAAATGTCAAAAAAAGAAAACAAAAAAGAAATACGTCAATAAATACATTAAATCTTATTAGACCGGCTGTTCGATAAATCCTCTGAGTTTTATGTACATTCATCACGAATAGTGAAGCGTCACTACACACGAATGCACTTAGAAACGTAACTACCCACCATTGTGGCCTACGCGGAGGAAGCTATTTAGAGCGATCGAAAAATTATCGCTTCAAAAATGTCAGTAGTAATATCGAAATATATAACAGTTACATTTAGAATTACCTTATATTTAAGATTTCGCGTTTTTAACCGTTTAAATATTAATAATTCAATGGACTAGTAATCATATGGACTCAATCAATTCAACACAACTTTTGACGGCTTTGATTACTGGTGGTAGGACCTCTTGTGAGTCCGCGCGAGTGGGTACCACCACCACCCTGCCTATTTTTTATATCTGCCGTGAAACAGTAATGCGTTTCGGTTTGAAGGATGGGGCAGCCGTTGTAACTATACTTGAGAATTTATATCTCAAGGTGGGTGGCGCATTTACGTTGTGGATGTCTATGGGCTCCAGTAACCACTTAAAATCAGGTGGGCTGTGAGCTCGTCCGCCCATCTAAGCAGTAAAAAAAAACTCGAATTCTCATCAAAAACGCAAATATCTGCGAACTGCAAAAACATTGCGGAGATTTTCCAAAATCATAATTGTCAAATGCAAAACAAGCTGATAAAAGACTAAATCGACTATCATAAAGTATTTAAATATAATATATAGATATTAAATATAGTATTGATTAAAAATAGCTCCGCAAAGCTTAGCTTAGTGTGTGCCGGCGTACATTGTAGTCGAACATCGCCATATGTGCAAGACAGTGGAATACGCCCACCGGTCAAATTTGATTTACGCTCAAATTACGTGTCATAACCTGTGCATATTAACGCACTCAATTTTTCGAGCCACAGCCTAAAAATACGTTTTTTTTAATTATTTCTAATTAATTTTAACATTTATCAGTTTTATGAGTTTATAATTAAATTATTTACTGCAAATAATAAAGTATTTAAGTATTTAAAATTTTGGCAATGGAATCGCGAGACGCAATTTGTCAAAGTTCATAAAAAAAAATATCTATGTATTTCCAAGTCATAATTGATACTATTTCAATTATTATATTTAAATTGTTATCATTATTCTATCCAATCCAAAATACCATATAAACTTGATTTAATTTGCTGCTTCTCCCAAAATTATATTTTAAATGTCATAATTTTTTTAATTTTACTTAAAACAACACATTTGTCATTTTTTTAGGATGGATCATGAAAAAGTTTCTTGCCAATATATTTTTTTTTTCGTCTACTATTATTTTTAGTCTGCGACCGAAAGGCCTCAATTTAGCATAGTGAGAAGTCGTGACACTCAACCCCACGCACCTTTATATCGTTGTATCGATAATGCATTAATTTGAATATTCGCGGTGTCAGATGTCAAATGGTTTGTAATTTTCTATTTGTGAAGTGCATTCACGTGATTTCAAACGGAAGTAATAAAGAAATGTGTCTGTTTGAATTTGTAGTGAATTGTGGTGATAATGTTTGAGGTTTTATATAGTACCTTGCTCTTTTTTTTTTTTATTAGGAATTCTCGGATTTTTTTTCTTTTTTTATTGCATACTTGGTTGGTCGGCTCAGAGCCCACCTGGTGTTAAGTGGTTAATGGAGCCCATAGACATCTACAACGTAAATGCTGCCGCCTATCTTGAAATATGAGTACTAAAGTCTCATTATAGTATGGTTATCTATTAAATTTCAAACATAGTACTTTAGCATTTGTAAAATATCTCTGGTTCCCACAGTACGAAAAATCTTAAAACGGGGCCAGATGATCGTATTTTATTACTAATTATTTATTTATTACTCTTTATCTATTATTTTCTAGTGCCGAATAGGACCAGTATCAGTAAGAAAAAATTGACACATAATTACCATATTGATATCAAATTAGTCACAGGTCTGCTAATGCTCTTGGCAAAATGTAAAACAGGCGAAAGTTGAAGACGCCGCGACCGTCATAACAGCTGGAGATAACAAAGATTTGAGTCATATAATCAATTAGCGTGCGTCATGCCAAAGTGATTTCCTTCGTGCAAAATCTAATTCGTAAAGTCCATCCAGAAATTCGATACAATCCATCAAAATCGACTTCCTCACTCCTGTTATATCATATGAATATGTACTGTTACTATACATTTATCATGTCTACTCACCCCTGCACAGAGTACAGTCATGATGACTCGTCCTATAACATTTGGTATCTATCCATCGGTATTAAGCTGAGATGGAGAGGCCTGAATCACTCGTGGTACAATGAGAGCAAAAAATCAAATAATAAATAAATAAATATAAATATTTACTAACAATCACGCCACGTTAACTGGTCCCGTGATAAGTTCGTAATGAACTTGTGTTACAGGTACCAGATAACGGAAATAAATATAATATTTTTATTATACACATACATATATTTAATATACACCCATAACCCTGGAAAGACATTTATATTTATCATACAAATATCTTCCCTTGGCGGGATTCGAACCCGCGACCCCCTTGTGTAGTGACCATGTCACTTACCACTACACCAGACGGCCGTACTATTTGTTTTAATCTAATATAATAATTTAGTTTTGGTATTAAGCAACAAATCCAGTTATGGCGATAGCTACTTAGCATTTAAACTATATGAGCATTAAATTTTTATTAAAACAAGCTTGCTCGTATTCGTGATCTTTAACCACTTTGTTAACAAATGTAATGCACCATATTACTATTATATTATTGAGTCCCCAGTACCGGTCTTTGTAAGTACTAGCTAGTATCCATTTTCCGTCAAGCATGATCTTTTTTGCCATAGTATAAAATTAACATTTGTGATGATTTCAAATGAAGTCGAAAATATTAATTATTTGAGCAAAATTGATAAAAATAAAGTCACTTTATTGAGGAAGGTGATAGGCCTAGTCAATCAAAACTACATGGAAAAGGACTAGAAGGAAGGTTGATCCGATTTAAATACGATTACCGGTCAAGTCTAATTTTTATTTTTCCTTAAAAAATATTTTCCAAAGCAACAACATTCAGTTTAACAATATTTGCTATGTGTATGTGCATTACTATAATTCTCATGTTGTATTTGTTATTTTAGTTATGTGTTATTTGTTCTACACACACTCATTACTTTTTATTATTATTCTCGTTATCCCCTCGCAGGTCTGCTGGAAGAGATTTCTTAAAGAAATAAGCAGTGCCTTTGTACATAATTTTCCTATTACTCTATATTATGTCTTCTTTTCTGTGTGTACATAAATAAATAAATAAAAAAAATAAAAAAAATCACAATAGCTCTATCACTATACCCACATCCTTTATTATCGTTCGCCATTTACAATGATTTCACATTTTGAAAGTTCAAACATTTTAACTCAACGCCGAACAACCGAAGGGTGAAATATGGAGGGTTATACTCATCGCAAATGCTATTTGCGGATTTAAAATTTCCTTTTTTTCGTTCACTAGTTTTAGAGTTAAGTGGTCTGTTATGCAACGAGAATAGAAAGAGCCGTCTGTTGCTTGACGGTAGACCTGAGCGCGGGTCACTTTGAATTTGGCGATAATATATGTAACACATGTAAGCTTTGATAAGCTTAAGGCGATTTTCAATTTATATGAAGCTTAATTTATTATTTTGGCACAAAATAATATGTTATTGCCGTCAATAAATTTATAAAGAATATTAGAAATTGTCAGGGCCAAGGTAAGACCAATTTAGTTTTAAAGAAATTTACAGACATTAAATCCATGAAAGCACTTCGAACTGAACTTGACATTTGAAAGTTTTTATATCCTCAACGTAAGCGGAGTAATTTTTTGCTCTCGTGCGACATGTTTAAATTAATTACATGGTATATTCATAGATTTTTAATAGTAAAGACTAGATTCAGATAGGTGTTACCTAAGACCACGATAGTAAATTTCATTTCCTTATATAAAAAAAAATATTGGCCTTACCACATCTTCACATAAGATATTCAGATAAGATTATATATAAGTTTTTCCATATGAATAATAACTATTCCTAGTTTAAATAATACTTTGTCTTTTTCGGTCTTACTTTAAACTGACTTTTCCCGTAGGAAAATTATTTACGTAACAACTTAAAAAAAAGCACATTCGTATTAAAATAAGCTTATTTTCATATAAAAACGAACAGGTGAGCTCATTACAGATTACTCATGCTAATTTGGCATACAACGCCATCTGTCGGTAAGCGGAACGTCGATTACGATCTATCATTCAATCATTCGGTCCGTGAACTACGCAATCCGCACTTTTAGGGTTGAATGTAATTATGAATTATTTTGGTTAATTAAGTATGGAGTATGGACAAGTTAGGTCTTTTGTACATTTATTAATGAGGATAATCTTTTTAGGTTGAAGTTACATATGAAGTTTTAATTGAAACTAGAGGTCCCGCAGTAGTCGAAATTCGACTATAATTAATTGGAATTGTAAGTTTGTACACTATTATGATTGTATTATACTTCTATAAATAAATTTCGCCAAGACTACACTATAAAAAATATTAACAAAGACAAACAATATTAAAATTTAATTTCAATTTGACAACAGACGTCAAGAACAAAAGTTTGACAATAAATAGTATGCATGCGTGTGTGCTTCAAATACATGGTATGTAGTGTGTGTAATGTTTTCTTTATTGATTTAATGTATCTTTTATGCATTATTTAAAAAAAATATTAGCATTGTGAATTTCTTCTCTATATTCTCTATAAGTGTGAAAAATTTCATATTCCTCCGTCCGCGCAATTTTCGTAAAAAGGGATCAAAGTTTTTGCTTCACGTATTAATATATAGATGATTTGTTTTGTTTTGAAGGTATATCCTAATAACGGAAAAACCACGGTATTTAACGTAGACGAGCTATGTCACTAAGCCGTGGTTTTAATTCTTGAACGGGGATAGAGCATCCTACGGGTAGATAGAAGCACCGGGCGCCCCCTCAACCGGGACTCGACAGGCCCCTGCAGAAGCCGGGCAAGGTCCTTCGCTTTTCACATCGCATACTCCACCTTCCATGCCGACGAACCGAAGACCAAAACCTCCTCCTCCAGATTTCGTCATCGGTTCTTTGGTGGCCTCAGATCTTCATTAGCTTCCGGATTTATTTCTTGAAGCAGTAATCCATATCAGCTTGAAGAGTGGGGAAACCGTGATACTAAAAATTGAGGCTTAGAACTTACGTCTCTGGGTGGATGTAACCAATCTAGTGGGTCGTGAGATCGTCCACACATCTAAGCAATAAAAAACGGTACATTCAGTTTTTTTCTATTAAATACGTACCTGGTACGTATTTAGAATGACTTTACGCTGAAGGATTAGATTCGTGCTAAGTCACTACGGCTATTTACTGATACCGTTAAACTACATGGGTAGGAATATTCTGTCCATTTCCGCCAGGAAGCAGTAATGTTCCAGTTTAAAGGGTGGTTTTTTTCCTACCTATGCTGATAGCCTTGAGAGACTATTGCAGCGTCTCCCTAGCACGTAGGTGAGCTCTCGGTGCTCAAATCGGAAGTGTTGCTACTGGCCCTAGCAAGAGCAGTGCTTCGCAGAATCTACCATCGGATCGGGCTCGCGATCCACTATGAAGATCCGGCGAGAAACTCAATGGGCTAGGGTGGGTACTGACGTCGTACAATATCAGATTCCTGTAACCCTTTAAGATGAGTTAAGCCGTGGTTTAGATTGTCCTCTTCTTCTTCTTTGTCTCCACCTTATCCTACTAGGTGGGGTCGGCACAGCAAGTTTTTCTTTCCATTTCGTCTGTCCATCAATAACAATTATAAAAAAAATTGGTTTGGTAGATAGAAGGACAAACAAAATCTAGGCATGCTTAATAGCAATGAAACCTCTCAATCGATTTCCCCCAATACCAAAAAATCATATATTAATCAAACGTAAATCTTTTTCCGAGAAATACCAGCGGTAATTTGATTTGGACATATTGCGAAGTCATCACACCAACCATTTTTCTTCTGCGTTCGTACTCCCCGAAAATTCACTTACAACGAATTAAGGGCTCAACTTTGACGTGTTTATAAGTCTCACTCACACGTATGCTTAACAAGCACTGTGTGAGAGAGAAGACATGAAAATCACTCTTGTAGAATTAGCACTGATAGTAGTGAGACTAATTTAGTAATGATGAGAGTGATGAGGCGAAATAAATTGATTATTCGTATAATCATATTTTTAGAAGATTTTTATTTATGTTTATTATTAATAATATACCCAAAATATTTTAAATTAATATATCAAAGTAGTGATAAAATCAAACATGATAAAAATGAAAAAATACTAATTGAGATTTTATAATTTTTAGTTAAAATTCAACTAAAAATTATAAATCGAAATAATTCGTCGCACTTCAGATAAACAAACAGAAAGTTGATAATACATAGAAATTATTTTTTTCCACAGAAATATCGGCCCCAAAATTTTAATAATTATGCTAATTAGTTAATTTGGTATTTCATCTATTGCAAGTATGGATGTCTTTGATAGAACGCTAATTTCTGAGTATCTTCTTCGCCGCTTTCCTCATTATTGAAGGTCGTGTCTTTGAAACTTGAGCGTGCTCTGTCTCGTGAGTTGTTTCCATTTCGTCCGGTCCTCAACTTCTCGTAGGGTTCACCAGTTAGGGTGGTTATTTGGTCACATCAGACTCTTTCCTTCCACCGTGCCTTCGGACAGCCGGATAGTTATCCGGCTGTCCGAAGTAGTAGATGTGTACGGCACGGCTAATTTTAGCCGGTTACCGTAGTTCAAAGATATCGCAACGTGAATGCCACTACCCGTGAATGACTTTGTGAAAAACCCCATACGTCCACCTATTTGCATTTGGGATCTCTATTACATCAAGATTAGAGCATTCCTGAAATATTAAAAAAAATTTACATCCTTTATTAAGTAGATCTTCGACGGAGTCATTTACTGAAATCAAATATTTGTCTTCCAAAACATTACGATATTCAATCACTTCAATATTTTTTTAAAATGCCTAATCTCAGCGACCATTGTAGACGCAAACAAAGGTCGCACACGTTCAATGTTAGCTCGGAGCGACGTTTTCATATTAACGTACTAAAATTAAATCCTGATATACGACCTTATAAATTACACGCGACATGATTCGTCACCCATTGTACCCAGAATGCATTACTGTAATTGCATTCTTGAAACTTATTTTTGACTGTAAATTGTGAAAAGGTTAGTTAAAGGAACGAATAGAGGGAAGGAAATGGATGCTACTTCTTGTCCTTTTCTGGCCAAGTAGGATCACTATCTATTTTTGATATCGCTTTCAGTTATAATATATAATACCTCTCTTACTTCGCTACGTCATTTCGTATCGGGCCACTAACGGTGCTCTTAAGTACCCCAAGTACCGGTCATCGTTCTTACGGAACCAGTTGCTTGGGACGAAGGGCTCGGCGAGTAAATTAACCTACAGACACAGCCCACTGAGTTTCTCGCCAGATCGTCTCAGTGGGTCGCGTTTCCGATCCGATAGTAAATTCTGCGAAGCACTGCTCTTGCTAGGATTAGTGTTAGCAACGTCGTCAGGTTTGAGCCCCGTGAGCTCACCTACTTGTTAAGGTTACGGTGAAATGGTCTCTCAAGATCATCAGCTTCGGTAGGAAAAAGAAAAAAATCTTACTTCGGAATGATAGACTTGGAATCGACAAAGTTTGATAGAAATAAGTGAGCAAGTTCTATTTGACTCATTTGACTAATTTTTTTAATGGTACCACCACTCGGCCTATTTCGATCGTGAAGCAGTAATGCGTTTCGGTTTAAAGGGTAGAGATACAGATAGCTACAGAAAAGATACAGAACTCACGTCTCAAGGTGTGTGGCGGTATTTACTTTGTTGATGTCTACGGGCTCCGGTAATCACTTAACACTAGGTAAGCCATGCAATGTGAGCTCGTCCACACAACTAAATAAAGACCGTGCAGAAGAAAGCTAATAGTAATAAGTGTCAATCTCACAGATGGTTTGGAATCTCTGGCATTAAGAATCATTATGGTTCTTTTTATGTTTTGTACTTTATACTGTGTATCGCAGAGGTTCGTTTAGCGCTTTGAATGACTGAAAGAAATTCATAAATAATGCGTTTCCAGAGATAATTATCACCACGTACCATTCCGTTTCGTGATGAGCCTCTCTTAAGATATATCTCAGATCCTATCTCAGAAGTTCTTCTTCAAACTAGGCGTGATTGTTTAGTATTAATGACCATGAGTGTCAATGATCGCTAACAGTGCCAATACATATATTTAAGCCTACAAAATCATTAAACAAAACATAGTCTCAATCTCGCTCTTATTACCGACATTTTGCACACTTTACAGTTTCACCGAACGCCCAAAGTTTTATCGTTCACATTTGATTACGTCATAAGATTGTGGACAGGAGCCGTGAAAACTGAATAATCAACAATTTAAATGAGTAGTTACGCGGTAACGCACTTGTATGCTATTAGCATAAAGTTTCGTTTTAATATCTCTAACACATGTTCGGTTGCACAGCAATTGAATAAAATCTAAATAATTATTTGAAGTAACAGGGCACTTGTGTTGTTCTTTTCAATTTCAATTTATGACTACACGTTTGGAAGTAAATGAACTTCTGCTTATAACTACAGTGGAAGGTAGATTTATAGATCTCCACTAAAACAGCAGAAGTAAGAAAAAAGACAAGTTATCTTTAATCATAAAAAGTTTGATTGTGGCTTATTTCTTAGATTTTTTTATGATTGGAGGATTACTGGTGGCCCGGGGCCTTTCCAGTTTCACCAGGACAGGTGGGTGAGCAAAAGCTTTTTTTTTTTGCTTAATGGGTGGACGAGCTCACAGCCCACCTGGTGTTAAGTGGTTACTGGAGCCCATGGGCATCTACAACGTAAATGCACCACTCACCTTGAGATATAAGTTCTAAGATCTCAGTATAGTTACAACGGCTGCCCTACCTTTTAAACCAGCCAGAAGTCGTGGGATTTTCTAACAGCTGCCCGAGCGCCCCCGAAGGAGACCTAAAAACTCAAGAGCAACTGCTTCGCGAATGAATCTACTACCGGATCGGAATCGCGACCCGCTGAGAGAACGCCCGACGAGAAACTCAGCGGGCTGATGCATGGGCTAAGTCTTAGACTCTTCGAGACACTTCAGTACTGGTGGTAGGACCTCTTGTGAGTCCGCGCGGGTGGGTACCACCACCCTGCCTATTTCTACCGTGAAGTAGTAATGTGTTTCGGTTTGAAGAGTGGGGCAGCCGTTGTAACTATACTTGAGACCTCAGAACTTATATACAACCATCTAAGCAAAAAAAAATTAAAAAAATATATAAGAAGACAAACTATATTTCTTAGCATATGCTTATCAGAGAAACGCGATTTGAATGTATATATTTAATGTTCATTGTAGAATCGAGCCTCCAATGCATTTAATTAAATAATATCGACCGGAAATTTTACAAAAAAAATTGGTTTAAAGATAAACCAAAATAGTATTTAAATTATTTTAAAACTCATTTCTAAATTTATCTCTAACCTAATAAATGTTGTTTCAACTTGAAATATAGATATGAAACTAACAGCCGACTTGATGATTGAACATAAAAATTGGTGCTGCCATTGATACTATAACTTAAAGTTTTAATTACTTCCTGTTAGATATAACTAACATGTCAGGAACAATTTATAAGGGATTTTTAATAGCCTAAATGGACACACAAACTCTCAGCCCGCCTGCTGTTAAGCAGTTGCCTGTCGCTCGTCTTGGGATATTTAAGATTAAAGTTAGAGCTCACGTTCTGAGCGGAGGTTAAAGTATCAATTGTTACAACTCTAACAAAGCTCGCTGCTTGCGGCAAATATAATGATTCTGGTATCTATCCATCCCTTTGTAGTCGTCGTGGCCTAAAGGATAAGAGGCCCGGTGCATTCGTGTCTAGTGATTCAAGTGTGCCGGTGTTCGAATCCCTTCCTCCTTGCATCGATAATCCAGAATCAATGCTGAGGGTCGTGGCCTCATGAGGCTTCCTTGGGAAAATACACATAGAGGGGGCCCGCGTCCTTCTATGGCAGTGTTTCTGGAACCACCTTCGCTTCGATTCTGGTGTCGCTGAAGTCTTATTTGAGTCCGGCTAATTAACCGCCGTCAGATATTCGGCGTTGACTGTTTTACGGTGGAAAGTTCTAACTCTAAATCAAACCTCCTCTTTTCTCATGCGAGCTTGGGACTGGCATTTGCAGAGTTAGAAGTTCGAATCCCTTAGACAGGTAACGATTTTTCTAATGAAATACGTAATTAACGAATTCACGTTCACGATTGCCTTCCACGGTGAAGGAATAGCATGGAGTAATAAAAATGACCTCGCAAAAATTACGTAATATCACCAGTAATTAGTAACACAAGACGTTCTTCTACCACGAGGTAGGACGTTGAACCTGCACGGCTAGAAGCCACCAACCTACCTATTTTTGTGTTTCAGTTTGAAGGATGGGGCAGCAGTTGTAATGTAAAAACTGAGACCTTAGATATAAATAAAAAAACCTGATAACACACCATCGCCGGGATCCATCAGTATTCTCTATAGCGTTTTTTGAAACATTACCAACACTATTCTTTAGAATGAAAAAGTATTTAGGTGTAGTAATAAATATTTTCCAACTTTTCCTCGACTCATCTCTTTGGGAATTGCATGTTAAGGAACAAATTTTCAAGTTTCATTTCACTGAATTTCGGGATTGATTAATCGTTACATTAATGGTGGTAGGACCTCTTGTGAGTCCGCACGGATAGGCATCACCACCTTGCCTATTTCTGCCGTAAAGCAGTAATGCGTTTCGGTTTGAAGGGTGGGGCAGCCGTTGTAACTATACTAAGACTTTAGAACTTATATCTCAAGTTCGGTGGCGCATTTGCGTTGTAGATGTCTATGGGCTCAGTAACCATTTAACACCAGCTGTGCTGTGAGCTCGTCCACTAAGCAATAATCTAAGGAATAAAAATAAAATAAAACATTTAACGACTTCTTTTTTCTTCACCTTATCCCACTAGGTGGGGTCGGCACAGCTATTTTTTCTCTTCCATTCTTTTCTATCAGCCGTCATCTCAACACTCGCTCCTCTCTCTATCATATCGTCATTCATACACTCCATCCATGTCTTCTTCGTAGAGAAGTAGAGGGTACCTTGCACTACCATTTCCATACATCTCCTAGCCACATGCATCTTCTCTCTACGCATCACATGTCCATACCACGCTAACCGTCCGCTCCTTAATTTGTTGCTTACCGGAGCCACTTTCACACTTCCTCTGATATACTCATTCTTTATCTTGTCCGTTCTTGTCACTCCACGCATCCATGTCAACATTCGCATCTCTGCCGCATGCACTCCTCTTTCATGCTTTACTTTCGTTGCTTTAAAACAATGACGTACTAATGTTATTATTAATATCTTTGCATACCCTTCTTCGTATCTGAAGTAAAACACTACAATCAATCAGCCTATTTCGGGAATAGTGAGCGCTTCTTAACAATTAAATGAATGTCAGCTGTCAACAGAATAAATGTAAGACGTTCAAATGAGTCTTGTAAAAGTTGGGATTTTAATTTTTGATTGATCATTTAAAACGTGTTTCTGTCGACGCCACATGTGGCACATTAGGGGAGATAATACCGTAATTGAGTGGGCTCAGGAGTACAAAATTATGTTTACAAATATAAAGTCTTCTCCTTTTTTCTCCACCTTATCCCACTAGGTGGGGTCGGCACAGTGAATTTTTATATTCCATTCTCTTCTATCAGCCTTCATCTCAACACTCACTCCTCTCTCTCTCTCATTTCGTCATTCACACACTCCATCCATGCCTTCTTCAGTCGACCTCTTCCTCCTCAAAGTTTACAAATATAAAGTGCATAGAGCATAAGTACATAATTTATATTCAATAATTGAGTGTTTTTAATGACAAAAGCGCGGTGATCGTGAATAGTGTCGTGACTAATTATGTCTATGTTCAAAATTAAATATCACGATAAGTACCAATTTTGGTAAGTGTATACAATACATATGGACATAACAAGTTTTCACTTGTGCAAACGAGCAGTAGTTCCCTCAGTGATTGACGTAAGTCTCTGCCGTTCTTACGCTTCTCTACTTACAAATCTAAAATTCATTTTCTACAACATCCTTAAACCGTATCCTATTCATATACATACTTACAATTAACAAAACGTAACATAAAAATACAAATTTAAATTTACATTATTTTCTTTTTTGTTTACCGTGAAACGTTTTTAACAACAAACAAAAGGCAATTACCGCGTCAAAGATACGTAACAATTATTTAAACAAGACAACCCTTGTTGGGACACGGATTGATGCAAATGACACCTCAGAATGACGTTACAACAGAATATGTATGTTTACTGAGGGAGTATTCCGAATATTTTTAAATTTCCAAGAATTCTTTCTTCGATTTCAAATTTAGAAGAATCTTACAAACACTTTAATATAGAGCTAGAGCTAATTAAAATGCTTATATGGTCTTTTATTTATGGTTATACATTCTTATATACAAATTTCATTGTTTTCGGTTTTTTTTTTATTGCTTAGTTGGGTGGACGAGCTCATAGCCCACCTGGTGTTAAATGGTTACTGGAGCCCATCTACAACGTAGACGCGCCATCCACCTTGAGATACAAGTTCTAAAGTCTCAGTATAGTTATAACGGTTGCCCCATCCTTCAAACCGAAACGCATTACTGCTTCACGGCAGAAATAGGCAAGCGGTGGTACCTATCCGCGCGGACTCACAAGTGGTACTACCACCAGTAATTACGCAAATTATAATTATGCGGGTTTGATTTTTATTACACGATGTTGTTCCTTCACCGTGGAAGTGAATCGTGAACATTTGTCGAGTACGTATTTCATTAGAAAAATTGGTACCCGCCTGCGGGATTCGAACACCGTTGCATCGCTTCAACACGAATGCACCGGACGTCTTATCATTTAGGCCACGACAACTTCAAAGAGAGGTAAGGAACACCATTTTACATAGGGGACAAGTTGAAAAAATATCCACCTGTAAACAGTAAATTATCGTTGGAAGAATCACGGAAATAGCGCTAGTGTAGGGAGTGGAAATGATATAGAAATTTTGACAGATTATTCACAATATTTGAAGATATGGCAATCTTGAAACATGAGGTAGTTTTATTTACAAGCGTTCAGTTTTGCTTTTAAGCTGACATATGACGATAAAATCAACTCACAAAAAAGACAACGGCTGTGTTTTATTAAGCCACCGTTAATACAATAATATTGTAAAGCATCTATAATATCAGTACAGTTCCTTATGTCTGCTAGTGAGGGGTGACATGTCAATGTCATTACGAGTGTTTGCCCAGGGGGTCGATTCTCATTCTTTACGTTTCTTTTATAATGCTTAACGATTTGCGTGTATCCTGTTTTTGATAATTGGGGACCAATTTGAGTGTAAATAGTTTAAGGTTTTCTTGTTTTGTTTAATGTTATATGATAAAAGGTTTTGTAGTTAATTGATTATGTACTGATCTCAGATTGTTTTGATATCGATTACTTACTGTCTTCATTCGCAATGGCATTGGTAATATTAGAGGCACAAATTATATGGTGCTTAAAGTTCGCAACCTAGCTTATATTAAGCACTTAACAGAGCATTCAAGCGTCAAATCTAAAGCTTACTATCGATCCTGTGATATAATGTAAAAATAAGTGTAGGACTTTTTTCCCAGCCTTGAGAGGCTATATCAGCGTTACCCTATTTTTTTTTATTGCTTAGATGAGTGGACGAGCTCACAGCCCACCTGATGTTAAGAAGTTACTGGAGCCCATAGACATTAACAACGTAAATGCGCCACCTACTTTGAGATATAAGTTTTAAGGTCTCATGTATAGTTACAACGGCTGCTCCACCCTTCAAACCGAAACGCATTACTGCTTCACGGCAGAAATGGGCAGGGTGGTGGTACCCACCCGCGCGGACTCACAAGAGGTCCTACCACCAGGTAGGCGTGTAGGTGAGCTCACTGGACTCATATCGGAGGTGTTGCTAGCGCTGACCCTACCAAGAGTCGTGCTTCGCTGAATCTACCACCGGATCGGAAACGCGACCCACTGAGAAGATCCGGCGAGAAACTCAGTGGGCTGTGTCTGTGGGTTAATTTACTCACCGAGCCATTCGTCGCAAGCGACGGGTTCGACGAGAACGAATACTGGCACTTGAGGTACATAAAAGCTTGTAAGAGTTGCAATATCCCCTCTACTATTAACATATGCCATGTATGCGAATTTGCAACGGGAGCTATTCTCCGATTCGATCTCTAATTTTCACTTTCTAACAATCAATAAACAATGCTAAATCACGATAATATTCCCTATTTTTGTTTATAAAACTTATGTAAGTGGGTGTATAGGTAATGATTTTTATCTAATACACACAGTGGCCGGTGGTATCGTGATCGTAACATTAGAATTATGCGGGTCGCGTGCGGCTCACCTATGCCGAATTTTTTAATTTTGAAAGATCGACTTCATAGTATAATATTTATAATTTTCGAGAAAAAATTAACTGAACGACAAATCAGTATCTAAATACGTTTTTATGTGTGTTTGCTTTACAAATACATAGTTTAATTTAATTGTTTGCTTATAAATTTAAAATCACGTCTTCAAATTTTTTATAACACTCCCCAACATTGTAAATCAAATTGAATTCATTGATAAATCATTTCTATTATTAATCTTCAAATAATCTAATAGCAAGCAAATTTTATAAGTTATTTACGTCAATAATATGTTCAAGTATTCTGAGCCTTTTTTATTACTAAGATGGGTGGACGAGCTCACAGCCGACCTGGTCTGGAGTGATCACCGGAGTCTATAGACATATAGACACCAACAACGTTAATGCCGCCACCCACCTTGAGAGATGAGTTGTAAATCTCAATTTTTTTAAACGATTTCGTCATTCCCACTTGTCCATCGCTTAACTAGCCACCGTAGCTCATTACTATTACTATTGCCAACAGATCCGAGATCATTTCTTTCACGTACCATCCGGGTTTGTAAAGAGTTTCCCTCCTCGATGCCTTTCGGATACTATGATCCTCCTGCTCCGTGTGTCGTATTCCTCAGTGCTGCGAGTCGTGAATAGCTCATTTTGCATAGAGACGTCAGCTGTAGACAGCCCCTAGCATTACTAATATCGATTACTGAAGAGAATTCTCACCAACATATAGATCATATACTTGTCCATCTTCTAAGGCAAGAAAAAAGTCTAAACAAATTCTTAATTACTTTAATCGAATTATTTTTGGTTTTTTTTTTTTTACTTTAGAGTAGGTATTCTAGATTAAATGTAAAATATGGAATATTAAATATTTTAGAATTAAAAAGCCCAAAAGAATTCGGCGTATTCAGCCCGCACGCGATGAAGGGAAGTGTTTTATTATTTCTTTTATCATTGAGATCAACATTTTTTTCCCTCTATTTCATAGCTCGTCATTTATATCGCGAGTGCTAACAATTAATTTAATTAAAACCGTATCGCATGGGGCGATTTCACTGGATGTTTCTGATGTAATCATTAATTATCTAAATATAACAGGTTGCCGAGTCGTCGTGTGAAATGTACCGGAAAATGGACACGGATAAAACGTGGTACTGGATTTGGGAAATCTTAGTCACTTTTGAAGTCATCAGATGTGACTCTGACCGCTACATTACTAGACCTGGTACGTCGAAGTTCAATTCCAGTCGAAGACAGTACCTCTGGGAATTTTCTCACATGGCGTATTATTCGCCTACTTAGCTACTACAATATAATATATATAATGATATGGAATACTTCACAATGAATAACCAATAACAGACTTAGTTGCAATTTCTGTGATATCGAAAACCTTTCTTAAAGCATCTCTTTTAAAATTAATACAATAAAAAATTAACAATATTATTAAACTATATAAATCTGATATTTCTTTTCACTAAACCACAAACAGGTGAGTGATTTCGTCTAAGAAAAATCTTTTTTTAAAACTAAAGAATTTTAAAGGTTTAAAAGGTTTTTCTTTACATATATACCTATAGCTACATTATACAGCTTTACATATACACGATATACAGATTGTGATTCTGATAATTGCCATCAATAAGCTCGTCAATGTGAAAACCAAACCGCGGCTACTGCGAGGTACTTTGTGATTATTATTCTTTCATACCATTTGATTTACCAGAACCATAAACTAGATATTAACAGCCCGAGTTTTTTTTTCTGTAATGGGTAGACGAGTTCACGACTCACTTGTAGATAAGTTGTTACCGGAGCCTTTTGATGCATGTGGAAATGTCATCTCCCACCCAGAGATGCGAGGTCGAGTCTCAATTGTCAATTGACTCATCAGAATTGGAACGCACGTCTGATTCGCGGCAGACATAGACGAAATGATGCAGGACATATCATTAAATTTCTAGTGGCATCGTAGCCATCGATATGTTCAATATACAGGAGAGGAGTTCAGTGTAGACCTTGGTTGTATACTGGAATGATTGATGCCACAGTACTGGCAAACTCCTATCATGTTTTATAAATTGATGTTTTGTATTAATGACCACGTAAATGCGTGTTTTTTTACGAGATCAACACACCCCATGGCGTTATGGTGAATCATCAATTTATTCCGTGGGAATGCACGCGATTACATCGAAGATTTTAGCAGCTTTATTCGATAAATTGGTTGTGTGAAAACGGTTTGTGGTTACGGAAAATCGATTCGCGTTTGAATTAATATTTTGTTGAGTTACTTTCTTTGTGGTTACTTAAACTATATGTTATCGATTTTTTTTATTTCAATATTTAATGCGACTGTATTACTTGACGAGTGGAATAAACGTGTTATATGTTTTATTTTGACATTAATTAAGTATGTTACTTAACAGTTATCGTTTTCAATTTGTTATGTATTAGTGGGTTATTTCGGAAATAAAACCAACTAATCAATTCAATGAAATGTCAATTCAGTCATTTATTTTTATTTGACTTCACATTACTTTACTGTCATGACGAATGAAACAAAAATGCTGCTACGAAATTCAGTTTCGTCATTGAGAGTAATAAGTAATGTACTCAGTGCTTAAGCTTTTCTAAACAAATGTCCAATCTGCGCCTCTTTATTTATTCTTCTGAATAGCTTTAACAATATTTAACCCTTTGAACGCGAACCGTCGATAGATCGATTCTCTATTAATGCGCTTAAAGTACGGAGCGTCGGAATAGTAAGTATTTGCGTAATCTGATTGTAGGTATTAGGTATCGACTTGTAAGGACGTGTCTTCGCGCGCATTTATAAAAAGTTAGTAGCATTTATAAATAACAATTTTAAAAAAAAATGTATGTGAATTTAGCTTTTATTTTTATGTATTTTTTTTAATAAAAGTTTTTTGTAAAACTGTTTTATTTTCAAAAAATCCCTTAGCAAATTATGCAAAATATGTTAAAATAAGCTTAGCATTAATAGCTTGAAACAAATACAATTTAAATACCCGTAAATATTTTTCTTTCTTTCTTTTTTTATGTCGTTTGCTGAACATTGAAACCAGTTTTTTTTTTGTTAACATAAAATGCAATTTTAATACAAACAATTAAAGAGTTAACATAAAAAAATTTTACAATTCCAGTCAACACCACGCAGCGGTTTAAAATCCGGCGATTACCGGCCTCCGTAATAAACGAGACATCATAAAAGCAGGCGCTACGACCGCGTGTGAATCGCTAACACCTGTGCCGAGGGCGTCGCATACCGACCACAGACCTACGAATCAACTAAACAGAAACTCTATAATATTGTCTATGACTAATTGATGGCTAATCTATTACTGGTGGTAGGACCTCTTGTGAGTCCGCGCGGGTAGGTACCACCACCCTGCCTATTTCTGCCGTGAAGCAGTAATGCGTTTCGGTTTGAAGGGTGGGGCAGCCGTTGTAACTATACTTGAGACCTTAGAACTTGTACTCAAGGTAGTAGCGCATTTACGTTGTGGATGTCTATGGGCTGCAGTAACCACTTAATACCAGGTGGGCTGTGAGCTCCTCCACCCATCTAAGCAATAAAAAATAAATAAAAAAATTGAACAAAGATTATGTAGTTTAGTTAGCAAAGAGATATGCTAGGCATTTCTCTACCTGATAGAGTTTTTCTAATTAAATACGTACTTGACAAATGTTCTCGATTGACTTCCACGGTGAAAGAATAGCATCCTGTAATAAAAATCAAAACCCGTAAAATTATTATTTGCGTAATTACTGGTGGTAGGACCTCTTGTGAGTCCGCACTGGTAGGTACCACCAGGCGGGGGCCTGTTTCTGCCGTGAAGCAGTAATGCGTTTCGGTTTAAAGGGCGGAGCAAGTTGTACTTAGAACTCATGTCTCAAGGTGGGTGGCGGCATTTACGTTGTAAATGTCTATAGGCTCCGGTAACCACTCAACACCAGGTGGTGTTGTGTGGTGGTGGAGCCAACAACACCAGCTCGTCCACACACCTAAACAATAAAAAAAACAATGAAAAAATATTAATTATTTTTAGTATCAGTATAGTACTTATTATATAGTAATACAGTAAATAATTGATATAGTATGGTAGATATTATTAATTATTTATAGATTATTTGTTCAGTTTTCATTCTTCAAGTATACTTGATTTTTTTATTTAAATTAACCCATAGACACAGACACAGTTCACTGAGTTTCTCGCCGGATCTTCTCAGTGGGTCGCGTTTCCGATCCGGTGGCAGATTCTGCGAAGCACTGCTCTTGCTAGGGCCAGTGTTAGCAACACACCCGGTTTGAGGCCCGTGAGCCTACATGTCAAGGAGAAGCTGAAATAGCTTCTCAAGCCTATCAGCATAGGCAAGAAAAAAAAGTAAGCTTAGGATCCGAGAAGAAAATACGCTAAGCCCACTCTGATAGCTGTCGCTTCCTACTCTAGTGCCAAATGTTTCTACTATCTACGCAGAAAGGTTGTTCAACTCGACCGATTTATTTGGATTGTTAAAAAAACCTATTCTAAGCGTTCTATCGACAACAAAACGTTACAATAATGAGGCGGCACAAACAAAAAAAAAAAAACACGCCGGAAACAAGCCAGAAACGTGACGAACGAAATTTCTTAGCGATTTCTCATTTCACCCCCACGAACAATGAAACCATTTGATTTGTGTAATCAAATGCGGGCATTCGAAATAATTAGTTAGTTACGCACCTGAGCTTCGAATGTATTGTGTTACTTTACATGTTCCACTAACAATGGAAAATCGACCTACCCTCCCACTACATATAAACGAAAATAGCTTAAGCGTACGAACATGGAAAATGTGTAATTAAATTTAGAAAATTTGTTTAAACGGGAATCTTGCGCTTATTCCCAAGTCAATAAAGTCTAAAATGAATTTCATTAATTGATGACACGTTTAATCAAATGTTGACAGTTTCTGACTATTGTGCATAGGTTTAATGGCATGTTCCAATAGCATATTTGTATGGTCAATTACTTTTTAATATAAGCTTTTGATTTTAAATTAGTAACCACTGTGTATTATTATTTTGTATTTCAAATTGACGTTACTAACAAATCAATGTTGGGCGGCTCAAACATGTCACTATTGGCACTGTACTGCACTGCCCATTCATTATTTTGATTTGACATGATCTTTAAAACAAGTATTCCGGTTTTTTTTTAATTGTACTGGAAAAATTTGTGTAATATAGTATACTGGTGGTAGCCCCACTCTGGTAGTATCCTATGTCAATTGCGAACCGGTCATGCATATAAGTCATAGTCAATCAGAAATTTACACTTCGGCCTCATGCTTTAAGACAGGATTTGATGTGTGTGATGATGCATGTGTGATATGATGCATGTGATGCCTATGGGCACCGGCAGCTACTCAACAGTTGTCTTTTCTAAGCATGTTCATATATTACGTGCAATCATATAAACTACTAGCCGTTCTCGTCGGTTTCGTTGGGCATTTAAAATTAACATTATTATTTATTTACATTATTATTAGGGAGTCCAACACGTATCCATTAAGTACATGTATTTTCTACATGGGTACCAAGTTTCAAGTCAATCGGATGCATGGTTCAGTAGTTATAACGGAACATCCGTAAAAACCACTGTAGATTTATATATTAGTGTAGATTATGCTTCATACACATTATCTGATTCACGAAAACCATATAACAATAAACACGAGAATAAATACGTAAAGCAGAACCAAGCTTAGACAAAATTAGAGCTTCATAAACTAAAACCCAGCTTTGTAATCTAACAAATCCTCGTACAAAACTTCCTTGTCGTAAACGCTGTCGTTACTGCCCCCCACTTGTAAGCTCTAAGCTCTGTTTACGATCAAGTTTTTAATCCGAGAGCAGTAAATGTGTGATGAGCATTATGCTAAGAATGTTTTGTTAGTTTGTTGCATGTTCGCAAAAAGTTGTGATACATTGCGGAAACCGATCATTGATTGTAGTCATGGTAATTTCAAACATGATGGCAATGAAAGTTGTGGAAATAAAAGCTTTTTTTTATTGCTTACGTGGGTGGATAAACTCACAGTCCACCTGGTGTTAGGTGGTTACCGAAGCCCATAGACATCTACAACGTAAATGCTACCACCCACCTTGAGACAAGAATTCTAAGGTCTCAGTTGTAGCAGTACGACGGTTGCCCTCACTTCAAACCGAAATGTATTACTGCTTCACGTCAGAAATAGGCAGGGTGGTGGTTTCTACCCGTGCGGACTCACAAGACGACCTACCATTAATTGCGATTTAGTCTCATTCTTATGTTATTTAATTTTTTTAAAGCCAATAAAATGTTGTAAAATTTTTTGTACGCAATATAACCATCCAATACGCGTTGTAATGCAAATTACGTTAACAACGTAATTTACATTTTGGAACGAGCGTGGGCTGCTTTCGCCAATTGTCATAACAATATGATATTTGGCTGAGTGCAGTTGTTGACCCCTAACTTTGTACGAGATCATTGCGTGTTCACATAATATGAAATTTCTAAAACTTATTCACTTTAAGGTTATAGATTAATGTACAATGAAAATTTAAAATTATTCACTATATAATATTATAAATCAAAATATATAAAGCTTTATTTATATCTATATGTCGTGGATAACGACTTTTAGTAATATTAAGACGGTGGTTTTGATTATTATTTTAAATGATGAAATGTTGTTTTGATAAATATCACAAAATGAAGGGTAGACTCCGTAACGCCACAGTATAAAATGGCGGTACGTGGACAGAGTCGTGGCATTCCGTGTCAGACAGTCATTCCGTCCGTCTCAGTCAGTGAGTCNTAACGACTTTTAGTAATATTAAGACGGTGGTTTTGATTATTATTTTAAATGATGAAATGTTGTTTTGATAAATATCACAAAATGAAGGGTAGACTCCGTAACGCCACAGTATAAAATGGCGGTACGTGGACAGAGTCGTGGCATTCCGTGTCAGACAGTCATTCCGTCCGTCTCAGTCAGTGAGTCTCTGGCAGTCAGTCAGTCGGTCAGTCGGTCTGTCGGCATGTGCAACGAAACTGTCGGTTTATCCTGTCATTGTGAAAGTTGTGTGTGTTGAGTTTCAATAATTATTATTCAAAAGGTTTTATTGACTTTTTATAAACTGCGTTCAACCAAATACGAGTGATGACGGAAACTACCACTTAGCCATCCCTGGCGCCGCCTCCGACATATATATATTTAGAAGTATCTTTTATCTAGTTTACCTGTCTATGAGATTTAAAAAATTGGACTCCCCTGAGAAGCCCTGGTCAAGAGCTGTTATCATTAAAAGCGTCAGTCTATCTTGTTGAAGACCGTCCTTTAATCTTGCTTAGTGATAAATATACAAATAATTATACAAAATACCTTTCTTTCAAAAGTTGTACGAGTCGAGAAATTAATTAAAAAACTCTCGATCTTCTGGTAACGAATAAGATTCCCTGTCTGCCTATCGCGTGTCTTTTTAGGGGAACTCCAAAAACCAGATAAGTTAAGCGAAATTTTTTAAAACATTGATCTTGCGAATGACATTACTCCAATTATAAATAAATAAATAATAAATAAATATTTACTAACAATCACGCCACGTTAGCTGATCCCGTGATAAGTTCGTCGAGAGTAAGTTCGTAAGAACTTGTGTTACAGGTACCAGATAACGGATATAAATGTAAGATTTTTATTATACACATACATATATTTAATAGACATCCATAACCCTGGAATAGACATTTATATTTATCATATAAATATCTTCCCTTGGCGGGATTCGAACCCGCGACCCCCCTGTGTAGTGACCATGTCACTTACCACTACACCAGACGGTCGTTTAATTCTTCTTCTCAGTCGTTCACTCCTGGCGGAGTGGTCGTGGTTACGTAAGTCTTAATATTTGGTTGCGGCTTTTGAGAGACTTCTCCGTCTTTCTCTATTTGTGGCGGTACGTGTACACTCAGTAAGGGAGCACTCCGTAGACAACTTAACCAAGTCTGTCCACCTTGTGGGTGATCGGCCGCGAGAGCGTTGACCGTCTACTCTTCCTTGAACCACTAAACGTTCCAATAACCTTTCATTACGAATGATATGTCCAAACATATTAAGGATTCGCAATTGCACAATCGACGAAAGCCTTTGTTTGATTTGGAGCTCTTTGAGGATGGATACATTAGTGCGGTGAGCAGCAAGCGTCTCCAGCACCACATCTCAAGGGCGTCAATCTTTTTACGACATTTTTGATGGATCGTCCATGTTTCTGCTCCATATAGGAAAATAGGAAATATTAAGCACCTCATTAAGCGAACTTTGGTGTTTTTAGTTATACGGCGATCTTTCCATATTTTTGTGAGCTTTTCCACGGCTGATCGCGTCACGGCACAACGTCTTTTAATTTCTTCTTCGCAACTTCCAGTATTTGTGATTGTGGATCCCAGGTAGATATAGCTCTGGACAACTTCGCAATTTGCTATTTCGTGTAAATCAGATCGATTGTTATTCTTACGATCCACCACCATCACTTTAGTTTTATCGCGGTTTATGGCAAGACCAAAGTCGGAACTAGTTATTTCCAGAAGCGAAAGAAACCGTTCTACGTCGGCTTGTGACGTTGCAAAAAGAGTAGTATCGTCTGCATATCTAAGGTTTGATATCAGTCGACCTCCAATTGAAGCACCTTTGTCCCAGTTTTCTAAAACCATCCGCATTATGTATTCGGTGTAGATATTAAACAAAAGAGGGGAGAGAATACATCCCTGTCGAACACCAGCTTGAGTCTTAAAATTTTCGGAATCTATTCCGTCCACGCGAACAGCAGCTGTGCCGTCTTCATAAAGTCTCTTAATGAGATAAACTAGATGTTCTGGTACTCCCATTATTATTAGTACTTCCCACAGCTTCCACCACTTAACGGTGTCAAAAGCTTTGCGGAAATCCACAAAAACAAATAAACAGCGGTTTATTGAACTCACGCGCCTTTTCTATGATTTGTCTTAGGTTGAGAGTCGTTTAATTAGATCGTAACAAATATGAGGTTTGCAAATTCTTCAAATTTCATCTTAACAAAGTGAGAGAATATCCATAAATCGACATAATTCACCGACAAAGACCTCGTAATCTCGGCATCATGCCTACTACACGGTATCCAGGTTTACTGCCCAATTTGCTGTTACATTTGCATACTCGTAAAATTTACTGCCTATGCATTTTTGACTCTAATCCCGACGTTTCGGCGCACTCCGTCGAAAATAACATCTTAAGCTTTCGTTACGACTACACGAACAACTTAAAGTGTTTGTTAGGTATTTTGCGTGAACTTTTTTTTACTAGCCTCAGCTTGCATTCTACCGAGTATCTGTTGCTAAAGTCCACCAGAGTATACGTAACCACGAAAACTTTAGAGTATTCGAAACATCAGACATAATATAGTTATAATTACCATAATAAACCCAACACTATTCCGTACAAACAGTTTTAATTAAACCTTTTATTAATTTCAATAAATTGGTGAGAATTTGATTGCTCGTGGACACTCATGCACATTAAGCGGTGAAAACTGAAAAGTTTTGTTTCAAGTGAAGTAGAGAGAGATAGAGAGTGAAGTAGTGTGCCATACGGCTTTGGAATAAGCTCCCCTCCACGGTGTTTCCCGAGCGCTATGACATGTCCTTCTTCAGATGAGGCTTGTGGAAAGTACTTAACTGTAGGCAGAAGCTTGGCTCTGCCCCTGGCATTGTTGACGTCCATGGGTGACGGTAAGCACTCACCATCAGGTGGGCCGTATGCTCGTCTGCCTACAAGGGCAATAGAAAAAAAAGGAGCACCCGCCTGATGCACTTTTTTCTACTCTAGATAGGTATATGCTGTTTATTTGTTACTGTAGCTCATAAACGTCATGTTATTAATACCGCCGCCAATTTTGAAACAATAATTAAAGCCTCAACGCCATTGTCAATGTCTGTGTCCCACCAAACTACACGTAGGACTGCTTCGTGGCAGAAATGGGCATGGCGGTACCTACGGAGGCACTCACTACTAATGAGTACTTTAGGAGTATAGACTCAAGAATTCGAGTATGTTTACTCTAATTATCGAACATCCTAAAACGAGATAATTAAGATTTTTCTCATCAGCATTTCCCCTTGCCCAATGCACCGTTCGAGTAATGACGCATGCATATGGCCATAAAGATCTCACATAACAGCCACTCATAAACTCGCCCTTGATGAATTTCATGCAAATGTCAGAGCCGATAAAAATTTCGAGAGCGCTATTGTCTGTGGGGAATCCGTCGCGTCGATATTACATTTTAGTGGACGTTTTCAAATCGGGTACCTATACTTTTTAATAAATTTTAAAATGCTGAAAGATTTTTTTTTTGAAATTGCTCTCCACTTTTGTTTAATGGCGGTGGTGGTATCACCACTCTGCCTATTTCGGCCGTGAAGCAGTAATGCGTCAAGATTTCAATGGTAGGGCAGCTGTTGTTCTGAAAGATGGGTTCATGGCGCTATTGACGTGGTTGGTGTCTGTGAGCTCCGTTGAACACTTCACACCACTTGGACCATGAGTTCATCTTCCCATTTTAGCAATATGAAAATGGATGGGCCGATTAAAGGTGCTTATAGACCCTATAATGGGCTGTAACTTATCTTACAGTTTACACGACATGACATTGGTTCAGAATCACAACATCTGAAACCTTCACAGTAGACATAACTTAATGTTACCTACCCATGGAACTCATAGTATTTTTTACCTGTAAATGCTGCTAATATACCATCTATATTCAATTTGACTGTCATAAAACTTGGGCAAAAATTTGCGACGAATCACTTTTAACCCAATCTGTTCTAAAGCACTTCAAAGAGCATGGCTGTTGTTAGATGTAGAAACAAAAGTACGTTGATCTTATGATATTATGTGTGCAGTATCCTTTTGTGCCAGCCAGCTTTTTCACTCTGAGTGTCTCGCCAGATCATTTCAGTCAGTTGTGATTCCAATCCAAAAAATCTCTCAGGTTGAGCTCACCTACCCGTCCGCGCCTAGCTAGAATAGCCCCTTAGGCTACCAGCGACTAGGTAGGGACAAAAAGCCAGTTTTTCTTACCAAAGCTCTCAATTTCCATCTCCCAGATAACAAATCCACGAAGCTAATTTACGGGAAATTCGTCAAATAGGATTACTAGATTTATCAGATCGTCAATACCGGCTTACGAATACCCTAATTTAGTTTACGAGCATCTTCGATGTGATCCAACGCAGTTTTATAGTTGTCTTAATTTTACGAGCTCTGATTGGCTGGCGTGGTGATTCGCTTTGATTTTGCAAATGCCTTTTTTTTTNATAACAAATCCACGAAGCTAATTTACGGGAAATTCGTCAAATAGGATTACTAGATTTATCAGATCGTCAATACCGGCTTACGAATACCCTAATTTAGTTTACGAGCATCTTCGATGTGATCCAACGCAGTTTTATAGTTGTCTTAATTTTACGAGCTCTGATTGGCTGGCGTGGTGATTCGCTTTGATTTTGCAAATGCCTTTTTTTTTTGGGTAATAAATGTTTAATTTCGTTCGAACTTTGTTGTATTTTTTACTTTCTAGTCTCGTCTTAAAGTCGGGATGCTTTATTGGGCGTACATAGATAGGATAGGTCGTTTGCTTTAGAGTTAAATGCTTACTGAGGATCATAGAAATGACAACTTTCTTAACTGTCTCAATTTGCTCAATAGTCTCAAAAATTAAGTGACATAGTTCCTATATTTAAACAGGTACCCATGGCTGTTTTGAGATACTAATAGGCGGGATGGCGGTTCCCACTCTGCCACTACTATTACGTTAATCTATATATAGCACGATGTTATTCATTCGCGTGGAAGAAATTTCGTAAATGCGTGCCATTTTCGTATTTCCTTTAAAAACTGGTAGCTGCTCGCAAGTCTTGAACACTAGCATCATCGACTATAGACAATTGACATTAAAGTATTGTTTCATTGTTACTATTGCACTCGTGTGTGGGTTCTAGTCGTAGAGACAGATCTGAGCCCACAATCTGACGAAGCGATTAGGGGTTTGAAGGCTATGAATTTCTCTTACATCCGAATATCGGCAAGATAAAGACAAGAAATATTACATACAGTTCTTGAATACCACAAATTATTACACTAACTAGGTATTGGATAAGATGTGGATCCGATTTTGGCGACACCCATTGCCCTGTGACGTCACAAGTTTTTAATGATCCAGGGTAAATACTATTTCGGGTGTTCCAAGCTTGGTCTTCGTTAGAACGAATGCGCAGTCAGATGTTAACAAGCAATTGCAACATTTAACTTCACGGTTACGATTTTGTGTTTCAACAAAAGTTCAACCCTAAATTATGAAGACGTCGAAGCACGAATACAAAGGAAGCGTGATTAATTGCTTTCAGCGAAGAAGCACGCGCGGTGGGTGGCAACAAGTAAATTTTGCTTTTGTGATCTAAAGCGATTGTTGATGCTTTATTTGGAATTTTGTAATGGTAATCAAAAGTCATCAAATTAACTGAACTTGAGAAAGTTACAATAAGGAATTTAAAAACACTAGAAGGTCTTGAAGTATGTATAAAAACTGGACCACAATGAACCATAATGGTCCATAAGGTCCATCTTCAAATTTTTAACATCATTTTTGAAATTAGGGGGTAATGTTGACACTGCAACATCTACGAGGTTTTTTTCCGGGTAGAGGGCAGAAGATGCATGAGGTTTCTGCGTCTAAGGAGCGCGCGGGGTATATGGGCCTTGACGGTCCGCAGACGTTAGGAGTAAGCCGCAGGCCCAAGGATGTTTTTCGGACACTACCCATCAAACGACTCCCTTTGCGTTGTCTCAGCCGACGCCTGATATCCGGGTCAGACCCGGTCAGAGTAGGGAAAATTATCGCGGTCAACACTACAACCAGACTCGCGATGCCACCCTGGGGTACCAGAACGAAAGGTCGTCAAGGACCAACGACGCTAGTCTCATATCTATGGGCTCCAGTAACTGCCCAACGACTAGGAAACAGGTATGGAAACATAAAAGAACTTGTTGGTATTTTTTATTTACTGCTTAGATGGATGAGCTCACAGACCACCTGGTGTTAAGTGGTTACTGGAGCCCATAGGCATCTACAACGTAAATGCGCCACCCACCTTGAGATATAAGTTCTAAGGTCTCAAGCATAGTTACAACGGCTGCCCCACCCTTCAAACCGAAACGCATTACTACTTCACGACAGAAATAGGCAGGGCGGTGATACCCACCCGTGCGGACTCACAAGAGGTCCTACCACCAGTAATTACGCAAATTATAATTATGCGGGTTTGATTTTTATTACACGATGTTGTTCCTTCACCGTGGAAGTCAATCGCCCAGTAAAAAACTGACTCAGCTTTAAATATAAGGCTTAAAGAACATTAACTCAAAGAACATTAACGTTCTCAAATCAACTTTGATCTCGAGCCTTAAGGCTGTTTACAACAAAATATTGAATAAGCCGCTACCGGAATAGAGACGGAGTCAGCCCCGGGCAAAATTTACAATTAGACGAATTATACTTTCAAAACGATTTCGTTAACTTATTTGCATAATATGCAATGACAATATTTTATCTGAGGGGTAGAGCGGCTCTTAATAGAGGCGTGTTGTTACAGTAAACAGCTATCTAGATTTTTATATTTTTTGTTTAGGTTATGAGTTATTTCGTGAAATCTATATGATCAGTGAATCTTATTTAATCGGATTTTTTTTTTTATTTTTTTTTATTGCTTCGATGGGTGGACGAGCTCACAGCCCACCTGATGTTAAGTGGTTACTGGAGCCCATGGAAATCTACAACGTAAATGCGCCACCCACCTTGAGATATAAGTTCTAAGATCTCAGTATAGTTACAACGGCTACCCCACCCTTCAAACCGAAACGCATTACTGCTTCACGGCAGAAATGGGCAGGGCGGTGGTACCTACCCGTGCGGACTCACAAGAGGTCCTACCACCAGTAAATGCTTGTGAGATTGTAAATGATTGCTAAGCCATATATGGCTACTAAAAGACTAGCAAAATTGGCGGGAAATTCAAATTGGATTCAGAGGCTTTCTTCGATATACCTATAACAAATTATAAATTCGTACCAATAACTCGAAAAACCGGAAACTATTTAAATATTATAAAAACTAAATAACTTTTCAGTAATTGCAATTATGGTGTTTTTTTTTTTTTTTTTTTTTAAATGTAAATATGATATTTTATAATTTACTTTTAGTGCCTAACTTTAAAGTCCTTAATAATTCTCCCTCAAGATTACGTTCAGTTAGATATAAAAGCGATAAATATCAATAAGTTAATATGGCTGTAATACTCGAAACAAAACAAGTATTTTCGGTGTTTAGATAAATGATCAGGAATAAAATAACGCATACTTAAAGCATAATTCTAATAATTATTAGATTTAATGGTACGAGTATAACTGAAAGCGTATTGCTATTAATCATAACTAGTGGTCCCGCAGTAGTCGAAATTCGACTATAATTAATTGGAATTGTAAGTTTGTACACTATTATGATTGTATTTTATACTTCTATAATCACAAATTTCGCCAAGACTTCACTATAAAAAATATTAACAAAGACAAACAATATTTAATCTATTCTCAATTTGACAACAGACGCCAAGAACAAAAGTTTGGCAATAAATAGTATGCATGCGTGTGTGCGTCAAATACATGGTATGTAGTGTGTGTAATGTTTTCTTTATTAATTTAATGTATCTTTTATGCATTATTTTTCAAAAATATTAGCATTGTGCACTTCTTCTCTATATTCTCTATAAGTGTGGAAAATTTCATACTCCTCCGTCCGCGCAACTTTCGTAAAAAGGGATACAAAGTTTTTGCTTCACGTATTAATATATAGATGTTTCGGTCTACTTAAATTATAATTGGAACATAAAAGTTATCAACGAATTACTTCATTGTTTCGAACACAGTATTATCATTGACAATTCACAAAGACGATTCGGCTTTAGCGATAAGTTAATAATTTAGTATTACTTTTTTTTTCTATCTAAATTTAATATTCTTTATTACTGGTGGTAGGACCTCTTGTGAGTCCGCACAGGTAGGTACCACCGCCCCGCCTATTTCTGCCGTGAAGCAGTAATGCGTTTGAAGGGTGGGGCAGCCGTTGTGGCTATACTGAGACCTTAGAACTATATCTCAAGGTGTGTGGCGCATTTACGTTGTAGATGTCTATGGGCTCCAGTAACCACTTAACACCAGGTGGGCTGTGAGCCCATCTACACATCTAAGCAATAAAAAAAAAAAAACATAAAAATAATTTAACATAAATCAATTCATAAGCGTATTTAAATTCCATAATTAGACTTTTTCTGTTTCAGCCGCAGACAATTTCAGCCGCAACATCGTCTGAACAATTACGTAAAATAGGTATCATTGAAAAACACACACGCGAAGTATCAAACTATACGATTTAAATTTTCAATCGTAGCAGAACGTATTATAATGCGGTAATGGACTCCTTAATCTCATTTCAATAATGTGAGCATTACTATTGAAAAAATAGAATTCATTTCCGGTTGTGTTTTTTTTGTGTTAAGTTAGGGTCCCGCAAATTAGAAGAAAGTATTAATACTATACATACATATATGGGTCATAATTTTTATTTTCTAGCTAGAAAATATTAAACGTAATCATTCGATCCAATATAACATATATCAGCTAAGCGGTATCTTTTATATTTGAGAAATAAATCAATTATGACATTAGAATGCTATGTATGCATTATAATAATAATAATAATAAAAGCCTTTATTCAGACGCAAAGGATATTTACAAATAATAAACTTAAATTAACGACTCTGCCGAGTCGATGACATCGACAACTTCGTCTGTTTGCCCAACTTTGGCAAAGGCCTCCTCCATTTCTTTCCACTCTACTCGGCTTAGAGCTTTCCTTGTCCATAGTTTTCCTGCTACCGTCTTTATCTCGTCTTCCCACCTCCGAATCTGTCTGCCTCGTTTCCTTTTTCTATCTCTAGGGTATCAAAACACTATGCTTTTGTTCCATTTTTCGATGCCTCTTATTGTATGTCCTGTCCATTGCCATTTTAGTTTCCGAATTCTAGTTGAAACATTTTGTATGCATTAAATGACCACTAATTCGATAGCTTAGTCATCTGTCATTCCGTCTTCGGTAGGATTTCATCGCTCCAATCATGGCTGTCAATTTCCGTTCATTACGTGGAAACCGCTTTGATAAGACATGCAGATAGGATTATGGGTGGAGGCAGTTGTTATGTCTTGTTTGCAGGGACGTATGTGATGTGAGTTTGGAGGATAATATAAAATGCTTCAAACAAAGAATTATTCATTAAAATCTTCACTGTAAGCCAGCTAGCTTTCATGCCCCAAGGTTCTAAATTATGATTTTATAGCTGTCGTCAAAGTTGTTTGACCTTTATCAAAGCATAATTGTTCCTTTGTCTGAAATTCTTGATTTGACTTCATTTAGAACATTGAAATAGAATTTTTCACGTAATCTAATGATCCATATTCTGTTTCACTGCCTGAATACGTATCTGTATCCGATGATTAGGCTTGCAGCTTGTTCGGTGCAAATCCTTTGTCTATTACTGGTTTAGACTAGCTAAGGCCGGATCTGCTATGTGTGATTTGAACTAATTCGTACGTGCCCCATTGGCGGATTGGCGGAACGGCTAACTTCATTATTTAGTCGATTTTGATCAAACATTGGCCACTAATTTTAGCTTTTATCTAAACAGAATTCTATTAGAGGTTATTTGACAAACGTATGGAAATTTAATTTTGGTTTTGGAATACCTTCGGGGCTATGGTTAATGTACTGAATGATGGACGTTAGTTTGGATCGAATTATTTTAAGCTGTCCCTAATTGGCGACAGTATCTAGGGTTCATGGTTTAGTTATTACTGAAATGCGAGATTTCATTCGCTTCATTAATTATAATCATAGGAGGCTAATTTGGTGTTCGATTTAACTTTAAAACTATAATTAACTGTTCTGGAAACAGCAGCTTTATTTCATAGGCGCAATTGTATTATTTAGACGCCTCAATCTATCTTTCAAGTGGCAGTTCGTAAGCTGTATATAGAACTTAGCAGGCGCTTTAAAAATTAAACAGATTTTACCTGAATATTAACTATACAACAAACAAAACTAATTTTCTTCATTATATTATGGTTGACATTTCAAATACTTTGCCATTTTGGTTTTTTTTTTTTTACTTAGATGGATGGACGAGCTCACAGCCCACCTGGTGTTAAGTGGTTACTGGAGCCCATAGACATCTACAACGTAAATGCGCCACCCACCTTGAGATATAAGTTCTAAGACCTACCACCAGTAATTACGCAAATTATAATTTTACGGGTTTCATTTTTATTACACGATGTTATTCCTTCACAGTTGGAGAGGCCTATGTTCAGCAGTGGACAGCAGACAGGCTGAAATGATGATGATGATGATGATGATTCCTTCACCGTGGAAGTGAATCGTGAGCATTTGTTGAGTACGTATTTCATTAGAAAAATTGGTACCCGCCTGGGATTCGAACCACCGGTGCATCGCTCAACACAAATGCACCGGATGTCTTATTCCTTAGGCCACGACGACTTCAAATTTGTATTGTACACAATAATAACATAATTCAATGACCTGCAAATCAACCCTTTAATTATGTGAATCTAATCAGTATTACTATCTGATTGAAATCTTAATTGGCCGAATTAATAATTGTGTTGCAAGGATTACCGGGTAATCCCTGGAGCTTCCGCCCGATAGAAAATACGGCTTTTAAACTAGATTAACCGAAGTTATTTGAGTGAGAATTGTAATTTAATGTTAGCTTTTTTAATTTATTGCATAGATAGGTAGACGAGCTCACAGCCCACCTGGTGTTTAGTGGTTACCGGAGCCCTTAGACATCTACAACGTAAATGCCGCCACCCACCTTTAGATATGAGTTCTAAGGTATAGTTACCACGGCTACCCCACGTGCGGGCTCACAAGAAATCCTACCAATAAAGTTTTTCTATATTGTGCCTCTATTGTAAGATTGCCGATATGATTCCACGCGTGTTATATAAAAAAATTGCCGGAGAATGGATTGTCACGTTCTTTAAGTATTAAGCCAGGATACCGTAATATGTGTCGCAAAGCACCATAAACAACTTATATATGAGCTCCGGTATCCACTTAACATTATTTGGGCCGAGAGCTCATCCACCTTTTTAGTATACTAAAACTTTGGCTCTTGCACTTTTGATTTAAATTATTTATACTTCTCCTTCTTTTCTTTTCCTCTAAGTGCTTATTTTTAGTTTTTAATTAATATAACAATGTATTTGAAGAATAATCATGTAACAATAATCTCTAGATTGAAGCAAAACCTGCTTTAAAAAATGTGACATTAAAATTTAACATTGTCAATGCGAAATCGTAGCTTCGTTCATTTTGCTTTTATTAAAAACATTAATCCCTTTAAATTAATTCACTAATAATTGTTTCGAAATCAAAATGTATATGTTTCTATTTAGTTACGTATCTGTGACTTAGTTCATGCGAGAAATGAGTAAAACCGACAAACGTGACTTTGAAGATCGGTACTCTGCATGTTTCGTTGATTTCGGATTGAAAACAGGTAAATTAATACATGACTATTATTTAGCTGTACAGAAGGCTGCATTTTCATTGCACCCGAAAGTGTTTTTAGGCTTTTTTGGTGTTGACCATCTTGAAATTAATCATTTATTAATGACCTTTATTTAGTAAGATTTCTACATCATCATCCACTGCTCAGTATATACCTATCCAAAGGTTTCGCCCAAAGTCCGATCTTCCGCGACCCGCGGCTTTCAACATGTTAGTGTCCCACCTAGTGCGAAGGCTACCCTTTTTATCTATGTAAAAATGTAATGCAACAATATAATTTTAGGATCAAAGGATCCTAACGTTCATCTATCAGTTATGTCAGCTATATATTGGTAGGTGACCCCGGGGAACTGTAGCTAATGCAATACCCTTAGCGGCAGTCTCATTTAACTAAAGCTTTTCCTTCCCAAAATTCTTCTTACTTTCTTCTTACCTTCTTACTTTCTTCCAACCTTCTTTTCCTGGCAAGGATGATTAGATAAGATGCATGTCACAATCATATCGTATAAAATTTCGCGTTCCGGTTTTAAGGGTCCGGCAATTAAATTCGATCTCAAGTCAGAAAGTGGGTAGCAAAACTCAGGTTGTCATGTCAATAAGAATACCAGTGCCGTAAGTTGATTATTTAATAATCAGAATACATGGGTTTACATAATCAGGTTATATACTTACAGGATGCATAGGGACTAGATTTCATACAGACCAATAGATCTAATTACTGCACCCCTTACATGCAATTCATAATACAGCTTGATTAGTTTTTCATCATTAGTCTCTATTCTGATCGGGGGTACTAAATTATCCAATCTAGTGTTCCTTTTTTACGCTCATGGTTGTTTGGTCTAAACAGTTCACAGTGTACTACCGCTTTAATTTTTAAAATATGAAATCGAATTCTCATAGTCAATTGAATAATGGCTAGTCTGCTGACAAATTCTATCACGATTGCTTCACTGCTATTTTGCTGCTGATTAGTTTCCTAAATTTCATGTTCTGTTTTTTTTATTGCCCTTGTAGGCACACGAGCAAACGGCCCATCTAATGGTGAGTAGTTAACGTCGCCCATGGACTCCAGCAATGGTAGGGGCAGAGCCAAGCCACTGCTTACCAAAACCTACCTATCGCTGTTTGTTATATTGTAATAGCAGAATATAAGTTTTTTTTTATTGCCCTTGTAGGCAGACGAGCATACGGCCCACCTGATGGTGAGTGGTTACCGTCGCCCATGGACTTCAGCAATGCCAGGGGCAGAGCCAAGCCACTGCCTACCGCAAAGCCTGGCTGGCTGTTTCTGGCGTAATGCTCTCATGCCTGGCTGTTTCTGGCGTAATGCTCGCATGCATTTCGGTTTGATGGGTGACATTCGCTTTGCAATAGAGTTGACTTCGTCTTTCATAGTTGAGTGCTGATGACAGCGTTCACGTTGGTTCTGAAAACCATTTATGGCGGACGGACTGTTCAAAATATCTACTAATAAAAAAAAAACCTTGTATACTATAATAATGTGTTGAATTATTTCAGTGACAGGGCTCTTAATAGGCAGCATGATGGGTAGTTTCTTCTTGAGAGGCTACAAGAAATGGCCAATGTACATCGGCGGCGGTCTCGGTTTCGGGATGGCGTATTCTAATTGCGAGAACAGCCTCAACGACTATTTATTGGCAATGAATCCCAAGCCTTGTTCTATCAAGTTAGTATGACAATAATTAACCCTATCCACGGGCGGAGATGTCGCGCCTTTAGAACTATAGAGACCCATTTCGAAATTTTCGGATTTCAAAAATGGACCTAGAATGACCTTTTTCAGGGGCTCTAAATAATCAAATGACCAAACAGTAGATTAGAAAGAGACAAGCTTATCCATTGGTCTCGTTCATTCCATCCCTTTCCTCTACGTCTTTTCGAAGTATTAGCGCCTAGGGGGTACGCGGACTATATGGGACTTGATGGTTTGCAGACGTTATGTATTAGGTCGAGGGATATCTTAGGACCCTTACTGCTATTTCTTACCCATCGTAACATACTCAATCCCTTAGTTAGTAGATAGTATAAGCAACCTAAGATAGGTATGGACCGCTATTCTATTTGTGCCACAAAACAATCGTATTATAGTAATCGGCAAACTTCTTGAGCAAATGACCTTGACTGCGCAGAACCGAATTTTAGATCACTTTGGTGGTGAGGGTGAGGCGCGACGGCAGGGGAAATCGTATCGAGCGCGTTATTGGTAGATCAGTCGAATCTTGCGTCCCGCACCGCGCCCTCATTCCGCTTGCTCCCAAAGTACGCTTGCGTACAGTGGAAAGTCTATCGTTATTAATCGTTAAGTTATTTGTTATAATTGCTTGTGGACTTTGTTGCCATTGCTATTTGTTGAGTGTTTGTTGATTTTTTATAAAACATACACTATGCCGTGACAAACTGGTGTAGTACTTAAAAGAAAGGGTAGAAAATTTGTGTACGACGTATATTGCTTCATTATAAAACAGGGGAAGAATGATATGGAAAAATTAAAACAGACTTCGGAAGCAACAAAAACATCAGTGAGTACTGTTAGGTGCATTATTAACGAAGCTAAAGGCTCTGGCTTGCTCGCCGTGTTTCGGACTCCGGGTAAGAAAAGATCAGGGAAGAAGAAAGTTACCGGAATGGATAGTTTCGTTCAATCTGTAATAAAAAGATGTAATCATAATAACTACATAACAAGCAGCGAAACTCCGTACCGTAGAAAGGCTTCGAAAAATTTAAAGAAGATATAAATTTTAATGGCTCGGAATGAAGCTTACGACGAATTATGAAAGAGCTAGGCTTCAGATGGAAAAAAAGAACAGAAAATAATCGGAAGCTGGTAAATGAAAAAAGTAACATTCGATTACTACGAATCGAATATCTTCAAAAAATAATTAATTATAGACAAAAAAGAAGACTGAATCGACCGAGTTGTAAACTACGCCGATGAGCCCTATGTCGACTCATCACGATGATAGCGACTCGGGTGATGAAAACAGTGATGATGATGATGGTCAAGATTATGATAACGAAAAAAAAAATACAAATACCAGCTTCGCTTTAACTGAACCAAGACCTGGCAACAGCTCTAGTTTTGACTTAATAGAAGGAATATCTATTTTACCCCAAGATTAAATTATTACAATTATTAACCTATATGTTTTGTTGATGTTCTAATAAATAATAAATAATAAATATAAATAAATACATATGTTGATTTTAATAATTTAATAGCATTATGACGCAGAGTAAGTAATGTTTTTGCACGTGAATGTACCATGCGCAAACTTACCCCCACTACGTCAACAAATGCTCAAGAAGTTTGCCGGTTATTATACCCGGTTTGAACAGTAAATAACCTATGAAGTTCTTAAACTCAAATTTCGCAGTTGGCATTATTTTTGGTTTAGGCTAATTTGAAATAAACATTGCTACGGGATTGTTTACTTATTTTGGGCAAAACAAAAATGCAGATTATGTTAAGGTTAGTTCGATTGGGTAAATAAAACAATATTTTAAAAAGAATAACTTGGTGCTTAAAAACAACGCTTCTAAAAATAGAAGACGCAGTTTACTGCTACACAGTAGTTTATACAATGTATTCAAGTTGCACGGCAATAAATACTGGACCATTGTAGTATTACTATAAGACGGTAGACAAAATAAAGGCGTCAGAAGTTCAATAAAGGCTGGTTGGTGAAATACAAAAGTTTAAAATCAGTACAATATTTAGCCAACTCGCTTTGTCGGTCCCCGTGCTCAGGATTTGGCCCGTCCTATTATGTATTTATTGCTATCCCTATTGGAGGCAATTAGTGTCAGTCCACCATAGCATTAGAATCTCACAAAGGAAAACTGGAACCAATTAAGCGTTGTATATGAATAGACAGTTTTACAATCAACAGTCTTGGTGACAGTTTAAAAAATGGTTTAAAGGAATCGGATGTGCTTTGTTTAGTGCAAATTAGTTGCAGTAAATATTGGTCTTTTGAATGGACGGTTAGGGTTGACAGTGGTGCGATTCGGAATAAATATTTTATTTATGAAAATTAATAAAAGCCAACTTAACCTAATAGGTGTATGGCTCTAATAAATAATGAAAAAAAATAATTAATAATTAAAAATATATGTATATGTGTATACAGGATAAGATTAAATTAGAAACAATAATGTTAAATATATGGTGTATTAACGGAGTTCGGAGTCTCCTAGTACAGGCTTGCACGCTTAAAAGGATACTCCAATCAATGTATTGTTTTGACTCGTTTTTGAAATAAAGAATTGTTTTTATCTTAATATAATGAATTTAAAGACAGTTACTATATGGTCACACCAAGTTTAGTAATATACTGAGCTCGTATACTGGTGGTAGATCTTGTGAGTCCGCACGGGTAGGTACCATCGCCCCGCCTATTTCTGCCGTGAAGCAGTAATGCGTTTCGGTTTGAAGGGCGGGATAGCCGTTGTACTGTACAAGCTGAGACCTCAGAACTCATATCTCCAGGTGGGTGATTACCCAAACTTAGTACGCGGTGCACAAAAAATCCATAACAAGGAAAACGTCATCATCAAATGCAATTGAATAACTATTCCAAATTAAAAAAAATAACTCAGTTTTTAGGACACTTGGGACTGCCTAAAATATTTCTAAATTTTTTGCTTAACTATTAAGTGGCAGCCCTTGAAGTAAAGCTTGAAAGCGCAACGTTTTAACGATGTCCAGTGAAGATGTTACACTCTCTTTCCATACGAACAGCGGGACACTTCCCATTTGACTGTTCGGTGTCGACGAAAAGGTGGCTCACTGTTATAACTAAAGAATATATACATTGTTTTTGTTTGTATCGTCTGTGCCGCCTCTATTTTCTTTATTGTGCTATTACATTGACGTAAAATTATTATTATTTACCCTACCTAATCGTTGGGAGTCTAAGGGGCTATTCCAATTTCGCGCGGATCGGTACGTGAGCTCACGGGCTCAACTTGAGAGAATTGCCAACGCTGGCCTTAGCAAGAGCAGTGCTTCGCTGATTCTGCTACTAGATCTGAATTACGACCCACAGAGAATATCTTGCAAAAAACTCACTAGCTATCCGTATATTGTAACAGTTTGGAAGTTGCAGTCTTAATTAAACATGCAAAAAAACGATTATTCTGTTTCCAACATAACGCATGATTGCTCCGCTTTAGAAATAAGCAAGATGGTCATATCAATATCTTTGAGCTCATAGAAAAGTCTACAACTAGTACCCAATATAAAATATATACTCAGAATGTTGAGCGTTTCACATTCAACATATTATGCTTCGTCTTTTTTGTCTTACTTTTGGACCCGAGATATGAACTTTTATTGCATTGATGAATGTCCTCGCGATCTATACTTAAGTGGCAATCGGAGCCCATATAAAATGGCAACATAAATGCCGTAATCCACCTTGAGACGTGAGGTCGAAACCGCAATGGTATTGTAAAATGGCTGTCCTCTCCTTCAAACTGCTTCGCTGTGAAAATACAGGGTGATGATAACTACCCATACGGCATCACATTACTCCAAATCACCAGTAATTATACAAAAGCTATAAATTGAAATAATTTAAGAAGACATTAATTATCTTTCGCTAAGGCGCGACACAGATCCCGTGTTAGACTTCCTTTATTCGCCACTTGACTAACGAGGCGGCTCATTGAAGAAAGAAAAAACAAACCCGTTGGCAAGAAAACGCTATAACTGTGCTAACTAAGCCCCTTTGACACTTAATTAACGAAGTAAACATTCTTAAATGCACAGCCTTTGAATTATGGAAGCATTAAGCGATGCTACGGTCTAAACTAGGATGTACATAATTTTTGTACATAATTTTCCTATTACTCTGTACTGTGTCTTGTTTTCTGTGTGTACATAAATACATAAATAAATAAAAAATAAATGTATTTTTTTTTTTTAATTTTTATTGCTTAGATGGGTGGACGGGCTTATAGACCACCTGGTGTTAAGTGGTTACTGGAGCCCATAGACATCTACGACGTAAATGCGCCACCCACCTTGAGATATAAGTTCTAAGGTCTCAAGTATAGTTACAACGGCTGCCCCACCCTTTAAACCGAAACGCACTACTGCTTCACGGCTGAAATAGGCAGGATGGTGGTACCTACCCGCGCGGACTCACAAGAGGTCCTACCACCAGTAAAGTTTGTGACGTAATTTCTCGAGACCGATTGAATTGCGTCTTCAGTGTTATATTAGATCAATGAACATAACGTTTCGGTGTTTGCAAACGCACCGCCTACACGCCCGAAGCCACCCACAACGTTTCACAAATTTACGTTTGCACTTCGCAAACCGCCGTCCGAACAATCCTGCCTTTCATTTGCTTTACGATGGCCAGCATTTTTATTGTGGTACTGCAGTAAATCGTCACTTATTTAACTTTTTTTTTGTAGAATCCCTTGTGTGACTCATTTGCCGATACCGCTTTGAGGTTTCCGAATGCTGTCCTACGGTCGATTTTGTTTCATTGCCAAATGTCAATTACAGATTTTATTTGGTACTGTAGTGCAGTCTGTGTATAGAAGAGCGCCACAGGGCATGGTGTGCCGAAAGTGCCGATTGATTGTGTGCGGAAAACTTAATTGTTATTGAAATAAGCCCATGTAGGATTTTGTATTTTGTGAATATAACATTTTTTCTTTATTTTTTTTTCAGAAAGCGGCCTTAAACAGTCCCGCCGTCGTCACTTGGTTGTAGTGAGCATGTATTGTACAATTTTTTTTTTATTTTAATAAATATTGAAGTTTAATTTATTTTTGTTTTATCCACCTTTTTTTTTGAGTCATCATTATTGCAACTCACCGCTTTGTACAACTGCTACTACTTATTACTACTTATAACCGTCCGTAAAATTGCATTCTCACATTAATATCAACGGTGACCACTCACTATCAGATAAGTTCAACTAGCGGCAATGATAAGAGAAATGGTTAAGGCGCATTCGGACTCGACTGGGTTTGTATCAAAATCCTGTCTGTTTTTCTACGGAGCTTACATGTGTTCAGGCTAAAGCTTTCACCTTTATGTCTATAAGCTAATAGTATCAACCACGTAGTGCGCCAGCTTCCTTTTTTATGATTGAGGGATTACTGGTGGCCCGGAGGCCTTTCTAGTTTCACAAGGACAGGTGGGAAGGAGGAAGAGAGGGGGGGGGAGAGAGAAAGGTATGAACTCGTCACACCTTGCAATAATATTTCCAAATCATACTTTTTTAATCTCGATAGAAAATCACAACAATAGCAATTCTACTCAGAGACCAATTCTGCCTATTCTCCCGTAAATCTCACAGTCGCCTTTTACGACACCTACGGAGTGCCAATCTTAGACACCACACAACAAGCTACAAATAATTATTGAACCCGAGTTCATTGACCATTTCCCGTGACTACATCAGGTGTCTTCCGAGGCTAGACGGAATGCGGTGACTCACTATCATGACTCACTACTGAAGTGGGTCATGTGTGAAAACTGTGGAAGCGAATCGAATTTAAAAAAAAAAAAAAAGTTATAATTGCGCTTCTGGGCTTACTGTATTGTGCATATTAGCAAAAGGCGTTAAGATGGCTACGGTAAATCATATTCCTAAAATTGATTCATTTGATTGTCCAAGACTTTTGTAATAATATATTAATTAACTCTTTAAATGTCTTAACGATATTAAAAATTAAGTCTAGGAATGATATCGCACATATTTTGACGCCTATTAGCAATTTCCGGAAATGAGATAAAGGAATTATTTGAAAATGGATTACACAGAAACTGAGTTCGGAATAAATATGGCTATCTCTCTCGATCTCTATTACAACGATGACGTCATCAGCCGAGTCTACATCTACTTAAGTGCATTCATTTAATTTGAGGTCTAGCTAAGCCATTTATACAACCGTTTAGTGACAATGGTTTTGTAAGTTTTGGATATAAAAAATATTTAGAATTTTAATCTACAATCAGTTAAAGTAATTGCTCGTTTTCATGCAAAAGTTAAATGAACACATTTTGAATTTATCAAGAGGCAAAATGGCTTGAGTGATTTGCATAGGTTACAGCATATACTTACCGTCAAGTGAATCAACACTTCTGTTTCTTTAAAGGTCAGCCTACAAAGAATAATAAACTAAAAAAAACGGAATTAAGAAATATCGTAGCAATCTCAGCTTAATTCATTAACAACGACTGCTTACCGTCAAGTGGATCGACTCTTCTGTCTCTTTAAAGGTCTACAAAGAATAATAAAATAAAAAATTCTGAATAAAAAAATGTTGTACCAATATCAACTCGATTCGTTTCTGTAGTCCACAGAAAAGTGAGAAGCCTGAACTTAAATGTAGCAGTTCGTGACATAAAATAGGCCGGCGTACCTTNATACACCGCCGACCGGGTTGCTCTTCAACAGTATGTTCGGCGACGACAGCGACGACGAAAATGCGGACCGCATCGCAGTCCGCAGCCGCCGACGCGCCGTCCCGTCCTCCTGGTGCCAGCGCGCTAGAGTGACGGTAGCGTGCGGCGCAGCCTCAACCCCCTTAGGTCGCCCCGTGACCATCACCGGGAGGAGACTGCCTCCTCAGGCCGGCGTACCTACGTCAACTGTAAACCGACACATAGCACAATAATGATTCGAAGATATTTACCTTCGCTCCTCGTAGAAGTTTTTTTTTTTATTGCTTAGGTGGGTGGACGAGCTCACAGCCCTCCTGGTGTTAAGTGGTTACTGGAGCCCATAAACATCTACAACGTAAATGCGCCACCGTCCTACCACCAGTAATTACGCAAATTATAATTTTGCGGGTTTGTTTATTACACGATGTTATTCCTTCACCGTCGAAGTCAGTCGTGTACATTTGTCAAGTACGTATTTCATTAGAAAAATCGGTACCCGCCTGCGGGATTCGAACACCGTTGCATCGCTCGGTACGAATGCGCCGGAATGTGTTATCCTGTAGGCCACGACGACGTGGCAGTAAAATAGTTTTAGCTCCAAAACATTCAATAGAACACGAATTGGAATATGAATTACGAGCTCTAGTATTGTTTTCTTCGGTTTTCGGAAGTCGTAGACATAATTAAATTATCATCCGCTTAAGATTACTGGTGGTAGGACCTCGTGTGAGTCCGCACGGGTAGGTACCACCACCCTGCCTATTTCTGCCGTGAAGCGGTAATGCGTTTCGGGTTGAAGGGTGGGGCAGCCGTTCTAACTATACTGAGACTTTAGAACTAAACTTATATCTCAAGGTGGGTGGCGCATTTACGTTGTAAATGTCTATGGGCTCCAGTAACCACTTAACACCAGGTGGACTGTGAGCTCGTCCACCCATCTAAGCAATAATAATAAAAAAGATCACGAAAAAAAATATTGTTGTAATGGACCCTAATAAGATTTATACTGTGTCTATATATTATGTGTGAATGTTTGTGAATTAATGTGAACTTTGTTATTCAAACACAAAGAACTAGTGCCTAGATTAACCCATAAATGATGGTTAAATTTATTGGCTTTAGAGTATAAATATTTACGGTAGTAGGTGATTTTTATAGACGAATCAAGGTAGCGATACATTTGACGTAATGTACGCGGTTGTGAATATCAGCGAACCAACATTTGATCCAACATTGGGCACACTAATGATAATTTTACATGGCCATAATGTGTGGGCGTTGATTTCACGCTGAACGGATACTCAGAAGACAGCCAATATAACCTGCCACGCAATTCTCGCATTACCGATGCGCTATTGCAATCGAATGGAAAAAATATCGTGGAAAACGACTGTTATTATGACATGAACGTCAAATCGTTTACAACTTTTCGAATGAGCTAACTAACATAAATTTACTGGTGGTAGGTTGTCTTATGAGTCCGCACGGTTAGGTACCACCGCCCTGCCTATTTCTGCCGTGAAGCAGTAATGCATTGCGGTTTGAAGGTCGGGACAGCCGTTGTACTGTTTCAACCGAGACCTTAGAACTCTTGTCTCAAGGTAAGTGGCGGCATTTAGGTTGTAGTTATCTATAACCACATAATACCAGGTGGGCCGTGAGCTCGTACATCCATCTGAGGAATAAAAAAAATAAAAAATAAAATGTCTCGTTACTTCTCATGGCAGTCCATGGTGTTCGGAGAATTTTCCGTTACACCCACCTTTCAAAGGCATCGATCTTTTCGCCATCGCGGCTTTTCATGCGCTATGTCTCAGCTCTGTAGAGGAATACGTATACAAGTATGTAAACTTATCTTGAAAATGTTATTAGCGCGATCCAGACATTTTTCAAACATCTTCTGTTCTATGGCAGCTACTCTTACAGACATACTAAATTTTAAAATGGATTAGTTCGAAGATAAGTCTCGGACATTACCGATATAAATCTGTACTTCCGAAGAGTACATAAAGCATTTTAACTAAAAACTTGGCAACATAGTCACATTAATAGCTTCGATATTAAAAGTTTTCAGAATGTCTCTCTCTCTGTCGTGAAATGGCTGATTTTAACAGTAGCCTTCATGTCCTGCGAGGGTAATGAAAATATTTTCCATCTCTCGTTTATTACTTCAGATATTAAATCCAGGTTCTGTAAACATGGGATGTTTACTAAGCGAACTCGAATGCGATCTGGCAAGGTATCTTCGAGTGTGATTATCGATTGAATTTGATCTTCAATTGTTTTTGCCTTTATACTGGTAAGAACTACAGACCATACGGTTATATACGTTTAGGGTCTTTCAAAATCGTACAGATATAGTATCGATACGTACCGATACTAATATCAATATCGTATTAGTTTTTAATCTATCTATCTATAAGTATATCTTACATATATAAAAATGAATTGCTGTTCGTTAGTCTCGCTAAAACTCGAGAACGGCTGGACCGATTTGGCAAATTTTGGTCTTGAATTATTTGCAGAAGTCCAGAGAAGGTTTAAAAGGTAGATACATATGAAAATGCTCGGAATTAAATAAAAATAACAATTTTGTTTTTCCTTTGATATGTCCCCCGTCGGACGGATTCCTTTTGTTTGTTTTAAGTTTATTTTATACAAAAGCTTAGGTCTTTTATTTATCGATTGAGGCACTACGAAGCCTGCGGGTCAGCTAGTACAGAATAGTTAAGAACAGCGAACAGGAACATATTAGGGCTATTGTGCCATGTTGATGCTTACAGGAGCGTCTTCAGGACAATATCATGCCGCGTGAATCCGTTAACCATCCATAGTCCCCTTTTTTTACAAAGGAAAGAATACTGTTGGCCTGGAGGTCTTTCCAGTTTCACCAGGACGGGTGTGCGAGCACGAACTCAGCCAGGGTTGGATTTACAAAGGAGGCGTAGCAACTCAAGAGCAGCTGCTTCGCGAATGAATCTGCTACCGGATCGGAATCGCGACCCGCTGAGAAGATCCGACGAGAAACCCAGCGAGCTGATCCACAATTCCTTACGTCATAATCTATTAGGTGTAACTGTTGCATTTATTATTATTGATGTATTGGAAGATAGCATTGTCATTAAATATTAGTTTCCATTCTAATATGCTGATTAAAATAATGAATTTCTTATCGAACTAATGGTAAGGGAAGACTTTTCACAAGACATCTCAATATTGTAGTTACAATGTCTGCTCGTTTAGACCGTATCACAGTGGAACATAAACATTAGCGTTCATTCAAATTTCGACCCTAATATCTATTCACAGCAAAATGTAAAGTCGCGAATTAGATACCAAACTAATTCAAAAGAAAACCAAATTAAGTTGTATTTTACAGCAATAAGGTTTAATGTCGCGAACCGTTCTCAAAATTAGTCGCTAAACTCGGGTACGGGATTAACGTTGGTCGGATTATGTTATTTTATGATGTGAACGTTAAAGTTGAGTAGTACTGCGAGACTGGACGATGCGTTGTCGTAGGTCAGTTACTTAGTTCGGTTTATTTCTCGGAGAATGCGTGTAGTTTTTTTTATTGGTATATCTTATATTGTTAAGTGTAGTATTGAGAGCAGTGTCATGCCTTCGTCGTAAACTCCTTCAACAATTCTGTTGTATATTTTAATAAAAACCACAAGAGTAGCTATTTTTTTATTATTATCAGGCAGTACATGTGAGCATGCTGCTACTCTAGCTTTAATTTTTTCACAGCAGTCTTTTTACAAATACCCTCGCCAAATTTTCATATTTTCAATTTTATAGTTCACTGCTTTCTATTTTTATTTAGGTTGAAAATGGAAATTGATGGCAGTAATAATAATAAATAGCTATTCCGGCCCCAATTTAGAATTTCCTGTGTTATACGTACCAGAGACTGACATAGATAGTCTAAAAAGATACTTAAAAAAATTGGCGGATCTTCTCAGCGGGTCGCGATTCCGATCCGGTAGTAGATTCATTCGCAAAGCAGTTGCTCTTGAGTTGTTAGGTCTCCTTCGGAGGCGCTCGAGCAGCTGCTAGCAAATCCCACCCCTTCTAGCTGAGTCTTTGCTCGCCCACCTGTCCTGGTGAAATTGGAAAGGCCTCCGAGACAGCAGTACCTAAATGTTCAATCATAAAAAAAAAAACTTAAAAAAAAAACATATCGAGGGTTGAAAGGGTATTTGATATATGCGACATTTTTGCAACTTTGCAAGGCAGCTATTTAAAATTTAAAATTTAAAAGTTTGTTCAGCTATTTGAATGGGGTAAACTTCATTGAAGTCCAATTAAAAACGTCGAATTGTTGATGCTAATACCATTATAGCGCTCGAGAAACACCGTGGAGGAGCTCATTCCAAAGCTGGATGGTATGGATGGCTTTGGCATGGCAAAAAAGAACTCTGAAAACGCACTGTGGATGAACGCAGAGTGGCTCCAGGTAGTATGTATGAACTCTACTCCGGTGGCGGACGGTGCGATGATGGAATCATCTCAAGCAATTCCTCAGAGCACTTGAAGTCGAAGTTATCCTGAAATTGAATTTCGAATAAGGCAGACGAAATAATCTATTAAAACACCAATAATTTTCAATGTAATTTATATCTGGCGAACAATAAAACAAATAGAGATTTTGTCATCGCCATCACAGTAGACTGCGGAGCGTCGAACCTGTTAACCTTACTTTATGGTCACGTATGCACTTTATTGCACACGCTAAAGATCATAGATGAACTGGAAATGTCATTTAATGTGTTGGTAATTATTAGTAAGCGAATTCTAGGCATTATTCAAGCCAAGAAAACATTTCTTTGATAGTATCCTAAATGTATGGTAAAATAATATGTTGCTGAAGTTTTCTATTGTACGCGTCCAGATATGGAAAAAAATCATAAAAAATTAACTTCCATAAAACTTAAATTGATTTTAATGACACTTTAATAAATTCTTTTTTTTTTTTTGCTTAGATGGGTGGACGAGCTCACAGCCTACCTGGAGTTAAGTGGTTACTGAAACCCAAATACATCTACGCCACCCACCTTGAGATATCAACAGCCCACCTGGTGTTAAGTGGTTACTGAAACCCAAAGACATCTACGACGTAAATGCTCCACCCACCTTGAGATATCAGTTCTGAGGTCTCAGTATAGTTACAACGGCTGCCCCGCCCATGAAACCGAAACGTATCGGAAAATTGGAGATAGAATTAATCTAGTATAACAACAGTCTAATGATTGAGTATGCAACGTTCTAGTAACTACTCGACGAGGCGCTTGTTATCATTATTTATAGTATCAGTAATCGGAAGGTATCGCTTACTATCTGAAGTAAATTCACCAACCCGCAATAAATTCCGCTTTGAGTAAAAACAAGTCATTTCAATGTTTCGTTGTTTCTGCTCTAGTGTTGTTGTGAGTGTTCAAAGTTTAACTAAAAATTTGACTTAGAATGGTCAGTTGAAATGTATCAATTACCATTTCCCAGTACACGCTAAAATGCCTGAAAATTATAAATTCAAACTTTTTAAATTAGACTACAGACTACAGTTACAAATTAGATTGCCATTCTGTATATGCCAATAATCTCGAATAACAATGTTGGAGAACTGAAGTTTCAAATCATAAGCCTCAGTCTAAGAGATTATCTATTATGACCTAATTATGGATTCCGTATGAGGCTTCAGTGACCACTAATAATCCTCCCGATCCATTAACGGTGCTTTTAGGCACCACAAGCACCGGTCACCGTCCTCGTCGAACCCGTCGCTTGTGACGAAGGGCTCGACGAGCGAATTAACCCATAGACGCAGCCCACTAAGTTTCTCGCGGGATCTTCTCAGTGGGTCGCGTTTCCGATCCGGTGGTAGATTCCGCGAAGCACTGCTCTTGCTAGGGTCAGTGTTAGCAATACTCCGGTTTGAGCCCCGTGAGCTCACCTACGCTAGGGTGAAGCTGAAATAGACTCTCAACGCTATCAGCATAGGTAGGTTGTAATAACAAAACTAATAATAAGGTCATTGGATTTAAATACCAAGGGAATTTCTATTTTATGCTATTCAATTTTTCGGCCTCTGTTGTCGCATCCGTTGAATCATACATCGCTACAACGCGTGGTTCTTAATTTAATTTTTCGCCGGCTCTGTCCCGCGACTTTGTTGTGTGAACGTACGTGATGGCGCGGTTTCGCACATTAAGTGTGACTGCCGTGGATTTTATTAGTATGATACCGCGCTTTAATCAGTGATCTTGTCGCGACGCGTAATTTAAGTGGCATTTTTATAAGCCATGTAATATAAAAGAATTTAATTTTAATATTTGAAAAATAGGAAGTCATCGTGGCCTAAAGGATAAGACGTCTAGTGCATTCGTGTTGAGCGATGCACCGGTGTTCGAATCTCAGGCGGGTACCAATTTTCTAATGAAATACGTACTTAACAAATGTTTACGATTGACATCCACGGTGAAGGAATAACATCGTGTAATAAAAAACAAACCCTTAAGTTATAATTTGCGTAATTACTGGTGGTAGGACCTCTTGTGAGTCCGCACGGGTAGGTACCACCACCTTGCCTATTTCTGCCGTGAAACAGTAATGCGTTTCGGTTTGAAGGGTGGGGCAGCCATTGTAGCTATACTTGAGACCTTAGAACTTATGTCTCAAGGTGGGTGGCGCATTTACGTTGTAGATGTCTATGGGCTCCAGTAACCAGTTAACACCAGGTGGGCTGTGAGCTCGTCCACCCATCTAAGCAATAAAAAAAAACCAGGACATTTTTGAAGCGTTGAATTGCAATCATTTCATCAAGGATTTAATATTATAGAAAGCAATCAAACTTTTATTAATCACGTTTATACTAATGCAGATTTGGAAGAGAGTTCTACACCTAGATTATGTTTAGAAGCTACTGTAGTTGATCAAAAGGTTAAATGTATCGTTAATCTCGTGAAATGAAGTTGAAATCCTAGATATTGGTAACACAATCACAAGTAATTCAAATAAAATATTGTTAGGCAAATAGGCCTGACGGAGAAGAACCACCAAGAATTTCGAGCTTGATTTTCATCAAATAGTACCTCACCACATTAAAAATAGGAAATGTAATATAATCTAAACTGTGCATAACACGATTGTGACGTGTTGTGAGATCAAATCCTCAGAACTTGTTCTACAATCTACGAAGAAGATAATTGTTAAAAATAAAAAGGGGAATGCTAGTCAGTAAGATTAGATTACGCTATGATTAGCATCAAAGACAAAATAGTGACGGAGTAATAACATTAGTAGCTCGACGTGACCGAGATCTCATTGTTTTTGAGATTACTATACTACTTCCAAATAAATAATGATACCGACCGCATACATTTATTATGTTTTGAACAAAGACAAATACAAAAAAAACATTCAAATATATTTTTTCAAGCTGGGAACACTCAATAGCCCACCGCCATTTTGTGTTTATTTAAATCTGTCACTCGCAACAAAACGGTCGTGCTATATAGTCACTACATTTCTGTTTGAGTAACATAAGATCCAAGGTACACAAAGTACATAAAACAAATTTAAACTAATACAAAAGGCCATTTAAGAAATGCTTGTTCATTTCAAAATCTTAGAGCAATCTTAAGATTTATCTGCAAAAACATTTTATAACATACAATATCGAATGCCATTAGCGATCTTTTACACGACAGAATTTATTGCGACATCTCGCTAAAGCACGTACAGATTTTTATTTGTAGCTAAACAGACAAAGAACAAGAAAACGCAGAATAGTTTTTTCCTCTACACATTTATTGAGACTTTAATGAATAAGAGTCATAATTTAATTTATTTGTATCGTAAGAGACAGATTGGATCAGTGATGATTAAAATAAATCACTCAGGTTACCAATGAGCGCTTTAGTAGAAGAAAGAAGAGAAGAAGAAAAGAAACAAGAGAGCGTTTAAGTAGAGAAACATACCATCGTACCGTATTTAAATTACATTTCAACGTACTCTTTAATATTTATACACTCCGATTTACATTTACATCGGTCAATGTCATTTTGTAATCCCTGGGCTAAGGGATAATATGCCTGGAGTACTCATATCGAGAGATATTGAAGAACTGAGATACTGAAGAACTCAGATACTGAGAACTGTGCCGGTTTTTAGAGCTCGCAAGCAAGAACAATTTTTTTTAAGGGAATACGTAGCTAGCATATGCTCAGGAATTACCTTGGTGATGAGGAAATAACATCGAGTAAAAATAAAAATTTTAACTTGCGTAATTACTTTACAATTCCGACAATAGACCTCAAGACTTACGGCAACAAATAACTAGGACTAAATTTGTAATGTTTATGGGCTCCGGTAAGTACTTAACACCAGGCAAGCCGTGAGCTATAAATAAACTATAAAAATATCAACTGTTTACGCAATAGAAACAAAATCTTTTGTTTATCAAATCTCATATTCCTATTTCAATTCGATTTTTGGGCATCAACTATATTCTACACAATCATTCTGTTCTTTATCTTCTATGGCAGTATTACCTTTTTCTTTAGGTCGTAAATAATATTCTTTTCAGGGGACCATATTGCGTTTCCTCCTCGTTGTGGGGAATGAAACAAATAGCTTCGTACAGCGAAAGTCAGTCTTAAATATATGTATTTGTCCAAAGTCTACATTATATGCGGTATGGTGGATTTAAAAATTGCAATCCACATATAAGGTAAATTGAAACGCTTCCATAGGAAGACGGGGTCCAAGAATTTAATCTAAGAGTTCTATCTAGTGTGCTCATAAGTGCTTGGATAATAAATGACATAAAAAAACCACATTAGCCTAATCATCATCATTAAGCCATATATACCAACCAATTAATAGTTGTTTACTTATTAATGGCAATAGTCTTATTATTATTAAATCAAAGTTAAGTTATTTGTAGATAAAAAAGTCTTGTGCGCCGAGTGATTAAATAGTGAAAAATATGTGAATTTATTTATATTAAGTTAGATCCACGGCAGCTGGCCATAGTAAATTATTTTTTATTTATGAATATTTTTGGGCTAAAGGATCATTTCACTGTCAAATATGTAAGAAGTTTTATGACTTTAAAATTAATTAACCTGCTGTTTGTTTTGATTCTGAAAAAATAAGCAACAAATTCTTTACAAATAAGTAAATTATGAATAATTAAAATCAAGGCTTTGAATATCATTTATTATCATTTAAAGTGTCTCCGAACTAAAATGGTAATAGAAAATCACCGAGAATTTATTTTTACCAAATATTTCATCAACATTTTTCCGATATGATTATTGAGACTGTAGTTAGTTGCCTTAAAAAAGTTATCATACATAATTTTATTAGTATTTATTCTTATCTTACCTATATCTATCGTAAGACTATCTTCTAATGAAACGATATTGACAACTCCTTGCCTCTATTTATAAACGAAAAATTTCACACGCGAACTTCAAGTGTAATCGACAGCAAAAAGTTTAATTACACCTCCGTAGATCTTATCCTAAAATTTAATGATCCGTAAAGGAATTGTCCATCAAATCATTCCTTTAATACACTGTACCTTTTGTTCGGTTTTTTTGAGATTACGATCTTCATCAGAATGTCATTGTTTAGTAAAAAAAGGACCACACAATGAATATTTTGAATATATGAATTGCTTTTGTAATGATTGAAATATTTCTCGTGGACGGGTCGTGAACTCTCTGGATTAATGTCGTACGCAGAGATGTAGGTACGTAGGCCGCGTTTTGTTAATGTCAATCATGTCCTTTGATTTGTGGAAGACAGACACTCTTTTATTCTGTGGACTAGTCATTTGAATGTTTTTTTTTATCAACCTCTTAGTAGACCGTAAATCATTTGATGAACGCCACGAAGACAAATATGTAAAAAATATTTGTATATTCTCAAATGCTATGTTCAATTGTGTTATTTTTTTAAAAGGTAGGAATATTAGTTGCTTGTTTTAATAAAATATAAATATTTGAAAAATAGTTTTTATTGGTCTAACAATTTGACAAGCATACGTAACCGTATTGAAATTTTGGCCACATTACTATACCAATGCATTTACCAAAAGGATTTTATTGCTACGCAAAAAAAAACCGGGAAAAGACTTCTGGTAAACTGGTTGTAATAAATATATAGTTTTAATAAGTGCTAATCTTAAATCTATCGAAGAGATGCAAGTGTGCATTCCATTGCCGTGTCACTAATGCGATACGAATTGCCTTGTTTCCGTTGATTAGCCGAACACATTCCCTATTAATCACTTTGTATTCAACAGTATTGTGTAGCATAAGATATTTTTGTGACAGTTATAGAACGCTATAAAATCAAAATCATCCACGCTGTGATTAATTCAACGCTTATATTTAGAAGCACAAAAAATAACGCTTCGTACAAAGCGAACAATGGGATGAAGCAGTTGACACATCAATCTACTGACATATTGTGATACACTTTTGTCACACATAATTAATAAAGGGCCAAACATCTCCCTGTACACCTCCAAGGTACCTTTTGTTGTATTTTCGAAGGGATCCCTATCTAACTCTATCATTTATTCATGGTCATTATTTGACCGTTTAAAATTTAATGATGCTTTAGTTTTGTTCTGAATGTGAAAGAAGTTAAATTATGTGAAATAGGATGCCTCATAGCTTATACATATTTGGTCGTGACCCCCTTTGGAATTTTTATCAGGGTGTTAATTTTGTTTTTCATCTTTCAAATTGAACATTGGGTACATATTTACAAACTTTCTCAGTCAAGAGGAAATCTTAATGGCATTAACCATAATTAATTATTTTTAATGACTATTCGATTATTAATGATGATTCAAAAATCAATCAGTGTGGATTAAAACATTTTGGTGTATATTAAATACAAGTACAATAATGATAATCTATAAAAATAAAATGATTTCGAAGATTTTACGGTATCTTTTTACTTGTGGAACAGGATCAAGCCATTTTTAGAAAGCAATAAATGTAAAAATTCACATACATAAAACGGTGACTCCGTTTCAATAAAACTTGATTTAATTTGTCTAAATTAATAACTTTCTCATCGAAATCTTTAAGTTTGAATAGATTTTTACTGTCCATTAAAAATGTAACTGCTACTTCCACTTGTGTTAAGGCAGGATCATTAAAATATACTTCTGGTTGTCTTTTGTTGTTAGTTTTTAATTTTTTTGCCCATTCGTCATTCGAACATAGGGGCCGAAATGTAAGCTGAGATTTTAATAGGTCCAAAACTAGTTTCGGGCAATAATCAACAATGTTGCAATGTTTATTAAACAAGGTAATAAGCGTTACCTTTTGTGTGTTGAACTGTAGATATTGAAACCCGTTTTTTGGACCATTAAATAGATTGTTAGTGTGATAACAGGATGTTATTTCCATTATATTCTCCCAATTTAGATCTTGATTATTCTTTTAATTTTGATCGTACATTTACTTTAGATTAAATATATTTCGAATATATTAGTGCTGCAATAAAACGTACTAATGATTCTACGTGTGTTCTCACAAAGTCTTTGTTTTCTCTATAGCTGTTGGGATTGTGCGAGTAGCTTATAAAACATAAATCGTATCATCCAGTTTCATTACAATGGGTTATACAAAAATAATCACCGTCAAAACGGATACGTGAACAAAAGTACCCTTTACACAGTCACCCTTCTAAATTCATCTTGACCCATAAACAAATACCCTTAGTATGGAAGAATGGCCGGTAATGAGCTAGCGGCATTAAGTCTAGATCATAAACTGTTAAATTTATAGCCGTTTGGTGCTAGTCCTATAAAATGTGACACGGTCTCTTTCGAGACATTCGTGTGACGCTTTCTCTTGACATAGTTGCAGAGTTATGAGTACGAATTTAGGTGGCAGTTGGATTAGGGAGAGGTGTTGAGTGGTTTTTTTTTAAGACGGACGTCTTGTTGTGGTTTTTTGTACAGATTTCACTACATCAATGTTAAGTTTACTTAAATCAAAATATTGTTACTTGTTCATTTTTGCACGTTATTTCATTCTCTTATGTAACTTTTGTTTTTCTCAAGATTCTTGCCACTTAATTGAAGGTCACTGAAGCCCATAAAAATTGCAATCCTTTATGCCAATAAATTTCCAGAGTCGTAAGGTCAAACTCTAAATTGTAATATAATGTCTAAACTTTTTAACCAGAATACAATGTTTTCCGTAAGAAATAAGCCAAATGACTGTTATTACTCAAGCTAAACTGACAATACTTAGGTAAATATTGCGGGTTTCACACTAAACTTTGCGAGTTTCGTCTTTAATACACGGTAATCTAATAACGTTGTTAAATCATAAATGACAAGATGAGTATTTAGATATCTTATTCTATCATTCGAAAATTGAATTAAATTAATATTTAAAAATAAAAAACCATCAATGTCTACTCCACAGTTATTAAAGTTTTGTTGAGACAACTAAATCCAGATGTCCATCCTTGCACGGTAAGAACATTACTAATGGCTACAAATAATCCTTACAGTCCGTTCACGGGACATAATTGACCATAAATAATAGATACAACGCATGTTAATATCACCCCAATGTTAGGAAATGAGTGTAGAAAAATGGGGTATACGCTGCGTACACAGATTTTTTTTGCAATTTCTAATTCCTTGACAACAAATTGTTTTGTGTTTTTTTTTTTAATTTATATAGCATTGTTTGAGAGAGGTTAGGTTTTTAAAATGATTTGTTTAATGGTATGTGAATGTTTTGGACAATGTAAAAACGACTTCTAATGATGACAGTGGAATATTTTGTTACGTTCAATAATTTAGGGAAGTCCATTACTTTTGAACTAACATGATTCTCAACACAAATGAGCTACTTACTGAGAACAATTTTGTATATTGGTGCTTTATCTTTTTTTTATTTTTTTTTATTGCTTAGACGTGTGGACGAGCTCACAGCCCACCTGGTGTTAAGTGGTTACTGGAGCCCATAGACAACTACTACGTAAATGCGCCACACACCTTGAGATATAAGTTCTAAGGTCTCAGTATAGTCACAACGGCTGCCCCACCCTTCAAACCGAAACGCATTACTGCTTCACGGCAGAAATAAGCGGGGCGGTGGCACCTACCCGTGCGGACTCACAAGAGGTCCTACCACCAGTAATTACGCAAATTAGAATTTTGCGGGTTTGATTTTTATTACACGATGTTATTCCTTCACCGTGGAAGTCAATCGTAAACATTTGTTAAGTACGTATTTCATTAGAAAAATTGGTACCCGCCAGCGGGATTCGAACACCGGTACATCGCTATATACGAATGCACCGGACGTCTTATCCTTTAGGCCACGACGACTCCTATTTGCATTTATGAACTCTAGTGATTGTTTTTCTACGAATTATTATTTTTGATCATCAAAGCGAACGAAAGACCTGAATATCTGTTCCATACTCTCGCGTATTTCTTACAGTCTCGAATTTGGCTAAAATCCTCCGTAATACAAAATACACCATAAGAAGAAAATTTTGGAACAAAACTCATTTTGGAACAATAATATAAAATGATAATAGTTTGATAGCAAACAATGACATAACTGATACTGATGATATATTTTTAACTAACCGATTCATAAAAACTAAATTTCCGCTCTCAGCCCCTTTTTGACCTTTGATGCCGCATTGCACGAATTTATCTGATCACCCACCGACCTCAATAAAGATTGTTTATTAGATATTTGGTTAAATTTTACGTTAATTTATATGTGAAGATCAAACACAGGTGTTTCTAGATATTTATGGTATATTGTTATCAGCCGGTTATAATATTACCAGTAACGGTCGAAATCATAATTTACGGAGAGTCTACGGACATCGTGTAATCGTAATAATGATTTTTTTATTGCTTAAATGTGTGGACGAGCTCACAGCCCACCTGGTGTTATATGGTCACTGGAGCCCATAGACATCTACAACGTAAATGCGCCACCCACCTTGAGATATAAGTTCTAAGGTCTCAGTATAGTTACAAAAGCTGCCCACCCTTTAAACCGAAACGCATTACTGCTTCACGGCAGAAATAGGCGGGATGGTGGTACCTACCCGTGCGGACTCACAAGTGGTCCTACCACCACTAAAATTTTATAATTGGAAAAGTTTAGCACGATAATATCATTACTTACTCTACCTCTTCAAGTTCCATTGTTTGTATGTATGACTGCTAGACTAGAAAATCCTCTTTCTACCTTAGGATATTTATCGCTATCATCCTCTGCTCAATGTTCTACATAAAGTGAATCGCATTCTGAAGAGGTCAATGTGGTACGATCAAGATAGGAGACTACAATCTTGCGATATTTTGCCATCAGCCTTACCAGAAACCCGACGGTTTTGCGAAAGTCGATACTTTTCAAGGCTGTCACTGTTTTCTCTTGCAATATGGCTAAAGTACTCTATAGGAACGAACAAAGTAATTTGTTTACTCATCATATAACTTTTAGTGCTTACGGGATTGGAGTGGAGTGGCTTTTTCAATTAATTATCCGAACCAGAGACTATACCTAAGTCTGTATGGTCAATAATCGCAAGATATTAATAATCAATACCATTATTCATTAAACTCTTAACAAATTTTAATATTTCAGTTGAAAAAAAAATCTTTGTTGCGAAGGACAGTTTTGACTACAGTTAATAGCAAGACACAGATAGAGTCTGGTATATGTGATGGTTTGAAGCGTTTTAGCATTAGTTAGACCAAGCAACGCTGATGTCCATGTACAACGGTTACTAGTTACCATTAGATAGGCCGTACGCTCGTCAATCACATGACAACAATTAATTCCCACGCAACAGAGACTTTGTCTTGAGGTCTCAATGCGGTTTCAGTCCAGTAGAGATTATTAAAAAAATTTATTGCCTAAATGAATGAACGAACTCACGGCCCGGTTGCTGTTAAGCGGTTACCGGAGCCCAAAGACATCTATAACGTAAATACCGCCACCTACCTTAAAGCATGAGTTGTAAGATCTCAGTATTAACAATACAACGACTGCTCCATCCACCAAGCCGAAATTCATTACTGCTTCACGCCAAAAGTTATAGGCGGGGTGGTGGTAAGTACCCGCGCGGACTCACAAGACGTCCTAACACCAGTAAATACGCAAATTATAATTTTATGGGTTTGATTTTATTACGAGATGTTATTCCTTCACCGCGGAAATCAATCGTGAAGATTTGTTAAGTACGTATTTCGTTAGAAAAGCTGGTACCTTCCGGCGGGATTCGAACACCGTTGCATCGCTAGATACGAATGCACCGGAAGTCTTATCCGTTAGGCAACGACTTTTTTTTAAACATTAAATACAAGGCAGACACACAATAAAAAAGAAATCGATTAAAAATAAATAAAAATGTTTCCCCGCACTGAAAATTGTCTTTTCCTTTTACTCCAATCATAATCCAGAGCCTTTCGAACGTACAAACAAAGTGAAATAAACCGTAAATTCATAAAACCACGAGCACACGATACGTGAAAATAGAAAAAAAGACCTTAATAAACACATGCACTAACCACAGCTCGCCCGAGGTGAGTCATCGACGTTGTAGGGATAGGACAATATCGATTCTATTGTTTTATCGAATTTAATGTTGTAAAAACATCTTGTTCCCTGGTCCTCTCCCAATCTAGATCATGAATAGTAAATTAAGGGTGTTATGATATTCAGTGAAAAACAATTGCTGTGAAGCAGTTGTTTTGATACTTTAGATGAACAGAGGTCAATGCTCGATTGACGTTAAGTTGACCAGCTTGACGCATGATATCGAAGACTTGATTTTAATGTGGAACGGCTGTCCCTTGAAGTCAGCGAGCTATCCCATAGACAGAGCCCACTGAGTTTCTCGCCCATTCTTCTCAGTGGGTCGCGATTCCGATCCGCTGGTAAATTCTGCGAAGCACTGCTCTTGCTAAGGCTAGTGTTAGAAAATTCTCTCAGGTTGAGTCCTTAGCTTACTGACCCGTCCGCGAAAAGCTGTAATAGCCCTTAAGACTACCACTGAATAGGTAGGGGAGAAATGTTGTCATGGTATACTTGATTTATTATATTAATTGGTGGCCTTCGGAGAGCATAGATGGCACAAATTGTCGTCTTTTTAGTCTGCTAAATAACAGCAATAGGTAATCAGCGGTGATGACAGTGGCATTGTGAGTGGCATGTGTGAGTTCATCATAAGCTCCATCTTAAGCTCTAACACTATATAATGCTCAAAAACGTTCCACGGAAATGAAGCTTGAAATATGCTTAAACTTGTCCTCAATTAAATTGTCACAATCTCTTGACCAATGTATTACTCCAAGCGTACCAGATACCAGAGATGTTTATAAGTCACCGTTTAAATATATATAAATCGTTTTTGTATATAACAGCTAATTGTTAACAAAGAACTTAATATTACTTATAATATGTAAAACAAAGTTTGAACTTGAAGGAGTAAAAGAGTTTTTTAATAATTTTCAAGCCATCAAAAAGCAATTACGTGTTAATAAATTAACGAACCGTTTACAAAGGCATCGAGGTAATGACATGTTTACTTGTAAATGAATATGCGTGTATTTTTCTTTGCAATATAATAGCGAAATTACACGTTCGAGCAAAACTGGCTGTTATTATTGTCTGATGATGCCAACATTGCAAAAGGCTCAAGAGATAATTGTACAGAATTTTATTAAACGGCTTCGGTCATTATTAACAAAGTAGTCCATATATTTTCGATAATTCGCCCTCCTTATTTGCCAGGGTTGCTTTACAAAGTTTTCTGTAATTTTGTTTAAATTGAAAAACAATGTATGTAATGAATAAGCGCCGTACTAGAAATTCACTATTGATACAAAAGTTAAAGAGATTCAGCACATGCATTTAACTTGACTTGTATAATTTATTTTTATGAACACAAACTATATCATCATCATCATTTTCCTGCCCTTCTCCCAGTTACCTGGGGTCAGCGCAATATGTTTTCTTCTTCCATACTTCTCTATCGTAATATATACCATTTCTTCGCTCTTACACATATCGTCTTTCACGCAATACATCCATTTCTTCTTAGGTCTACCAGCCTTGTAGTTTATGATGCCAGTCTTATCTTCTTGATTTGAATAAAAGCAACTGCTGACTTTATTGCTATCGATAATTTTGTATCTTTCGTGCTTATACGATATAATATATTTCCATAATTAACTCATGCTTTTGATAGTAATTGGCGATAAATAAATGCTTCAAATAATTATCAACGATTTTGCGTATCGTAAGTGAGATTTTAGGATCTTGTTTAAAAAAAATGCACTATCAGCGTGTAGTAATTTTAAATTCTAAAACTTTTAATCTCCATTGAAAGCGCCGTCGAAATTTCAAAGGAAAAATCGCAGTAATTCCCAAAGCTATGTTTAATTATTGTTATAAATTTACAATGCCAGTCAACACCGACATTTGTCATCAGATACAGAACAATGTGAATTTAATAAATAATTCATAGTATATCGATACAAGCCAGCGCGGCGCTAACTGCCGGTAAAGGGTGACCGACGCTCTGTCGCCGCGGTAACCGAGGGGCGTCCCTACGGATTAGGGATGTCACTTTCACATTTTCTTATAAATTGTATTTATTTCAACTAAGTAGTAAATAAAAATGAACAGTAATTTCTTAAACACGGAGACGCCCGGTGTACTCCCATTGAGCGGTGCGACTCTGCCGGAGCTCCAATTTTGCAAATCTGTGCATTTTTTTCAAAGGAGTCAGTTACGTAATTATTTTTAATGATTAGTGGTGGTAAAGTGTATTGTGAGTACTCACGGGTATTTAAGACGCGAAGCGATCACAAGTTTCGGTTGGCACGGTAATAATTTTATTTCGTAGCTGTAACTCGATTTAATAGAAAACGTAATATTATTTAATAAAACAGAGACATCCCTACCGCAAAGGGGGTTACAGAGGGATACACGTACACAAGGGAGAGTATTGTCCACGTTAAGAGACTATACATCAACGTGGAATATCAATGCGCGGTATCTATGCCGGTTGCTTATTGGGCATAATTTACAAGTTGTTTGTTGCCGACGTTGCCTGATGGCGTGATTATGATGATGCAGTGACGTCATATGTCACGTCATAGTTTATTGTAACCAGAAATCATCTTTGTTGGCGTTCGGGGTCAGGATTTGACTGTTATTCGTTAAACTGAATTGCTTATAGGCTTTTTTATTACTCTGTATGAACAGACTGGCTCGTCCAATAGTTTCTAGAGATCATAGTCGTCACAACTTGAGTTTTTTTTTTTTTATTGCTTAGATGTGTCGACGAGCTCACAGCCCACCTGATGTTAAGTGGTTACTGGAGCCCATAGACATCTACAACGTAAATGCGCCACACACCTTGAGATATAGTTCTAAGGTCTCAGTATAGTCACAACGGCTGCCCCACCCTTCAAACCGAAACGCATTACTGCTTCACGGCAGAAATAGGCGGGGCGGTGGTACCTACCCGTGCGNCACCTGGTGTTAAGTGGTTACTGGAGCCCATAGACATCTACTACGTAAATGCGCCACACACCTTGAGATATAAGTTCTAAGGTCTCAGTATAGTCACAACGGCTGCCCCACCCTTCAAACCGAAACGCATTACTGCTTCACGGCAGAAATAAGCGGGGCGGTGGTACCTACCCGTGCGGACTCACAAGAGGTCCTACCACCAGTAATTACGCAAATTAGAATTTTGCGGGTTTGATTTTTATTACACGATGTTATTCCTTCACCGTGGAAGTCAATCGTAAACATTTGTTAAGTACGTATTTCATTAGAAAAATTGGTACCCGCCAGCGGGATTCGAACACCGGTGCATCGCTATATACGAATGCACCGGACGTCTTATCCTTTAGGCCACGACGACTCCTATTTGCATTTATGAACTCTAGTGATTGTTTTTCTACGAATTATTATTTTTGATCATCAAAGCGAACGAAAGACCTGAATATCTGTTCCATACTCTCGCGTACTTCTTACAGTCTCGAATTTGGCTAAAATACTCCGTAATACAAAATACACCATAAGAAGAAAATTTTGGAACGATACTCATTTCGGAACAATAATATAAAACTAGAGGTCCCGCAGTAGTCGAAATTGGACTATAATTAATTGGAATTGTAAATTTGTACACTATTATGATTGTATTTTATACCTCTATAATCACAAATTTCGCCAATAAAAATATTAATAAAGACAAACAATATTTAATCTATTCTCAATTTGACAACAGACGTCAAGAACAAAAGTTTGATAATAAATAGTATGCATGCGTGTGTGCGTCAAATCATGGTATGTAGTGTGCGTGAGGTTTTCTTTATTGATTTAATGTATCTTTTATGCATTATTTAAAAAAAATTTCAGCATTGTGCACTTCTTCTCTATATTCTCTATAAGTGTGGAAAATTTCATACTCCTCCGTCTGCGCAATTTTCGTAAAAAGGGATACAAAGTTTTTGCTTCACGTATTAATATATAGATGATAATAGTTTGATAGCAAACAATCACATAACTGATACTGATGATATATTTTTAACTAACCGATTCATAAAAACGAAATTTCCGCTCTCAGCCCCTTTTTGACCTTTGATACTGCATTGCACGAATTTATCTGATCACCCACCGACCTCGATAAAGATTGTTTATTAGATATTTGGTTAAATTTTACATTAATTTATATGTGAAGATCAAACACAGGTGTTTTTAGATATTTATGGTATATTGTTATCAGCTGGTTATAATATTAATAGTAACGGTCGAAATCAGAATTTACGGAGAGTCTACGGACATCGTGTAATCGTAATAATGATTTTTTTATTGCTTAAATGTGTGGACGAGCTCACAGCCCACCTGGTGTTATATGGTCACTGGAGCCCATAGACATCTACAGCGTAAATCCGCCACCCATCTTGAGATATAAGTTCTAAGGTCTCAGTATAGTTACAACAGCTACCCCACCCTTCAAACCGAAATCTATTACTGCGAAACGGCAGAAACAGGCGGGATGGTGGTACCTACCCGTGCGGACTCACAAGAGGTCCTACCACGACTAAAATTTTATAATTGGAAAAGCTTAGCACGATCATGTCATCTGTACCAATAAGTATAAGGGTACTCTACCTATATATCTATATTAGAAAATTCTCTCTCTACCTTAAGATATTTATCGCTATCGTCCTCTGCTCAATGTTCTACATAAAGTGAATCGCATTCTAAAGTGTTCAATGTGGTACGATCAAGATAGGAGACTACAATCTTGCGATCTTTTGCGATCAGCCTTACCAGAAACCCGACGGCTTTGCGAAAGTCGATACTTTTCAAGGTTGTCACCATTTTCTCTTGCAATATGGCTAAAGTACTCTATAGGAACGAACAAAGTAATTTGTTTACTCGTCATTTAACTTTTAGTGCTTACGGGATTGAAGTGGAGTGACTTTTTCAATTAATTATCCGAACCAGAGACTATACCTAAGTCTGTATGGTCATTAATCGCAAGATATTAATTTTCAATACCCACTATTCATTAAACTCTTAACAAATATTTTAGTCGGAAAAAAAAAACTTTGTTACGTAGGACAGTTTTGACTACAGTAAATAGCAAGACCCAGACAGAGTCTGGTAGTGGTTTGAAGCGTTTTAGCATTAGTTAGCCCAAGCACCGCTGATGTCCATGTACGACGGTTACTATTTAACATTAGATGAGCCGTACGCTCGTCAATGACATGACAGCAATTAATTGCCATGCGACAGAGACTTTGTCCTAAGGTCTCAAGATGATCTTAGTCCAGTACAGATTATTATTACTATTTTTTTAAATAATAATTTACTTATTGCTTAAACGAGTGGACGAGTTTACGGCCCACCTGGTGTTAGATGACTACCAGAGCCCATAGACATCTACAATGTTAGTGCCGCCACCCACCTCAAGACACGAGTTGTACGGTCTTAGTTTTAACAATAAACGGCTTCCTACCTTCACCGTGGAAGTCAATCGTGAACATTTGTTAAGTACGTATTTCGTTAGAAAAATTGGTATCCGTCTGCGAAATCCGAACACCGATGCATCGCTAGATACGAATGCACCGGGCGTCTTATCCGTTAGGCCACGACTTTTCTTTTAAACATTAAATACAAGGCAGACAGACACACATTAAAAAAGAAATCGATTAAAAATAAATAAAAATGTGTCCCCGCACTGAAAATTGTCTTTTCCTTTTACTCCAATCATAATCCAGAGCCTTTCGAACGTACAAACAAAGTGAAATAAACCGTAAATTCATAAAACCACGAGCACACGATACGTGAAAATAGAAAAAAAGACCTTAATAAACACATGCACTAACCACAGCTCGCCCGAGGTGAGTCATCAACGTTGTAGGGATAGGACAATATCGATTCTATTGTTTTATCGAATTTAATGTTGTAAAAATCCCTTGTTCCCTGGTCCTCTCCCAATCTGGATCATGAATAGTAAATTAAGTGTGTTTATGATATTCAATGAGAAACAATTGCTGTGAAGCAGTTGTTTGGATACTTTAGATGAACAGAGGTCAATGCTCGATTGACGTTAAGTACCAGCTTGACGCATGATATCGAAGACTTGATTTTAATGTGGAACGGCTGTCCCTTGAAGTCAGCGAACTATCCCATAGACACAGCCCACTGAGTTTCTCGCTGGATCTTCTCAGTGGGTCGCGATTCCGATCCGCTGATAAATTCTGCGAAACACTGCTCTTGCTAAGGCTAATGTTAGCAAATTCTCTCAGGTTGAGTCCTTAGCTTACTTACCCGTCCGCGAAAAGATGTAATAGCCCTTAAGACTACCACGGAATTGGTAGGGGAGAAATGCTGTCATGGTATACTTGATTTATTATATTAATTGGTGGCCTTCGGAGAGCATAGATGGCACAAATTGTCGTCTTTTTAGTATGTTAAATAACAGAAATAGGTATTCAGCGGTGATGACAGTGGCATTGTGAGTGGCATGTGTGAGCCCATCATAAGCTCCATCTTAAGCTCTAACACTATATAATGCTCAAAGACGTTCCACGGAGATGAAGCTTGAAATATGCTTAAACTTTTGCTTAAATAAATTGTCACAATCTCTTGACCAATGTCCATTGGTATTACTCCAAGCGTACCAGATACCAGAGATTTTATAATTCACCGTTTATATTTATAAAACGTTTTTGTATATAACAGCTAATTGTTAACAAATAACTTAATATTACTTATGTAAAACAAAGTTTGAACTTGAAGGAATAAAAGAGTTTTTAATAATTTTCAAGCCATCAAAAAGCAATTACGTGTTAATAAATTAACGAACCGTTTACAAAGGCATCGAGGTAATGACATGTTTACTTGTAAATGAATATGCGTGTATTTTTCTTTGGAATATAATAGCGAAATTACACGTTCGAGCAAAACTGGCTGTTATTATTGTCTGATGATGCCAACATTGCAAAAGGCTCGAGAGATAATTGTACAGAATTTTATTAAACGGCTTCGGTCATTATTAACAAAGTAGTCGATATATTTTCGATAATTCGCCCTCCTTATTTGCCAGAGTTGCTTTATAAAGTTTTCTGTAATTTTGTTTAAATTAAAAAACAATGTATGTAATGAATAAGCGCCGTACTAGAAATTCACTATTAATACAAAAGTTAAAATGATTCAACACATGCATTTAACTTAGCTTGTATACTAGACATTTTTATTTACTTTTATGAACACAAATTATATCATCATTTTCCTGCCCTTCTCCCAGTTACCTGGGGTCAGCGCAATATGTTTTCTTCTTCCATACTTCTCTATCGTAATATATACCATTTCTTTGCTCTTACACATATCGTCTTTCACGCAATACATCCATTTCTTCTTAGGTCTACCAGCCTTGTAGTTTATGATGCCAGTCTTATCTTCTTGATTTGAATAAAAGCAACTGCTGACTTTATTGCTATCGATAATTTTGTATCTTTCGTGCTTATACGATATAATATATTTCCATAATTAACTCATGCTTTTGATAGTAATTGGCGATAAATAAATGCGTCAAATAATTATCAACGATTTTGCGTATCGTAAGCGAGATTTTAAGACATTGTTTAAAAAAAATACACTATCAGCATGTTGTAATTTTAAATTCTAAAACTTTTAATCGCCATTGAAAGCGCCGTCGTAATATCAAAGGAAAAATCGCAGTAATTCCCAAAGCTATATTTAATTATTGTTATAAATTTACAATGCCAGTCAACACCGACATTTGTCATCAGATACAGAACAATGTGAATTTAATAAATAATTCATAGTATATCGATACAAGCCAGCGCGGCGCTAACTGCCGGTAAAGGGTGACCGACGCTCTGTCGCCGCGGTAACCGAGGGGCGTCCCTACGGATTAGGGATGTCACTTTCACATTTTCTTATAAATTTTATTTAATCCAACTAACTAGGAAATAAAAATGAACAGTAATTTCTTAAACACGGAGACGCCCGGTGTACTCCCATTGAGCGGTGCGACTCTGCCGGAGCTCCAATTTTGCAAATCTGTGCAAAATTTTTTTCAAAGGAAACAGTCACGTAATTATTTTTAATGATTAGTGGTGGTAAAGTGTATTGTGAGTACTCACGGGTATTTAAGACGCGAAGCGATCACAAGTTTCGGTTGGCACGGTAATAATTTTATTTCGTAGTTGTAACTCGATTTAATAGAAAACGTAATATTATTTAATTAAACAGAGACATCCCTACCGCAAAGGGGGTTACAGAGGGATACACGTACACAAGGGAGAGTATTGTCCACGTTAAGAGACTATACATCAACGTAGAATATCAATGCGCGGTATCTTTGCCGGTTGCTTATTGGGCATAATTTACAAGTTGTTTGTTGCCGACGTTGCCTGATGGCGTGATTATGATGATGCAGTGACGTCATATGTCACGTCACAGTTTATTGTAACCAGAAATCATCTTTGTTGGCGTTCAGGGTCAGCATTTGACTGTTATTGGTTAAACTAAATTGCTTATAGGCTTTTTTATTACTCTGCGTGAACAGACAGACTCGTCCGATAGTTTCTAGAGATCATAGTCGTCACAACTTGAGTTTTTTATTTTTTTTATTGCTTAGATGTGTGGACGAGCTCACAGCCCACCTGATGTTAAATGGTTACTGGAGCCCATAGACATCTACAACGTAAATGCGCCACACACCTTGAGATTTAGTTCTAAGGTCTCAGTATAGTCACAACGGCTGCCCCACCCTTCAAACCGAAACGCATTACCCGTGCGGACTCACAAGAGGTCCTACCACCAGTAATTATGCAAATTATAATTTTGATTGAGATATCCTGTGGCTTAATTCCTGCTATATCCTACGAGATTGAACATAGTAGAATTAAGCTACAGGATAAAGCAGGATAGCGATAGATACTAGTGCCAGATCAAATTAGATCGTAACACCAGTGCTCAAATAGGAAATAGGAGTGGCCAGTCGAAGAATTTAGCTAGGAAAAGAGTGGAATTGAATGAATTTTCTCTACTGCCAGAGTGTACACTAGAAATGTTTATTTATCGCTTTAATTAAACTCACACATCCATCGTCAGGTGGCCATCAGTAATATAAATACCTTTGTCTCCGGTCGAGATACCTACGTGTCACAAAACTCACAAACGATTTCTCGGGTGTAATGTTAAGGCTGGTCTACACAAGCACTTCATTTCGAATTGATTTAATTAATTGGCCAGGTAATAGAGGTGATATATCCAGTGAGAGGAGAACTAACGGAGACCTCACTCAGATGAGGTTCAGATGTCTGAATTGTAATGGCGGTCATGCCCTTCGCACCAAAATCCACGCAAAATTTCTCCCATGCGAGTTTGCAAAACGCTGACTTATAAGCATTAGAAAGAAGACTCGAAGTTCAAAGTTGTCGTGGCCTAAAGAATAAGATGTCCGGTGCATTCGTATCTAGCGATGCACCGGTGTTCGAATCCACTAGGCGGGTATATACCAATTTTTCCAATGAAATACGTACTTAACAAATGTTCACGATTGACTTCTGCGATGAAAGAATAATATCGTGTAATAAAAATCAAACTCGCAAAATTATAATTTGCGTCATTATTGATGGTAGGACCTCTTGTGAGTCCGCACGGGTAGGTACCACCGCACTGCCTATTTCTGCCGTAAAGCAGTAATGCGTTTCGGCTTGAAGGGTGGGGCAGCTGTTGTAACTATACTGAGACCTTAGAACTGATATCCCAAGGTGGGTGGCGCATTTACGTTGTAGATGTCTACGGGCTCCAGTAACCACTTAACACCAGGTAGGCTGTGAGCTCATTCACCCACCAAAGCCATAAAAAAGCTTTCCTGCAATTTTATTATATTTATGAAGATATCTATGTGGTCTTTTAGGGTTAATTTTTTTTCAATTAATCCAATTAAAAGTCTAGAGATCGGATCCTAAGTAAAATACAAAGCCACACATAAATACGAACAAAACCTCGCCTAAGCAATAAAAAGCAATGATATTTACAAAAAGCAAGTCCAAAGTTATGCTTCTAATATCGAGATATGTGAGCTACAAATGTCACAAATAAGAAACTTTCATTGATATCATAAGCCAATAAATCAGTGTATAAATCAAATGGAATTATCTGACCAATACTATGTTCTAGGAATACAAAAAAATAATAATAATGTGCTGTTAAAACTAGGTACAATCTTTTGTTTATCATTTACGAAATTTTATCGAATACAATTTAGACTTAGCTCTTTTAACTAAACTAATGTAACAAAAAAAAAAACACATGACTCTTATGAAGCTAAACATTATCTTTATCGCTACCTGCTTTTGTATCTGTTTAAATTTATGCTAAAACTAATGTATTAAAACTATTAAAGCAGTCAATTGAGTAAAAGTTTTTTATTTCGCTTAGGGTAACGATGACCATTATTTGTAATAGAATCTTAACCTACACAATTGTCACAAAAAAACAAACTTACGTACATTTCTAACTAGGCCTCCCATAGAAACAGCCGACCAGGTTTTTCGCCAGATCTTCTCTTCAGTAGGTCGCGACTCCGATCCGGTGGTCAGTTCTGTGAAGCATTGTTCTTGCTAGGGCTAGTATTAGCAAATTCTCTCAGGTTGAGCCCGTGAGCTCATTTACCCGTCCAAATATAGCTGGAATAGCGTCTTAGCCTACCAGTGAATATGTAGGTAAAATTAAAAAAAAATAAAGATGCCCATAATTTGTAATAAAATCATTACTTTGATGAAATTATCTTTCCAAAATTAGCACACAAAAGCACATGTGCATACATGAATTTTTACTAAACCGAATATTATAAAAAATAATTCTGAGCTGACAGGCGAAGCCGGGTTTTAGATGATAGTCTTCAAACAGCCTTAAATCTTCCCCTCGGGTATTTCCACGATTTGCTTCCGCTTTTGTTTTATGGGAGGTGAAGACATACATTCTTATCTTGCTCGTGTTTTTTCGAATTATCCAACATATAATTGGATAGCTTTTGTGGTAGTAGCGACATCTAGGCGGCCAATGATCAACTACTTTCTGAAATGATTAAAACACACAAAGCAGCTTCGGAAACGCAGTTCGTAAGGAATTAATCATAATTAGCAGTTTTGCTTACAGATACAATCCATTGATCTTTTTTGGTATTACGTTTAAAAAATTTACTGACTATACTGAGACCTTAGAACTATATCTCGAGGTGTGTGGCGCATTTACGTTGTAGATGTCTATGGGCTCCAGTAACCACTTAACACCAGGTGGGCTGTCCACACATATAAGCAATAAAAAAATAAAAATTATGTTTTGGAGAAATTTAAATTAAGATTGACGCTTAAAACAAGGCCGTCTATAACAATAATAGTTCGGTAGATAACCGTATTTGGTATCGTATAACATAGAAAATGAAAACGAATATATTTACATAATTATTAGGGAAGAGTAATTGCTTGATTATTAATGGTTCTTTCATGTATGTACGCAATAGCCGTATAGTTCAGAGTCACCCTTTTTTTTGTTGCTTAGATGGGTGGACGAGCTCACAGCCCACCTGTTGTTAAGTGGTTACTGGAGCCCATAGACATCTACAACGTAAATGCGCCACCCACCTTGAGATATGAGTTCTAAGGTCTCAGTATAGTTACAACGACTGCCCCACCCTTCAAACCGAAACACATTACTGCTTCACGGCAGAAATAGGCAGGGTGGTGGTACCTACCCGTGCGGACTCCCAAGAGGTCCTACCACCAGTATCCAATCACCTAGCTTTATATTCGTCAAAATTAGACTTGTTTCAATATTTTAAAGCCAAAATCAATGCAAGCAATATCACGCTGCACTTCTAGTAGTATGAGTATTATTTCTTCTTCTTCCTAGCGTTTTACTAGTTGAATGCTAGGAGCCACATTCCTACTTAAACTCCTCCACTATTTTCCGTCTTTGGCGTCCTTCTGGGTAAAAGGTATTCTCCTATTATTTATGGGTATGCGTAGTATTTTTTATATTGCTTAGATGGGTGGACGAGTTCACAGCCCATCTGGTGTTAAGTGGTTACTGGAGCCCATAGACATCTACAACGTAAATGCGCCACCCATCTGGAGATATGAGCCCTACCACCAGTAATTACGCAAATTATAATTTTGTGGGCTTAATTTTTATTACACGATGTTATTCCTTCACCGTGGAAGTCAATAGTGAACATTTGTTGAGTACGTATTTCATTAGGAAAATTTGGTACCCGCCAGGGATTCGAACACCGGTGCATCGCTCAACACGAATGCACCGGACGTCTTATCCTTTAGGCCACGATGACTAAGTACGTACATCATACGTTCAAATTATTAAAATAGCAAATGTCATTGATGCTTTTCAATATCAACTTGTCTGGTAATTCACACTACCTATTAATAAAATACAATAAGTGCCAATTACGAAGCGATACATTGTACAAGGACAAAGGAAGTAGTAACGTGATGTACGCCATCAAGTTATGACTTAAGCTCACAGGGGCACCGTTAACAGAAATTCAATTATAAGTTCACTCCTTGAGAACACACAGAATAAAGAACTACAGATTAGGAATATTAACAAATTCTTTATTGACTTCTGAGAGACAAATCACGTACAAGCTGTACATTATAATTAAGCTTTCCATTAATATTATTACAAGAAAAACATTTTTTTTTTCACTTGTAGTAGTGCATTATTTTATTATACATTAATAAAATATCGCCATTTCGATAAAGCTGCACGACACGAGAACCCTCTCATTGTGGCCGCCGGTAACTACATTGCTGATCCTGCGGACCGAATGGTAAACAGTCGATGTCGCCCAAAACCCGCCATCTCGGATCCTCTCGATCCATTGACGGTGCTTTTAGGTACCCAAAGCACCGGTCATCGTTCTCGTCGCTTGAGACGAAGGGTTTGGCGAGTAAATTAACCCACAGACACAGCCCACTGAGTTTCTCGCCGGATCTTCTCGGTGGGTCGCGTTACCGATCCCGTGGTAGATTCTGCGAAGCACAGCTCTTCCTAGGGTTCGTATTAACAACATCGTCAGGTTTGAACTCCACGAGCTTACCTACTAGCCCGGTGACGCTGATATGGTCTCTCTAGACTTAGAAAAAATAATATATAGAATTTTTCTTCTTAGCCACTCGGTGTAAAGCCTTTGCGGCTATAAGTATGTTATATTTTTTAAACCATTCAATTTTATCGTCACAGTAATTAAATTAATTTAATCTATAACATTATGAATTAAAATAATTTAATTGACGTCCGGAACCTTCGTAATTTAATGTTCCATATTTTTACTTTTGAATTTGGAACATATTATTTGTTTACGCAGGCTATCTAGCGGTTTTGAATCAGCTCAACCAATTTTATTAATGCCATTAAAATTTCCGAAACTGCCAATGATCTGACAACCAGGATAACTGGGGAATACAAATCTCAAAACGACAATATCTATATTTTTATATTTTTATATATTTATATTTTATATTTTACTAACAATCACGGCACGTTAACTGGTCCCGTGATAAGTTCGTAAAGAACTTGTGTTACAGGTACCAGATAACGGAAATAAATGTAAGATTTTTATTATACACATACATATTATTATATTTAATATACATCCATAACCCTGGAAAAGACATTTATATTTATCATACAAATATCTTCCCTTGGCGGGATTCGAACCCGCGACCCCCTAGTGTAGTGACCATGTCACTTACCACTACACCAGACGGACGTTACGAATATCGAGTCTACAATATTGTGTACTCTGTGCCTTTTAAGCTTTACTGCATATCGTTCGCTTGACTCATATACCGAGGTCTGAGCTCGTTTCCAGTAAGTTCAAGACGTGGTCAACTCTTATTTGAATGCGCTGGTACGATGGGAGTATTCTTTAAGTTGTTAGCGTTTTATGAAGTAGGCTTTATTTATAGGTGGTAGTCAATAGTGCTCAAAAAAGGCGCATTAGGTTATATTAATTCAAAGTACCCACAAAAATGACAAAATATTGATAGCCTTCTTGTATTATTTATGTTAGCATTACTAAAATAAACAAACAAACTGTGCAGTGTAACATTAATATTTGTTTGCCTTACAATAAAAAAATACAACAAATATCTTTGATTCACGCATTTTTTTTTATGTTGTTATTGTTTGTATTGCGTATAAACTCACTTTTTTCACTTTGAAAATAGCTAATCAAATGGCTTTCACTCTCTTTCAGCTATTTCTTCTTGATTTTGTACTTGCAATTCGTTGTCTTAAGTGTTCTAAGTAAAAAAAAACTAGAAATCATCAATTATATATGAGTCGTCTATTATCAAAGGTGGCAATCTGTGCATTTGGACAAAAAATGTTATTGATATGTCAATACAGATTGATTTGAATATAATCGTCTCCTTCAAAGAATACGGTTCAAAACCTGCATTAAATAAAGGTTAATAATTAACCTGTTATTTATCTAAGAGGTCGTTCCGAAGATTTTTGTGACTGCCAATGGAATACAAAGTCTATAATTCGTTTTTCTGATTTACCAATATTGTTCTAAAGTCAGATTGCCGGCTTTGATAATAGACGACTCATATGTAAATAATATACACAGAGATTGTTAGATTTAGAACAGTGTGTAGAATGTGTTTCGATAAAATCGAATGTTACAAATTATTATTAACTAGCGACCCGCCCTCGCTTCGCTTCGGAAACTGTAATTTATTATTGATTCCTCCACTATTTAATGAGTGTTATTATACATATAACCCTTCCTCTTCAATCACTCTATCTATTAAAAAAAACCGCATCAAAATCCGTTGCGTAGTTTTAAAGATTTAAGCATACATAGGGACAGACAGATATAGGGACAGAGAAAGCGACTTTGTTTTATACTATGTAGTGATATTTACTTTTATATTTTTATGTTGTACATTTATATTTTACATTACGCTTTAACTTAACGTTTATACCACTAAACCGATTTTTACGAAATTCGGAACGTTAATGATTTGAGTCCTGGAAAGAATGTAGCTTAACCTAAGTAGAAATCCCACACGATAGGCAGCGGTAGGCAGTAGGCAGCGGCTTGGCTCTGCCCCTGGCATTGCTGAAGTCCATGGGCGACGGAAACCACTCACCATCAGGTGGGCCGTATGCTCGTCTGCCTACAAGGGCAATAAAAATATATATATAAAAAAACGTATAGTCTACACAAATCAATCTATGGACGGAAATCTAATTTAAATAAAGCAGAACGATTGATACCGTTCGAACTAAAAAAAATGTAAACCGCCATTTCTCGCACATTGCACCAGTATCAGTGTTAAAGTTAATTACTCATATGACGCGAATCCCACGATTGATTCATCGGAAGACATCGTAAACTGTGAATATTAAAATAAATACGACCGTTTTATATTTTATTACTGCTTGTATTATTATTGTATGGGATATAAAAGCAGTTTAAAGTGAAAAGGAATATGTTTAGGTTTATAGTCATACAGTCGCTAGCAGAGATGACAATAAATTTCGCCATTTTAGAATCTTTTCGTTCTAGAATCAGATCAAATTTAAGATTTTAAATTAGTGTTTTATATTTTTCCGTTAGAAGTAAACATGTTTAAAACGCTACAAGTCGTCGCGGCCTAAAGGATAAGACGTTCGGTGCAGTTGTATTTTTTTTTTTATTGCTTAGACTTGCGATGCATTAGTGTTCGAGTTCCGCTGGCGGGTACCAATTTTTCTAATGAAATACGTACTCAACAAACGTTCACGATTGACTTCCACGGTGAAGGAATAACACCGTGTAATAAAAATAAAACCCGCAAAATTATAATTTGCGTAATTATTGGTGGTAGGGCCTCTTGTGAGTCAGCACGGGTAGGTACCACCGCCCCGCCTATTTCTGACATGAAGCAGCAAGGCATTTCAGCTTGAAGGACGGCACAACCGTTGTACTGTTTGTCAAAAGTGAGGCCCTTACAACTCATGTCTGAAGGTGGGGACGGCATTTACGTTGTAGATGTCTATGGGCTCCGGTAATCACTTAAACCTGCCGTGAGCTCGTCCACCCATCTATGCAATAAAAAATATTTAATAAATATTAAAATGGAATCACATTATTTGAATATACCCGCAATCTAAGTCGAAGGTGATTTACAGGTAGTATAATACCATTGACTTCCTTAGTCTGATTAATAATCTAATTTATTGCAAAGTAAAAAACAAAAATAAAATCTTATGTAATACAAGAAATAACCATTTCAAAAGATCATATTAATATTTGTCCGTCCAAATATTTCCGCACTCAACTACCAATTTCGAACCCGACACCCCCCCAGTGCTCACAATACTCTTCACACTTTTCATTATCAGTTACGTGACATAAAAAATGGCAGCCCCATTTCATTTCACAATGTCAAATTCAACTCTCGCCACAAGTGTTCAGTGTTAATCTGATACGGGTATTGTCAAAATGTTTTGGAGTGAAAAAATCTTTTATTGAGCCACTATTCAGCTTCGTAGGTGTGTGGTTGAGGGTAGTTAGGTAGCGCTTTATAACGCTGTATTGGATTAAAATTTTCGACGAATGGTTTTAGAAGAATACTCCGTTTATATTTAAATCTGCATGTAAAAGTAAATAATTCAACTTGATTTAAATTTATTAACTATGCTAAATATGCTGCTTTGTTTAATTTTCTCGCCAAAACGAGTTACATTGATAATACGATTAATTAATAATTATAATCTTAAAAAAAAAAGTACACTTAGTAGATTTTAATAAATATAATTAATTAATTGAAAGTAACTCTCAGTGCCTCGCTATTTTATAACTGAGACAGACCGCTTTACCCGGCAGACTTCGTAGTGCCTCAATCGATAAATAAAATACTTAAACTTTTGTATAAAATAAACTATAAAACAAACAAAAGGAATCCGTCCGACGGGGGACAAATCAAAAGAAAAACAAAATTGTTATTTTTATTTAATTCCGAGCGTTTTTATATTTATCTACCTTTTAAACCTTCTCTGGACTTCCACAAATAATTCAAGACCAAAATTAGCCATATCGGTCCAGCCGTTCTCGAGTTTTAGCGAGACTAACAAACAGCAATTCATTTTTATGTATATAATATTTAATAAATTTGTTATTATGCAGAGTGCCATTTTATAATTGGGTATAATTTGATAAATTTAATTTTGTAATCTAAGCTAAAAATAAGGTTTTTTTTTTAATTAAAAATAAAGCGATAAAAGCGCTGCACTGTAATAATTCGAGATCGCGCTCCAACGAATCGTGGTGACAAGTGATTTCTAAGGGACAGTACTATCCTTGTACAAGTGCTTAGTGGATTAATTTAGTACGAAACGTCAGAACATCTGTCATTCTGGTTTCATTGACGGGTGACGTATTTCGATATTTTGTTGATGTTCTTTTTTCTATTTATTTGTTATTAAGTATCAATTAATTTTCACACAACGTGTATTTAGCTTTTTAAAACATATTAGCTAGTAGCTAGATTTCTAAATTTTATATACATATAATGTGTTATTTGATTTACACCAAAATACAGTTTAGCCTAGTAAAACTATAGCACAAATTGAGTTGCTCTATAAAGAGAAACAACAGTTAAAGCTATTGCTTCACCACTTTTTTATGTTTTTTTTTATATTTCAATATTCCAAAATGCTTTTATATTTCTAATGTTCCTTCTTCTAATGTTTCAATATTCAAAATTCAATTTATGTCATCTTTATAACATATTAATCTCTTTTAAGATAAATCGTATAGAGGTTACATACGTATATTTTAAAAATATGTTGCTAAGTTTAAGGTGATTTGTAGGCAGAGTATAACCAACTATTCATACTGATAGTTTACTTATACTAAAGAGCAAGTCACATATACTAACATGCATTTTTCCTAACATAGCTAAGACACCTCCTATAGGAGCCACAATACTCAGTGCTAGCTCAGTGATAATGTATTAAGGAAAAAAAAATCAAATTCAGAAATTACTGTCACTAATCTTTTTTCCCTACCTAATCGTTGGTACCATTACCATCTGACTACGTAAAGTTCTGGAATACTTTGGCCACATTGCAAGAAAGGATCACGGCAGCTTGGAGAAGCTAATGGTGACTGACAAGGTGAACGGAAGAAGACCACGAGGTAGAGGCCCGACACGTTGGACTGACCAGATCCGCACTAAGCTCGACACCACAGTTCACGATGCTCTACACTCGGCGGCAGATAGAGGCAAATGGCGTGGAATGGTCCGTAATAAACTCTTGTTTCCAGGAGGTGGTCACGACCCTCAGTATTGAGGAAACCGAAGCGAGAAGACGAATCGTTGGTAGCGTAAGCGGCTATTCCTACTTCACGCGAATCGGTGAGTTCAACCTACGAGAATTGCTACACTGGCTCTAGCAAGAGCAGTGCTGCGCTTAATCTACTACCGGATTGGAATCGCGATCCACTGAGAAGATCCTGCGAAAAACTCAGTGAAGCTACTCATACCATTGAGCCATATATCAATGCTAAAATGAAAATCCCTGTGAAGTTGACAGATGTCATGTTGTCATTGTCAATTTGACTAGTCGAGGTGTCATTAAGATCATTAGCGTACGTACGTCATTGCTGTTTAGCTACAGAAATTCGTCCTATAGAAAATGAAAACCCTCCCTCGATTAGGGCTGAAAGCTGAAACAATATTATTACGTTTCTCGCCTCGTTAGGACAAAGATCACGGTTGTTCTGTTTTGTTAGCAAACACGGAGACGGATGATATCACTGTTTGCGTTGTCACGACAACTGCTAATTGTGTTTGTTCTACGTGTCTTCGGGTTGGCGATAGAATAAAAAACATTAGCAAATTTTCTGTTGATAGAGAGACAGTCATAGCAATTATTTTCCACAATTTACTGGTGGTAGGACCTCGTGTGAGTCCGCACGGGTAATGCGTTTCGGTCTGAAGGGTGGGGCAGCCGTTATAACTATACTGAGAACTTCAAGGTGGATGGCGGCATTTGCGTTGTAGATGTATATGGGCTCCAGTTACCACTTAACACCAGGAGGGCTGTGAGCTCGTCCACCCATACAAGCAATAAAAAAAAATTAAATGGCTGCTTTGTGTTTATACTAGTAAAACTAGTGGTAAAGGGTCTGTTGAGCCTTCTTGAGTAGGTACCACCACCCAGCCTATTTCAGCCTCGAAGTAGTAATGCGTTCCGGTTTGAAGGGTGGGGCAGACCGGTATATATAGAGACTTGAAGTGGCTTAATCCAAAACTCTTGTTTTTAGTAAACGCCATAAATGTAATTGAAGTACCCTAATTGTTTTCAATTTAGATTTTAATACTTTAAGCCTTAAAGCGCATATCTTAATGTTTAAAGCAGATTGAGTAGTGTTTTATGAGATGGAGCGATGTTAAAAAGCAAGCGCAAGACAAGGCGAAGTGGAGACAACTTTTGAGGCCCTATGTACCAGCAGACCCTACCTTACCCTAGAACTACAACAACAAAATTATATGAGAAGTCACCAATAAACCAAATAATTATCAATTTTACTCATAAAAGCAAGCGATAGGTACGTGTTCCTAGTTAACTACATTAAATAGCAGACTAGATGATGATTTTTGATAACGCCATCTTGTTGTGTCTTTAAAGCGGTTAGTTGCCCTCAATTAGGAAAAATAGTATTATTATTCGCCAATAGATGTCGGGAAGAGTTGATTATTGAAAACACGAATAAAACAACATTTTCTGAAAATAAATCGTAGCTAGATCGATTTATCGCACCCGAAATCCCCTGAATACTAAATTTTATGAAAATCGTTGAAGCCGTTTTCGGGGTTCAGATTATATAGGTATATTATATTAATATACAAGAATTGCTCGTTTAAAAGTATAAGATAATTACACTGGGATCTCTAAACTTGAAAATTTAACGTAACCAAAACCAATCCAGTTAGTTTATTTATAATGTTACATCGCAACTGCATAACTACGTCGCATCAACATCAATAAAACATCCATTAATAAAAGTACATCGCAATTACAATCACACATTCGAAACAGGAGACAATTTAATTTCAATTTTCATTCCCCATTTAGAAAAATATATTTTTAATTCAATAATTGCTACTCCATTCTGGTGCTATGCAGTGATGTCAAATTAGTACGATCACGTGACAACTGTCAAAGTGACAGATGCTGTCAAAAAGCAAGATTAAATGGCGCTCTGTTAGACCTTATTTATTTGCAGCTTAGAGTTATATTTGCCCGATTATACTGTTTCTTTTATTTTATATAGGGGTGACATGTATCATTTGTTTATTAGTGGATTATTACTGAATTGTTGTTGTCTAGAATTAGTGGGAGGTTTTTTTTTCTGTTACTCAGTTAAAACTGCTGTTTTTAGACGCAAATGTTATAATATCATCCCTCATTAATTATATTAATGGATACAGAAATAATTAAAAACCCGTGATTTTTTGTGTAGAATGTTTTAACTTGGTAGCACATGTGTTCGAATATCGAAAATGCGCAATTAGTTGTAAAAAAAACATAAGTTATTACCAATTAGCTCATGCAAAAAAAAAACTAACTAATGCCAAAAGCAAAGACAACCATATATAATCCCTTATTCTTTTTACCTACCCAATCTTTGGCGTAAAGGGATATTCCAAGTACACGCGGACGTGTAGGTAAGCTCACGGGGCTCTACCTGAGAGAGCTTGCAAGCACTAGGTCTAGAAAGAGCAGTGCTTCGCTGAATCCACAATCACTGAGGTAGTCATTGACCTTAAATCGATTGACTTTCTGGAGGAGTTGGATTAGCAAAAGTAACAAGTCTCACCTCACGCAAAACATATCTAATTCTTGTTTTTAACCGACTTGAAAAAAGGAGAAGGTTCTCAATTCGACAGTATGTTTTTTTTTTTGTTACCTCATAACTTTTGACTGGATGAATCGATTTTGATGATTCTTTTTTTATTAGAAAGCTGAAATTATCCATGAGAAAACCATATTATAAGTCTTAAATTTGCATTAAGTACGTGCGCGACAAATAGATGAATAACTCAATAACTCAATATCACGCCAACCCATTTCCATGATTATTGTTTTTAGTGTATATTAATTTGTTTTGGAATGTATTTTTTTCTATTTGAAGTCGGTTTTTGTTAAAGCATGTCCATTTACAATTATGTCTACATATTTACAACTCTACAGTATAAAACCGACGCGACGCTAGAGAGATAAATAAATAATAATAACCTTAATATGAAATTAATACACACAAAGAAATTGCATGACTGTAATTTTTTTCAATATGACAGTAGCCGTCGCGTGCCTCATAATCACCCCGTATAGTATCAGCTATTAATTTATTATTGATTACCGTTTGAGGATGAAATTGCAATGTAAAGAGTACAGCGTGTTATGGTATGTATGTATTTGTTGATTAATTAAAAAAAAATCTTTCCGTGCTTTGAAACTGCATTCTCGCTAAAGTCAAGATTAATTCAAAACAGCCGAAAAGGAAATATTGTTGTTTATCTTACAATATAAGTAAAACTAAACGTTTTTAATACGCTTTTATTAGCTTAAGACGTATGTATGTTTTTTTTTTTTTCATGACGCTAGTTAGTATGTAATCTATGAACATGATTTTGACCCCCTTCAAAACATCGGATTAACTCGACATTTGGTATACTTATCATGGACCGATGACAATGCAATACATATTTAAAAAAAATTCACAAAAAAAGACGAAAAAATTGAAATTCAACTAAAAAATGAAAAATAAATAATAGTTTAAAAAAACTAACAAAATACGCTTTTATAGAAAATCCAACTAAAAAATAGAAAATAAGTTTTAATAAATTTGAATTAAAAATAGTGTAAGAAAAAGTTATTTTATTGTAAAAAAGCGTGGGGTGTATGGTATCAGTATTTTCGTTTAATTCAAATTTATTAAAAAAAACCTATTTTTTAGTTGGATTTTCTATAAAAGCGTATTTTGTTAGTTTCTTTACACTATTATTTACTATACAAATGATCTTAAGATCATGAGATCATTTAACATATTTTTTTTAGAATAAAAAATAGACTAGTTGATCACCTTCCAAATGAGCGGTTGCTCATGCCCACAATGGAATGCCGTCTCATATTGAGGTATGAGATCAACTGTTCTATTTATTAAACAAAAAAATGAGAAAAATTGAGGCATTATTACAATCCTCGGAGAACATTTCATCAGAGTAGCTGTAAATAGAATTACAAGCGTGACAACAAAATGCTTATTAGTTAATTAAAATAATGACTATACAAAGTCGGTAATACCATTTAATTGCGTCCGTACTGACTGACCCTTGTCCACCCGCAGTGCGAAATGATCTCAAACGCATCTGCGAACCCTGACAGGGGATGGTGCAAGATACAAGAGACAAGATTTTAACAAAAAATTATAGTCATGTTATTGTTTATATTTTTATTCATATCATACCTAGTCAGGTCATAAGTATTGTCACACAGTAAAAACTTTTCTTTTAGAATGCTGGCCACAAAAAAGTTTATTGAATTCGAATTTCGAATTGTTCATGAAAATAAAAATGTATACTTTTAGAATTTTTACTCATTTTTAAATATGGAGTGGACGCTTAAAGAAGACCGTGTTGCAGTTATTGCGTTGCATCGTTGCGGTTACGCGCCAATTCAAATTTTTAACATACTGAAAAATTTGAATATAACCAAAAGATTCGTTTATCGTACCATCAAACGATACAATGAAGACTCTAGTGTAGATGACAGGTCAAGAAGTGGTCGCCCTCGGTCTGTTAGGACTCCAGCAGTGATAAAAGCTGTGAAGGCGCGAATTCAAAGAAATCCCAAACGTAAGCAGAAACTGTTGGCCCTTCAGATGGGGTTAAGCAGAACCACGGTGAAAAGGGTGTTAAATGAAGACTTAGGGCTTCGGGCATATCGAAGAAAAACAGGACATCGTTTGAATGCTCGTCTAATGGACCTGAGACTGAAGAGATGCCGCGCTTTGTTGAAGCGGTACGCGGGAAAAAAATATCGGGAAATTCTTTTTTCGGATGAAAAAATTTTTACCGTAGAAGAGAGCTACAACAAACAAAATGATAAGGTGTACGCACACAGTAGTGAAGAAGCGAGCAACCGTATTCCGCGTGTCCAACGAGGTCATTTTCCATCCTCGCTCATGGTATGGTTGGGAGTTTCTTATTGGGGCTTAACAGAGGTACATTTTTGTGAGAAAGGTGTAAAAACGAATGCAGTTGTGTATCAAAATACAGTCCTGACGAACCTTGTGGAACCTGTTTCTCATACCATGTTCAATAACAGGCACTGGGTATTCCAACAAGATTCGGCGCCAGCTCATAGAGCGAAGAGCACACAAGACTGGCTGGCGGCGCGTGAAATCGACTTCATCCGGCACGAAGACTGGCCCTCCTCCAGTCCAGATTTGAATCCGTTAGATTACAAGATATGGCAACACTTGGAGGAAAAGGCGTGCTCAAAGCCTCATCCCAATTTGGAGTCACTCAAGACATCTTTGATTAAGGCAGCCGCCGATATTGACATGGACCTCGTTCGTGCTGCGATAGACGACTGGCCGCGCAGATTGAAGGCCTGTATTCAAAATCACGGAGGTCGTTTTGAATAAACTTTAGTGTCATAAGAATCTATGTTTTGTTAAGTTGATTTTGGTATATGAATGTTTACATAATTAATAAACTTGTTTCAATTATTTTACATTAAACATGTGACAGAATTTATGACCTGACTAGGTATAATATATATGTTATTGTATTACAGTATGTGATATTAATATGTAATATAATTTTATATATGTAGGTATAGCTTAGTTTATTTATTTTATTTACTTTATTGAACACTTCCAATTCCAAATTTACGAAAGAGTTAATCTCACCGTTGCACATACGTAATTTTACTTGCCTTATTTAAAAAATATACATAACCTAATAATACATATTTTCACACAAGTTAATACGACTTACAAGGTGAGTCTCCCTGTTCAGTACCACCATCCTATTTATTTTTAGCAGAAAGTAAATTTATTTCGATCTTATATTCGGATATTATTTGTATTCAAATATAACTTTAAATGCCTCTAAGCTTAGGTTGCATTCAATTTCAAATAGTAGTGTTCTCTGCAACAATGCATAGAGTAATCAAAATTTAATTAAAATTCACGCTATCGCTTTTCACTTATACCATTTTTTTTATGTTTATAGCTCAACAGTGGAGGAAGCACTTAGAGTAATTAGATTGTGGAATATGTTCGAATCGTGCCACCGTCCGTTGCTACACAGGTTGATGAATTTTCTTGTTTTAATTTTCCCTACAATTGTATAGAAAATTAGTTTAGCTTTTAAGCATCAGAATTTTTAAGCCCACTGAGTTTCTCGCCGTATCTTCTCAGTGGGTCGCGTTTCCGATCCGGTGGTAGATTCTGCGAAGCACTGTTCTTGCTAGGGACAGTGTTAGCGACACTCCCGGTTTGAGCCCCGTGAGCTCACTTACACGTCAAGGTGAAGCTGAAATAGCCTCTCAAGGCTATCAGCATAGGTAGGAGTAAAAAAAAGAAGAATGAAGTGTACTGGATTCGAGTGAAGCGTGGTAATTTATGGCGCTGCTTTTAAAATTTTTCTGCTTGCTACTGTGGCGCCACCTTAATTGGCTCCCTTTTAACGGACAGTTTTTAATACAATGAGATGATGCCCTTTATGAAGGCGAAGCTCCTGCCCTTTAAGGTAAAAGAAAAAAACTTTTTTAATGTAAGGTGATCGTCTATTGAACCGAGTGAGGTATTTCACCACTGAGTGAGGTGTTTCCCGAGCGCTATGTCCTTCTTCAAACGAGGCTTGTGGAGAGTATTAAGCGGTAGACAGCGGCTTGGCTCTGCCCCTGGCATTGCTGAAGTCCATGGGCGACGGTAACCACTCACCATCAGGTAGGCCGTATGCTCGTCTGCCTACAAGGGCAATAAAAAAAAAAAAAAAACTTTCTGTCATCTACCTCGTTAAGGCTTGCGATCGAGGCATCGCTTACGTTGCTGAAACTAACTTTTTTCAACCTGAGAGTATTTACTAACACCAACCCTGGCAAGCGGTGCTTCGTAGAATCTAGCACCGGATCCGATGAGAAACTCAGTGGGCTGAACATTACCCTTCGTAAATGAACCCATAATATGGCAATAGGTGATATAAAAAGGCAAAAGATAAATGCGGGACGCTACCAGTGATCAAGATGAAATAAAAGTTCTTAATGTTAAAATACGGTCTAGCAAAATTCGTAAGAATGTAAAGAAGATAATAAACCTAGGTTGTTTATCAGATGATTATCGATGATGACAGATGATGATGATATTAGTTTTGATTTTTAATAGTTTTGCATTTTTTTATATAAATTTTGGAATAATAAGTAGACACAAGTTTTCCTTGCCAGGTGGTGACAACTCAGAGAACGATACTTGAGAACTCGGATACTATGTGTTTAAAAATCAATACATTACAACAAAACATAGCATTAGCGTGCGCTGCATGGATAATGGACCATAAAAGGTTATGGTCCATTATCCATTTTGCATTCTATCATTGTGTATCATCATACAGCAAAATAAAATTGTTCTGAAAATAACTAATTATATTATAATTTATTCGACCGCACTTTTTCCAGGTAATTACGGCGCTTAAAAACTTTCACGCACATTATCCCAGCCGAAAGGTTTTCAAATTCGTAACAGAAACAAACACAGCAAGCAATGAACAAACAAAACGCTATTAAAATTTCGTTAAACATTTAGTTGTGGTCCACGGAAGCGGGCACGCGCTGAGAGTTAGTTGTCTGAAAATTTTCTAAAACTGAAAACGGTTAATTAAACGCCAATCCAAATGAAAGGATTCGCGTGTTTTGTTCGCGTATTTTATACACGTTAGCTTGAATTAAATAAATTGGATAACAGTGAGAGCACTGCGCTGTCGTGTCCGTTTGCTCAGTGAAATAGCGTTTCAGATATTAATTGTGAATAACACCCATGTAATGTATTTTTTTATTATTAGATGGGTGGACGAGCTCACAGCCCACCTGGTCTTAAGTGGTTAATGGAGCCCATAGACATCCACAACGTAAATGCGCCACCCACCTTGAGATATAAGTTCTAAGGTCTCAATTATCAAGTTCAAACCGAAACGCATTACTGCTTCACGGCAGAAATAAGCAGGGTGACCACCACCATTCGGGCGTACTCACAAGAGGTCCTACCACCAGTTATTACGCAAATTATAATTTTGCGGGTTTCATTTTTATTACACGATGTTATTCCTTCACCGTGGAAGTCAATCGTGAACATTTGTTGAGTACGTATTTCATTAGAAAAATTGGTACCCGCCTGCGGGATTCGAACACCGGTGCATCGCTTCAGCACGAATGCACCGGACGTCTTATCCTTTAGGCCACGACGACTTCATAGTCATAGACATAATTAAGATTACTTTTACTATGTTATTTTTATTGAGTTTTCATAGTCGCGGACGACTGGTTGATGTCCGAACTTTATACTAAACTAGCGGCCCACTCCGGCTACGCTCGGATCTTTAACAAAAATTTCAACGACGTGGTTTTATTTTTTTAAATAAAAGAACACTTACTGCGGCATAACTATAATAGTTATACATATGCTCCCGCAACACTTTTCGTAAATAATGATGCGTTCTACAAAGTCGTAGTACATTATTTTATTCTATCATCAATAGTTTCCGCAGAGCACGCGATGTAAAGAATATTTTAGGTAATTTTTTTACACCTTGGTTTACATTATCTGAGTTTTAGTAAGGATCCCTAATTTTTTTCAAAACATATTATAGCCTATGTCACTTGAGAATAGTGTAGCTTCGAAACGGAGAAAGAATTTTTCAAATCGGTTCAGTAGTTTCGGAGCCTATTCAATACAAACAAAAAAACAAATCTTTCCTCTTTATAATATTAGTATAGAGATGTACTTAAAAATAGTTCTAGTAAGGTAAATATAGAAAATAACAAAAGCAACTGACATATCGTACCGCTGGTATAGATTTGTGACAACAACTACCATACCACGAAATCCGGACTCGATTCCCAGTCGTCAGCATATCTTTGTGGAACACATTTTGTATTTTTTTTTTTTGTTGCTTAGATGGGTGGACGAGCTCACAGCCCACCTGGTGTTAAGTGGTTACTGGAGTCCATAGATATCTACAACGTAAATGCGCCACCCACCTTGAGATATAAGTTTTAAGGTCTCAGTATAGTTATTCGATACCCCTATTTGTTCTTGTCCCGTATATGTTTCCAGGACCTATACAAAAGTTAAATATGAAGCATTTCTGATAATTTAATAATCTTATAGATAACCTCTGTCCGCAAGAAAAAAAAAAACATTTACAACTCTCAACTAAAATATAACAATGAATTTTTGTGTTCACGAAACTTCGCATTCACATATTCTGGGCTACAGAAAATAAATAAATTAGAAAGACATTTTCAATACATTAACCCAAACGAAGTCGCCTTTTAAAGCAGTACACAATCACCGGAAGCGTTTGTCAAAATTAGACAGCTATGTCCCTAAAGGCATTTAAGGTAGCTGGATCCGCCATTTTTTTTATCGCAAACCCAATTTATATTGTATTAGTTAATGACTTATCCACGTACAGCGGGCGCAGTAACTCTTTCCTGAACATTTTATGAAGAAACAGTTTGATACTTGATAAATGTATAACAGGTTTTTAATTGTAAAACTTAGAATTATGCGCTGGACTTTGAGAAGATTGTGGTATTTGAAAGTTATTGAGTTTAAAAAGAATATTTCTGGAACTGAAGCAGCTTTCCTTCCTTTCCTACCGAAGCTGGTAGCTTTAAGAGGCTATGCCAGCGTAATCTAACGAGTAGGTAAGCTCTCTGGGCTTAAACCTGGGGGCGTTGCTAACACTAGCCCTAGCAAGAGCAGTGCTTCGCAGAATCTACCACTCCATCGAAAACACGATCCACTGAGAAGATCCGGCGAGAAACTCAGTAGGCTGTGTCTATCGGTTAGTTTACTCGCCGAACCCTTTGTCGCAAGTGACGGATTCGACGAGAACGGTGGCGGTACTTGAGGTACCTAGAAGCACCGTTAGTGGATCGGGAAGATCGACTGTTTACCATTTGTTCCGCAGGATCGGGTATGTAGTTTCCGGCGGCCACAACAAGAGGGTTTTCGTTTTCCTGCCGCCTTCTCAAAGTTGCGCACTGATGCCGGCTGAAGAATATGAGCACTCATTAACGACGTCACGTATACAACATGATTGAAAAAAAAACTGAAAAAGTATTATTTACTATTACATCGTTGCATTCCTATTGAAAGTATATTTTTTCTATTAGATTTATGTAAGATGGGTTAGATATGGGTTACTTATTTTCAAGAATCACATAATTAATTACACGCAGATTAATTTGAAAACCGAACAAGGTTTGCTACAAAAAAATGTATTAAAACTTGTAGATCACCCTATACCCTGTCTCTACTAGGTGATATAACAACATCGTCAAAGTCTTGCATATCTCCTAATATTTTCACAATAAAGTATCAAGACCGTTAATTCCGAGCAAACCGTATTGCGGATCAATTATTTTAAGTTTCGTTTCGTGTCCGAGCATTCCGCGGTTGCCCGTCGCCCATTAAACAAATACTGGGCGTTTCGAGAAAAACCCATTAAACACGATTGAAGTTTTATAGCCATTTGGTTGAAGAGATAAATTATTTCACTCTTAAAACTTTATATTTAAGGCGATGGTGGTTTAGAAAATGTTTATTTTTAATTTAAAACAAGAGATGCTAATGTTTTTATAAGCAAGTGTTTTCCATTTCCGCATTTTTTATATTTTATTTTTTTGTGCTTAAATGGATGGACGAGCTCACAGCCCACCTGGTGTTAAGTGGTTATTGGAGTCCATAGACATCTACAACGTAAATGCGCCACCCACCTTGAGATATCAGTTCTAAGGTCTCAAGTATAGCTACAACGGCTGCCCCGCCCTTCAAACCGAAATGCATTACTGCTTCACGGCAGAAATAGGCAGGGTGGTGGTACCTACCCGCTAGGACCCACAAGAGGTACCTACCACTAGTAAAATGCACCGCATATATGTTTAATGATGTAAAATCACAGAAAGGTTCACTGCTCACGTCAGGGTAGCTTGTCTGGTGGTTTGCTCGGAGATCTCGTCGGACCAACGTTTGGGGCTCCGGCCTCTAGGACGTTTTCCTTCAACTTTTCCAGTGACTATTAGACGTTCCAAGTTATCTACACCTCTGCGGTTTAAATTTGATTTAAGGATAAAGAAAAAGAAAGAAAGAATGTAAGAAAAATATGAAGAAAACCACAATACTACACACACCGCAAAAGAAGTTTAACTTCTTTCACGTGCACACGTGCAAACGTGCAAGCTTTCGCGTGCAATTTTTTTTTAAACTCATAGGTCATTCAAACAGTTCTAAACAATAATTGTATTAATTAACTCCAAGATAATCGGTGTAAAAAGCGGCAGCCCTCAAATTCTAGGACAATAACATCAAAAGCCCTTTAGGCGACATGTGGCCTTTTAAGTGCCGGTGACAATATTACAAATAAAGTTACGTTTTACATACATATATGACGAAAAAAATCATATCTCCATACAAATTGAGACTTTAAACGCCTATAATACGCATAGAAATTAATGTCTAAAACCTACGAGCATAAGGTTCGTTTTCAGTTGAATGTTCTGATAAATTCCGTTAAGTCAATTGAATCGAATCCGGATCGAGGGTGGCGTATAAAACGTATGTAATTATTGGATCGTGTAGGGGTTTAAAACAGACCGAGCGTGTTCGCTTTAATGAATTTAAGTGAATGGACAAATACAATTGCGAGCGAGGTCGGGTGAAAAGCGTTAAGCAGCAAATTGACTGTTATATAATAAATGCTGTGTTAGGTTAGGTTAGGTTAAATTATTTAGGACTATTTATCGAATCATCATCCTTATTATTATCCTAATTATTATTATCCTTGGTCGTTACATAAGATATTAATGGCTATTTTCGGCTTCGCTTCTCAAGCATAAGATAGGATGTATCCAATCCTGGTTTTAAAGGCTGTCAAAGTATTCCAGAACGAAGAGTCGACGGGCTTGGGCGAATTGGATTATCAACTGTATTGGTGAAATGTATTTTTGGAAATCTTAAAAATGACTTTCTTTTTTTTTTGGTAAAAATGTCTTTTGTTTGTAGTCCAATTCTATTTCTCAAGGTGCGCAACGGTAGAAACATTGTGATGATAGATAGGCTTTGGATCCATTATCGTCTGCTATCTAGTAAAAAGCCGACAGTTATATTAGTACTATATTTAAAATGAGCACTTCGCGATATGCTTGGTAGGACCTCTTGTGACTCCGCACGGGTAGGTACCACCACCCTACCTATTTCTGTCGTGAAGCAATAATGCATTTCGGTTTGCAGAGTGGGGCAAGCCGTTGTATATACTATACTGAGACCTTAGGACTCATTTCTCAAGGTGGGTGGCGGCATTTAGGGTGTGAATATCTATGGGCTCCGGTAACCACTTAACACCAGGTGGGCCGTGAGCTCGTCCATGCATCTACGCAATAAAAAAAATGCTAATTATATTTGCTACTTTTACTTTTTCGTCATCCACAAACGAAGAACCTATTATGAAACTATAGCTTCCTATAGCTTCAGCATTAGATCGAAATCAAATCGAATTGTGATTTTTCCAAAGTGTAAATAACAAAACAACTATTCATAATAGAAACCAAACATTCTCACATGCGTCAAGCTCGCATTACGCGATGTAAATTTGACGTACAATCAAAACTTTGACACGCACCACCGAAAAAACAGACAACACGAAAACACAGTGACAAAACACAAGGAGCGTTATAATAGTAAGTGTCAGTCGCAAATCAAACCAAATAAAGCTGGACGCATACACGCGCGTAACACGTATAAATGAGTGAATAAAGAACGAGAGAATTGTATAAAAACAATCGCACGGACCGACTGATGTTTTACGATGCCTTTGACAAAATCAGGATCGAATCAGACGTACGCGAATGGAAGATGTAGAAGTGCGGACAGAGGAATCCGTGGAGCGGCTCGGATATTAATATAGCATTTGTTTTCTCTTGTTCCCCATATATTCGAAACTAGTATAAGTTTAATTTATTTATATTTTTACTTCGCTTCGTAGACTATAATTTATTATTGATTTTATTGAATTTTCTTTTATAAATTTGTTTTAAACGACATTAAATTTTTTGTTACATCCTCTTTTACAATATTTGCAGAACGCATTCTGTCAATGTTATATCAAACGCCATAAGGTTACATTAGAAAATCATTAGAAAATTTAATATGGTGGTTATTTATTCTTAAATTTTCAAATTTTGTGCGTAATTTTCTTTCTTAAGAGCCTTCTCCTGACAATAAAAACACGCAACAAAAAAAGAATTATCCAATCTGTTGCCGGCGTTCTCAAGTTATACACGTACATACATTGCACATATTCATTTTTATAGATAAGATTACAGTTCATGGTTATAATATATAAACAAATGTTACGTCTAAATGTTTGTTTATTTATTTCGTCTCTATGATTTTCTTCAGAGAACAGCACATCAATTTTCCGGTGCCCATCACCCGCGCTGGGTCGCGTGTCGGTCACGTGTCGGCTCCGACTCGTCCACAGTTGAACGTGTGTGCCTCCCTCCCTTTTGTTCTATGATGGAGCTTCGCAGGATTTGTGTGATCTTTGTTTTCGAACTTAAATGTTTTTAATTTATATTTTTAATGTCTACTAGCTGACCCGGCAGACTTCGTAGTGCCTCAATCGATAAATAAAAGTCCTGCACTTTTGGATAAAATAAACTTAAAACAAACAAAAGGAATCCGTCCGAAGGGGGACACCTCAAAGGAAAAACTTGTTAAAAATTGTTATGTTTATTTAATTCCGAACATTTTCATATTTATCTACCTTTTAAACCTTCTCTGGACTCCCACAAATAATTAAAGACCAAAATTAGCCAAATCGGTCCAGCTGTTCTCGAGTTTTAGCGAGACTAACGAACAGCAATTCATTTTTATACATATACTAGCTGACCCGGCAAACGTTGTCTTGCCATATATTATAAGATTTCTAGAGAATTTCTAGTGTAGAAAAAAAAAAACTAACTTATTGGAAGTGTATAAGGATGTGGAATATTAGTGAAAAAGGCCTAGAGCGCTTTGAACGATGAGGGAATGTTGTTTAAAAATAACAAAACAACAAACATTAAAAAAAAAATAACAAAAAATAAAATAAAAAATTTTGGTGTGAACTACCCCTAAACACTTAAAGGTTAGAAAAATAGATAGTAGCCGATTCTCAGGCTTACTGAATATGCATAGAAAATTTCATGAGAATCAGTCGAGCGGTTTCGGAGGAGTATGGGAACGAACATTGTGACACGAGAATTTTATATATTAGATTATTATATAGATTGAAAAGGATTTCTCAAATACAACACACTCTTAAACTGATTTGCGAGTTTAAAGAAAATATTTATACAGGACTTTGATTGCCGTTAATGGAAACGAGATTTAAGGTGGATCCCATAGAATCACCAACATATGTACATGTGGAAGTCTCAGTTTTATTTAGCTGACGAATCCTTAAATTAGAAGGCAAATTACATACTACCTACCCGCGCAAGCTAACAATACACCTAACCAGCTCTAAATCAATTTCTGGAATAGTTCCAATTATTGCAGTTTTTTTATTTTTTTTTATTGCTTAGATTGGTGGACGAGCTCACAGTCCACCTGGTGTTAAGTGGTTACTGGAGCCCATAGACATCTACAACGTAAATGCGCCACCCACCTTGAGATATAAGTTCTAAGGTCTCAGTATTGTTACAACGGCTACCCCACCCTTCAAACCGAAACGCATTACTACTTCACGGCAGAAATAGGCAGGGCGGTGGTACCTACCCGTGCGGACTCACAAGAGGTCCTACCACCAGTGAAAAATTTTTTTTTAGTCTCGATAAAAGCACTTTGTTGGACACTTCTCGAGAAATAAACATGTTTGGTTGCTTGGTGGTCTGTTACCTGTCTTAGGTGCCGGAAATATATAGTTATGATTTGCGCTGTTACAATAAATAATTATTCTATTATATTATATTGTTTGAATTCGAAATTTCCAATCCCGAGTTTTAGTAAAAAGATTATTCTTATTTTACTTCCGCAAACGTTGTCACGTAACGCCTCAGGCTGCGTCCCACATCGTCAACTCTCCCGTGACTAATAGAATAACGATACAAAAACACATGTAAATATATTATTATTAATGCGATATATTTATGCTCCGAATGAATGAGTTCCGTACATAGATTATTTGCAATTTTCTTTTTGGTAAATCGTCTAGTACTTTTAGGAACCCGTTGATAGCGGAATGAGACGTATACTTAAATATTTCAAGCCAGTTTCGTATTGGAAAGCGGCTATCATATTCAGAATGCACAATTTGTTCTAAAACGTAGTAACTAAAACGGGGAAAATAGTGGTGGTATTTGCACGCAGCATACCCATTTTTGGAAGATCATCGACATTCGACCTTTGCCTGTAATCTCATGATTGCATCTTCTTTGCAAGTATGTTAAGATTGCAAAGGAGACTCAAGAGCAGCTGCTTCGCGAATGAGCGTCCATCAACTGTTACTGCTTCACGCTACATTGCGGGCTGTGGACAAAAAATGTAAATAAATAGTTACAAAAATCACACGTATTTATGCTTAGCATAATAAATTATTATTGACTTATTCACCGAACAAAAATTATTCACACAGTTATCATTCATAATTTCTTTATAAAAATAAGCTATGAGTATCTCCATCGAAATCTGTTTGCAATATACATTGATAAGTGAATTTCGTAGATAAAAATTTTGCAGAACCCAAAAAAAAAACTCTAACAAATATCTGAAGGCCCTAAGCAATTGGTAATGTTTTATTCATGGCGCACTTTTAAATTGTTATTGTTAACATATTTTTTTGGACGAAAACGCCTGTGGCGATCGCGTGTCCGTGTGTTTTGCTAAATAAAGAGTTAATATTTCTAAATTGGAGTGTTCGAGAGTGCGTGGGAATCAATTTGGTTTTGTTACAGCAATTGATTGGTGATTCGTTTTAAGCGACTGGTTAAGGAAAATTCGATTTGAAAATATCTGCTTCTCTTCCTTAGTCGGACGCTTTGGTCAAAGTGGTCGTGGTTGTGCTGACGATATACACATAGAAGCATTCGGTAGGTTCCCTATGTTTCCGAGGACTGCCTTCCAGACGATGCACTTCGAAATCTGGCGGTTCGAAGCGTTTATGAGTACATTGGACCGCGGTGGACTCAATTTTCTTCTTTATAAAATCAGTCTAGGTTAGTGATCTCTTGCCTTCCACCCGGCTTTGGACTACCAGACTCTCCATCGAGTCCTCTTTTCTGGAGATGTGACCAAAGACCTTTAAAACCTGTTGTAGTTGACGAAAGTCGATCTTTGATACCGAGTTTTTTGAGGATGGAGGCATTTCACACCAAGGTGCACCATCCACTGGATCTTTAGCAGATGTCTCCAGCACCACATCTCCAGTTCATCATTTTTAACGCGATCCTGCAATCTCAGAAACAGGGTTTCGTCTCTATAGAGAAAGATTAGAAATACAAGGCATTTCTTCAATCTGACCTTAGTCTTCTTGGTAATCCTCCTATCCTTCCAAATCTTTCTCAGCCGTTCCAATGCCGACCTGGTGATGGCGCATCTCCGTTTGATCTCATCACCACATCTTTCAATGCTTGGGATAGTAGAGTCGAGGTAGATGTTATTCTGTACAACTTAGAAAATTTCCCGGCTTCCAATTTTACGTACGCTATGATTTTTTTAGTCGATTGGTCTGCCCGCCTACTGATTTCGAAAATGAGACGCGGTCATATACACTTTATAATGTGTTTAAGTCCGGCGACGTAAATATGTGTGCATATGTAACTATAAATCCCGCGTCTCGCCACAGGAGAATGAAGCTACTAAAAATCTACTGGTTTTTTTTATGATTGAGGGATTACTGGTGGCCCAGAGCCCTTTCTAGTTTTACCAGGACAGGTGAAATTTACGTTGTCCGACGCCCCAGCTTCGGATATCATCTGAAAGCTCACGTCTCGTTTTCCTTCTTCTTTTGTAATTTTTTTTTAAATTACTAACTTAAATTTATGCTTTAAATAAAATAAATAAATGGAAACAAATCACCCACGGTCATCCGTTGACAATTCCACGGTGAAGGAATAACATCGAGTAATAAAAATCAAACCCGCAAAATTATAATTTGCGTAATTACTGGTGGTAGGAACTCTTGTGAGTCCGCGCGGATAGGTACCACCGCCCTGCTTATTTCTGCCGTGAAGCAGTAATGCGTTTCGGTTTGAAGAGTGGGGTAGCCGTTGTAACTATACTGAGACTTTAGAACTTGTATCTCAAGGTGGGTGGCGCGTCTACGTTGTAGATGTCTATGGGCTCCAGTAACCACTTAACATCAGGTGGGCTGTGAGCTCGTCCACCCATCTAAGCAATAAAAAAAAAACCCAATATCGTCATTTTCATAAATAGCTTTTTGTGTTCTTTCTCGTATTCCCATAGCTTAGACTGACGAGCGCGTGGGCCATCAGTTTTTAAGGGATTTTATAACCTGGTAACTAAGACCTTTGGGTCATGTCTTATTTTAATTTATATTGTTATTTTTATGAAAAATGAAAATATGGAGTGAAATGAAATGAAGATGATTAATTTGAGACATTTATCAACTGGGATGAAATTAAATGAGATGAGATGAGATGTGATGAAATATAATCTCAGTAAAATGGGAAAGGCCTCTGGGCAACCAGTAGTACCAAATTCATAAATAAATAAATAAAACTCAATTTTTACAGTCCAACGGCTGCCCCACCCCTCAAACCGAAACGCCTTACAGTCTCACAAGTATCAATAACCTCACTAAACACAACAAACCGAAGGCCCGTGCAATAATTTCGATAATCCACTGCACAGTGCACACAATACGAATTTCATCTTTTCAAGAGGCATTACTTCCCTCTAATGAGTGCGGCGGGTCCGACCGACCCCGTGGACATCAGAGCAAACAATCGGGTCACGTGACCCACGAACAAACACCGACAAATTGATGCAGAGAAGTACGAAATATGTCAATTATAATTAATAGGGAATCTCATCTGTATGATTTATTGGTTTCGTATTGTCGTTTTTACTATAACAATAAATATAATAACAATAAATAGTATTACGTATAGTGATATGGGTTTATTTCTTTTGCTCTGTGAGCTTAGTGCGAGTTTTTTAACGTTCTCGATAACGTAAAAGTTTACTCAAATTTGTATGGAGTTCTAACGTTTGCCTACGTTTACCACTAGGGGCGCTGTTCAAAATGCATACAAATTTTAGTTAACTTTTACGTTAACGAGAACGTTAAAACCTCGCACTAAGCACACTGATGGTTGACCTAGCTCGCGGCCTAATTTATGTCAAAAGGATAGCGGAATTCATGGAATCACCACGGCACAACACCTAATGCTCGAGTTGTGGAAGTTACAACAGCCTTTGTACTATAAGATTGTGTTTTAACGGACTTCTAAAAAAGGAAGAGGTTCTCTGTGTCTGTTTTTATTGTGCTGTGAACTGCTTGTAATAGTGGTTATTTTTAATTTAAAAGCCGGTCCTTCACACGTGGCCCCATTTTTTTTTATTTTTTGTGTACTTTCTATCTGACATTTTGAACTCACGGAATTAACATAAGAGAATTTGCTTTTAATCAGCCTTAGAAAGGGCAGTGCGTCGTTAATATATTTTAATAAAAAACTAAGTAAAACGTCTCTGAAAACCGCATTGATAATCAAGACTGTATTTAATTCTTAAGTATTGATGTCATGACTACCTTCATACTTTGAGTTCAAATTATAAGTGTTTTAAGAGTATCCATAAAATGGTAACAAAACTGATACATATTTTGAATTGGACATCAATCATGACGACACTAAATAAACTTATGCACAAAAAGTTAAATGTAATTATATTATTTACATAATTAAATAACGGTAATTCAAATACTGAGTTTCTGTAATTCTATAATCAATCAGCTGGTTTATTTATCGAAAATAATCGAAATAAATAGAATAGATTTTCAGTTAAGCGCATGTTTTTAATAGTAACGGTGAATAATCCCATCAGTGGTGTACTTATCATAATAAGCATGTTATTAGTTATAGATAATCAATGATATGAGGCCCCCTATACTACAGCTGAAAGGCTGAGCGGAAGACTACAAAAATTTTTAATACTAATCAAACCGGAACGAAAGTTAGTATTAAAGGTCGAAGTCTCATAATTGCATGTCCAACTTGATATGACCGCTCAACTCATTCAAATCTAACATACAACAGCAGCGCGATTCAGTCTAAGCGTTCAGCGCCATCTATTGACGACATTAGTAAACTTTTGTTCCAACAATTTTATTTCGCTTACAGATATAAAGACATCACAATGGCGGCTTAAAGGATTTAAATTTATGGTTAGCTTTAATTAAATCATTAACGCTATCTTTCCTTTCGCCACATATTATCAATTTCGCCATAAAAGCTGCATGTTTATTTTGAAATGATAGTTTATTCTCTGTATGAAATAGAAAATTACAGGTTTTGTAGAAACAAAAACACATTGTCGGCGGTCATCGTTGCAAAATTTCAACCTAATCAAGAGTGTTTTAATTTGATAGAATGGTCTATATTGAAAGATTTTGTTAAGAATTCCTCTAATGGATTGTATTTACACAATACTTAGTATAGACCAGGCCTTAAAATTATAGATTCAAATATGATCTTACAGCATAACGAGACATTCGGTTACGTGACGCAACATTGGTCTAATTTTTTTCCTGCCTATTCGCCTAAAGAGCTATTCCAGCTAGGTAGGTGATCTCACGGGCTCACCCTAAAAGAATTAGTAACACTAGCCCTAGCAAGAGCAGTGCTTCACATAATCTACTACCAGATCTGAATCGCGACCCACTTTGTGAAAGCTCGATGCTGAGACCCGTCGTGGCCTAAATGATAAGACGCCCCATGCATTCATATCGAGCCATGCGTCTATGCCGGTATTCGAATCTCGTAGACAGATACCAACTTTTCTAATAAAATACGTACTTAATATACAAATGACATCTACTACAAAGAAGTTTTCTTTGTCTCCACCTTTTCCCACTAGGAGGGGTCGGCACAGCGAATTTTTCAATTTTTATTTATTTATTTTTATTGCCTTTGTAGGCAGACGAGCATACGGCCCACCTGATGGTGAGTGGTTACCGTCGCCCATGGACTTCAGCAATGCCAAGGGCAGAGCCAAGCCGCTGCCTACCGCTTAATACTCTCCACAAGGCTCGTTTGAAGAAGGACATGTCATAGCGCTCAAAATTAATTAATTCTCTTCTATCAGCCGTCATCTCAACACTCACTCCTCTTTCCCTTATATCGTCATTCACACACTCCATCCATATCTGCTTCGGTTGACCTCTTCCCCCTCTACCTTGCACTACCATTTCCATATATCTCCTAGTCACATGCATCTTCTCTCTACGCATCGCATGTCCATACCACACTCTCCGCTATCCGCGATAAAGAAATAACATCGCGTTATAATAATCGAACAATATAACACGATTACTGGTGGTAGGACCTCTTGTGAGTCCACACGGGTAGGTACCACCGCCCTGCCTATTTCTGCCGTGAAGCAGTAATGCGTTTCGGTTTGAAGGGTGGGTTAGCCGTTGTAACTATACTGAGATCTTAGAACTTATATGCCAAGGTGGGTAGCGCATTTACGTTGTTCTTGTCTATGGACTTCAGTAACCACTTAACACCAGGTGGGCTGTGAGCTCGTCCACCCATCTAAGCAATAAAAAAAAAATATTCGACATATAAAGCTCATATCTCAAGACCAGCATATACGCTGCTCACGAGTGTCGGTAACCACTTAACAAAGATCGGACCGTGATCTCGTTGACCCGCTTAAGTAATATAATAGATGCCGTTAAGATCGACACCAAAACAAAGACGTATAATTATGTAAATCGACCCAATTCCAATCGAACAAATGTATACCCAGATTCCAAATTTACAACACACACACTCACACACAAACACACACTCAACCACACACACACACATACACATACACACACACACACACACACACACACACACACACACACACGCACACATGAAACTCTATCGTTCATTGTCACCAAACACTCAGTCCTTAAACAGTCAAGTCTGACGAGAGAGCCCTCAAAGACAATGTTTGTTAAGGGCACACCCTTCCCTCTTACGGCCATCGGTGTACAAACACGTGGCTAATACGTGGGAAATTGTGACCGAATGATGTCGCGAACACTCGAAGACAGGTTACATAAACAGTTAAATGATTGGATATTCAATTTCCTTTATGAAGAATTTGGAATTTAGTGTAAGTCTATCTTGAGTATTTCTGCCGTGGAGAAGTAACGCGCTCCGGGGTGAAAGATTGTGACAGACTTAAACTATATTTTTATTTATTGCTTAAATGGGTGGTTGAGTTCACAGCCCACCTGATGTTAAGTGGTTACTGGTGCCCATAGACATCAACAACGTAAATGCCCACCACCTTGAGATATAAGTTCTAAGTATAGTTACAGTCTCAGTATAGTTATAATACAACGGCTACCCCACCCTTCAAACCGAAACGCATTACTGCTGCACGGCAGAAATAGGCGGGATGGTAGTACCTACCCGTGCGGACTCACAAGAGGTCCTACCACCTTATTTAAGTAAGATCTCTAATAAATTAAAGTTTTCAAAATAAACGAAAAATTATAATTATATTCGGTTATAAATTATAACAATATAACGGTTTGTACATACACTTAATTCCGTTATGTGTTTGCTACGTATGTACATCAGTATTGCATTGCAGTTACATATTAATACGCTTTTATTAGCTTCAGATGTTGGTATATTTGTAACGGATTCTTTGAACATGATTTTAACCCCCTTCAAAACGCCGGATTAACTCGAAATTTGGTATAGTTATTAAGGACCGATGACAATTAAATATTAAAAAATAAATAAATAAAATGCATTGAAATTCAACTAAAAAATAGAAAATAAATTTTATAAATTTGAATTAAAAATATTATAAGAAAAAATGATTTTATTGTAAAAGAAGCGTAGGGTGCATGGTATCATTAGTTATAAATATTTTATGAACAGATATGAGTAGAAGGGTTAATTTGATAATATCCTGAAAAGCACCCCACGCTTTCTTTACAATAACATCATTTTTCCTTACACTATTTTTAATTCAAATTTATTAAAATTTATTTTCTATCTTTTAGTTAGATTTTCTATTACAGCGTAATTTGATAGTTTTTAAACTATTATTTATTTATTATACCATCATCAAAAAACAAATTCAAAATTGTTCTACAATTAAATGATATAAAACTAAAAAACAAAGCGATTAGTCAATCGTAAATTCGAAACAAAAATTCTAGAATTTTCTTGCTTACCTTAACTTAGTTCAACTAATCGCAGTGCTGCCAACGTAAATTTATACGTAAATATAACTGTGCAAAACTTGTTTATCTTAGTGCCAACATGCATGCCTTATTAAGCGGAGCGCAGGCAAACGGAAGCCTCCGGGCTGTGACGTTGATCTCCCAGATACTAATCCGAGTCTGACGCGTATATGCTAATATGTTCACTGATAGAAGATTAATGGAAATGGTCTCGTATCGGGACAGATATCATAATATTTGGGCATATACATATATATCGTGATGTGTGAGTGATGAAATGAACCGCATCTGTTTGAAAAGAAAACTGAAGCAGTACAGTAGATATGGGTCTATTTTATGCCCTGTGGCTTCCGGATTTAGACTTAAGTTCTTTGGCTACACTTACCTCTAGGTCTAATTTTTTTTCAAACATCGTGCACACATATAACTATATTTATTATAAGATTTGGCTGAATGGACTATGTTCCCTTTGCGTTTCAAATTCGACTAACAGAAGCAAAAGTTACTCTTATACTCTTACAGAGAAATTTAACAGATAACAACTAAGCACAAAATAATTCAGAATAACTATGTTTATTTCAACATCGGAGAAATTATGATTATTTTTAAAATTAGAAACAGAAATCAGCATTCATTATTCGATTTGGATATCTTTTTTACATGTAAAGCCATACTTAACTTTGCGATCGTGAAAATGTAGCTCTTGCACGTCTTCTACTTTTTTTTTATTGCTTAGATGGGTGGACGAGCTCACAGCCCACCTGGTGTTAAGTGGCTGTGAGCTCGTCCACCAATCGAAGCAATAAAAAAAAAACTACCATCGGATCGGAATCGCGACCCACTGAGAAGATCCGGCGAGAAACTCAATAGGCACATTGTAATTAATGAAGAGTACTTCTATACGTTCAACATCTGTGTCGTAACACGACTAGAAGTGCGGGTCAATTTCTGAGTGAAGCTATCTCTAATATCACCGGCTTATCCGTTCCGGTTATTTGTGGTTACCGACGAATGCTACCTAAATGTGTGCCTCGTTGTTTACGGCTTCCGAATTCAGTGCACCTGTTCTAGAATATTAGCCAGATATTATGATATCGGTTACATATTATTGTGGTACAAAGGCTATTCGGTTTTCTGGTGGACGATTTGGGACATTACCATAATTATCATTATACGTATTGTGTATTTAATGATATGGAATATTCTAAAAATTGTTGAACAATATTAAAAGACTTAATTGCGTTTTCTGTACAATATTAAGAAAACAACATTTAAAGCTTTTATTTTCCAGAAATTATTATTTTACGCAGGATTAAGTAAAACTGAACTCCTCTTTTTTCTCAATGACAGAGAGCTCAGTAAATCTATATAAGACAAATCTTTTTTTTTAAACTAATAAGTTTCAATGGTTTTATATAAAAATGACATAAAAAAGTTTTTCTTTACACGTATAATATTTTAACTAGAGGTAGCTTTGTAAATTCAAACAGCAGCAAAAGACAGCAAAAGTTTGTCATTTGGTTTTTTTCTCATTTTTAGAGTGGTTATTTTCTAAAAATAGCCTCGTTTGTATAGAAAATTAAATGTTTCTTGTTTCGAGCACTGAAGTTGTTCGTAAATATATGATGTATCTATGTGGTTACTTTTAACTCGATTTTCATGCGCCGTGAATTGACCATTCGATATTATAAAACTAATATCTCTAAAAGATATTATAAGTGTATAGGAAATTCTCATGAAATCTCAAAATTCTTGTCCTTTCATTTGTTACAAAAATCTAACCGATATAGGATGGTAATTGTTTTTCTCCTGAAAACAACATTGCTGAGACTAATAACTACTGAAGACGAATATTTAAATCAAAATATTTCCAGACAATTTGTTTAAAAATTTTTCTGATCAATTAAAAATACAAAAACGAATGAATACTCAAACATTTTTCAAATTTGTCATAAAAAGTAACTGTTTATAAGTAAAAAGTTTACTGTTAGTAGTACGTCTTGTGAGTCCGCACGGGTATGCACCACCACCCTGCCTATTTCTGCCGTGAAGCAGTAATGCGTTCCGATTTGAAGGTGGGCTAGCCGTTGTACTGTAAAAACTGAGACCCTAGAACTCATGTTTCAAGGTGGGTGGCGGCATTTACGTTGTAGATGTCTATGGGCTCCGGTAACTCCAGGTGGGCCGTGAGCTCGTCCACCTATCTAGGCTATAAAAAAAATTATGAACTAATTTTCTAACGTATTTTTTACAAGTTTCCTATATAAAAAAAAAACATTTTCTCAATGCCTTACCGACAGTAAATACATCCTTTCTGGCTTTTGCTGCCTTTGCTCGCCCACTTGCCCCGGAAAAGCTGGAAAGGCCTCCAGGCCACCAGTAAATTCTCAAACATTAAAAAAAAGTCGATACATGAAAGCACTTGTAAGTATTAATGAACGCCCTCATATTATTAGTATACATAGTACAGTGTGTGGTTAATGGATATTCAAAATGAGAACTTAACTGATCACATTAACTCGTATTTCACCAGACAAGTAAAATGAAATTTTTCGTCTCAAAATTAATGAGACTCGAAAAAGAACGTCGATTTTTTTGGCCCTTCATCGCCCCACGCAACCCTTCACCGCGGCCAGGAATCACAGGCGACACGGGGGCTGTAAAAATTTACAACATTCACATCCGCAAGCATAACGTCTGACTGCTATTGTGATGCTGATGCCAACGGGTATTGCATTGACAGATATGCATATGGCTCTCAAATATTCACGGATAACATTCATTGTATTAGATTATCGTTATTTTAGTGTGTACTGGTAGTAGGACGTGTGAATCCGCATGGGAGGCACCACCACTCTGCCTATTTCGGCCGTGAAGCAGTAATGCGTTTCGATTTGAAGGTGGGGTAGCCGTTGTACTGTAAAAACTGAGACCTAAGAACTAATATCTCAAGTTAGGTGGCAACATTTACGTTGTAGATGTCTATGGGCTCCTGTAACCACTTGACATCCGGTGGGCTGTAACCACTTAATACCGGGTGAGTCGTGAGCTCGTCCACCCACCAAAGAAATAAAAAAAAAAGATGTGTGGTGTCGTGGGACACCGGATAGGAACGAAGTTCCTTATTATAAAAATATTAATTTTAAGTTCTATTCGAGGTATAAAGAAAATAATTACTCGGGTATACATTTTATACTATGATTTTTTTATTGATATAAATGAAAAAAAAGTACTTTACAAAGTTATCAACTTTATTTTATTCACAATGATTTATAAAAATTATGTAATAAAGATATGTTATTTTTTGTACGTTATTATAAAGTTAAGTCGTACACTGTGTGCATTACTAATAAAAATCTTACGTTACGGACGCTTTTTCCCGGTTAGGCTACCCCTCCGCATCGTCCCATAAGAAACTTCGTTCCAAAAATAAAAACTCACGCAACCTTAAGGAGCGACAGCTTAAAGTTTTCTAGCATAATCAGCATCGGAATTTGCTTTAAAAAATAAATATTTTTATAAACGTATTTTCTAAAATATACCGAAGATTGAGTGATAATTTTACTCCAAAGCTTTTACAAATGATTTTCAAATAAAATTGCAATTGAATACCAAATCCCTAGTTTGAGAATCGTATACCAAAGCTTAAACAGTTTAAGCTCACGTTAACGACTTCGATAAAAGCGACTAATGCGGTTTTTAACGAAGCTCGAACAAACACACAACATTTTTTATAGTTTTCAATACCTTTATATATATAACATGTACATAGAATCCGTATCGTAGGGGTTGAAGACAATGAAAATTTATCGTTGTGTTCGAAGTGTTTGATATATGTGATACCTATAGTATATATCAACTACAACGACTTACCTGATGGTTACTGGTCACCATCGCATGCACCCATCGATATCAGCAATGCCAGGGACACAGGCAAGCCAGTGTCAACGCTGTGGAAGGGAAGCTCATTAAAGACCCAAGTATGTGGCAAAAATATTTCTGAAAATCGAACTGTGCATGAACACACGTGCAAGAAAATGATAATCTCGAATAATTCCGCAGAGCACCCCCATAGAATTTGTAATAATTTAAAAAAATATATAGTGTATTTGAGAATATTACGAATATAGGCATCGTAAACATATTCGATTACTTATTTCTTAAAAAGTATTAGCTCGAAATTATTACAGTACACATCACGACAACTGTTATATTTTATTAACTGGTGGTAGGACCACTTGTGAGTCCGCGCGGATAGGTACCACCGCCCTGCTTATTTCTGCCGTGAAGCAGTACCTAATGCGTTTCGGTTTGAAGGGTGGGGTAGCCGTTGTAACTATACTGAGACTTTAGAACTTGTATCTCAAGGTGGGTGGCGCGTCTACGTTGTGGATGTCTATGGGCTCCAGTAACCACTTAACATCAGGTGGGCTGTGAGCTCGTCCACCCATCTAAGCAATAAAAAAAAAAAAAAAAAAAAAAAAAAAAAAAAACCTATGTTTAATTCGAGAAACAGAAGTTGTTTCAGATAGTATAGATGATCTGTACTCCGGTGGCGGGCGCTGTGATGGGTTTTTTTATTGCCTTTGTAGGCTATGCGTATACAGCCCATCTGATGGTAAGTGGTTACCGCATGGACCTCAGCAATGCCAGGGCCACAACCAAAACTCTGCCTACTAAAAGGAGATGAAGGAAAGCAAGGAAGGATTTAGAGCACTTAATTCCTTCCTTAACTTTATGTTAGTGGCCATTGGTCCAGCAGTGGAAGAATTTGAACCAGTAACAGTGTGATTTAAATCGTCTTTAGCGCCACTTTCTCTTAGCAAGAACAAATTTTGTATTGATCCATCTCACATTGTTACCCCATAATTACTCCTGCCATTGGACTTATGATCCCAAAAAAAAACCCGAACACCGCTATTGAAGAATCTTTCCGAATAAATTCTTTACAATATCATCGACCGAGCAATCCATTTCAGCGATCGCAATCTCCATATTGAATGAGTCTAGTTGAAGTTTTTTTTTTTTGTTGTTCCCATCCAAATGGATTGGAACTGATATAATACCATTTGAAAAACCTATTGTCGAGATAGAAAAGCTTGAAAATTTACATTAATTTTATAAGTGCTTTAATCTATACTTATTAATATTATAAAGCTGAAGAGTTTGTGTGAACGCGCGGTCCGATTTGAAAAATTGTTTCAGTGTTAGTTAGCCCATTTATTGAGGAAGGCTATATAACATCACGGTAAGACCAATACAAGGGAGCACCAATAAATAATGTTTCAAAATAGGGGTTTATGGCTCCTTAACGTTCTATAATTCAAAAATATTTTCACTTTCTACGTAAATTAAGTGGGGGGTAAAATTTAGCATTATGCCAAAGTAACTATTCCACGAACGGAGTCGCGTGCAAAAGCTAGAAATAAATATGTCAAAATCTCAATATTTTCGAACCTGCTGTTTGTAACTTTTTGTTTTTAATGTATTTTCTATTGGAAGAGCACTGAGATATCATTTGAAATGTTCTCGTCATCTCCATTTTGCTAACTCGACCAACCACTAGATAAATTTTTATCCGACTACCCTCAACATGGATGCGCATCCAGTGCGTCTCCACAAAACAATTTCATCACGTACCCTCCGTCTCTAAAATGAACTTCCCATACGTTATGTTATAGTCCTACATTGTGGATACACTATTAACCCACTTATTACCAATTTATTCGTAAGCTCATTTACTCATCTAGAGCAATAAAAAACACGTAAAATGAAAATTTACGGAATTAGCAGTTTTGTTAACCTCGCCAAATAACTATTATGTAACATGTTAGTACATGTGTCTATTTCTTATCTCTTATCTCGTATCGTATCTTCGTATCTTCTCAGGAATATAGTACAACGGCTATCCCGTCCTTCAAACAGAAACGCGTTACTGTTTTGCGGCAGAAATAGGTGGAGTGATAGTACCTAGCCGTATGGGTTCAAAATACTACCTACCACCACATATTCACTAACTGATTCTGTTCCAAGACTGTAATAGGTCACCCATACATAGATACCTCGACCATATCCAACAAAAAAAAATCTGCCATATAATATCGTCCATAAAAGTCCAGTCTTCATCACAAATCTTATTTCGCAACATGCTGAATAGGTAATCTAATCTAAATTTGACATATTATTGATTTCTTTTTACATAAATAATGTTCAAATTCTGTCAACGAATACATAGTTGGTCTGCTCTGTATCGAACACATCGATACAAGATCTAATAAACTCCATGCAGACGATGCACAAATTTATTGTTATCAACACATAAATAAGAAGTAAACTGCATCTATAATACCATCGGCACACGGAACCCTTTCGATTCAACTTCGGAAGTCAATCGGCTGTATCGTAAAAGTTTACGAGTGACTTCCTACAAATTAATGTTACATGACCGACGCTAGGACTTCATGTATGTGAAATCATTAATTCTGTATATTATCTATCTTACTTAAGAGAGCTTGGAGATCACTCAAACACAGAGATAACATGGACATATTGATTTATTTTTAAAATGTATCTAATCTTCAGAGCGGCTTATTACCACTGGGACTTTTTGGCGGGAACGCGAGGAGTGAAGCTGTGTGATTTGTTTTATTCTGTCTATTTAGTGTTTCTTCAGGTTTAAATTTGTAATAACGCTGGTTTATTAACTGTTTAATATCTATGAAAATGCACAAATGTGGGAAAATGAAACAAAGCCGCTGAACGTAACTTCTCGGGATCCTCCAAAAAGTTCACTGAAAAAGTCTCAGTAAATAACCACCATTTTACTGAGATTATATTATTTCATCCCATATCATTTCATTTCACTTCATATTATCATTTGCAGTATTAATTACTCATTTATTTATACCGTCCCACGCTGCTAATTTAATTCATACTTACACTAATATTAGTATGTAATGGCCAACATGGACAGTTTCCTTCGTTTTTTATTATTCANTTCACTGAAAAAGTCTCAGTAAATAACCACCATTTTACTGAGATTATATTATTTCATCCCATATCATTTCATTTCACTTCATATTATCATTTGCAGTATTAATTACTCATTTATTTATACCGTCCCACGCTGCTAATTTAATTCATACTTACACTAATATTAGTATGTAATGGCCAACATGGACAGTTTCCTTCGTTTTTTATTATTCATAAACTGTAAATAATTAAAACGGCAAATTATAAAAATCTTATTACTTGACACTGGCTAATGCACAAACCGTGCCGGAGCCAAAATTAATGAAGAAGAAAAAGTACGACTGCGCGCCGCCCTTAGTTGTGTGAGTGACCAATCTGTATACGCGTCAATGTAGGCTATACGTAGCTAACGTAGCTACTGACCGCTACGTCGGGTACACACACTAACGAAAATGTGTACTTACGATTACAACTACAAATAAAGGCCACGCGCGCTCATACTTTGCATCAACTATAACACGTTGATCGCCAGCCTAGGAACCATGCTTAGCCCAGTGGGCCGCAACAAAGGCCCTGTGACCACAAATAAGTCGGGTTCAGAGGTCCGTCACGGACACTATGTGTCAGCCATTGGACATCTCTCGGAAAACAATGAGTAGTAACTGTTTCCGTAAATCGTGCACCGTTTTAGAGTTGTTTCTTTACAATATTTGCGACATCTCAACGATTTTAGACGATTCTACTTAAATGGCCATGGCCTTAAGAACGTAGACGCTTTTTATAAATATATTGCGAACGAGGTAATGAAGCCGTGGAAATTAAATAGAGGAGAACATATTTCACTCTGTAAAAAAAACACCTCTGCAAAGTATGTGTAAGTTACGTTTCCTTTGGAAATTGAACCTTAATTTAGCTCCGCTGGTGATTTTTCGATACATAAATATGATGGGTTCGTTTCTGACAATCGCTAGAGAGCCGTTGAATAAATTATAGATAAAAAGAACTACTGATTATCTTCCAATCGTACATAGACTCCCATCCGACTATCTACGGTGGAAACGAATAAGAGAAGAACTTTCGTGGTCTTGTTCAGGCCAATGGACCATGACCCTTATCTTTTGAGCATTAATAAGCCCAGTATGTTCTTCTATTATATAACCTAGCCTCGCGTAACGGCAAATCACAACAACACGTGTCCACAATAAAATAAATAACATCGGAACAATTTCAAAAAAATGTTCATATCCCAACAATTTGTTACCAACATAGTAAGCTAAATTTACAAGGGAAATTCAACTTTATTGCACTGTACTAAGCTCGAAGCACGTGCAGTTTTATACAGGGTGTGCTATAAAGTGGGCGTCGATACAATAAATTTTAAATCCATTAGTAGTTGAGAGTACACATGTTAGGGGTCGCAATTACACTCCATTTAACATTACGATGTTTAAATTCAATGAATTGTTACCTCCGTTGAGTTTTAAATGCCTCTAAGGAGTTCTAAATTTTAAAAAGTTTCGTTCAAATTGAATTCTATCAAAATATCAGATGATATTTTTTGTTTAAAATGTAGACAAACATAAAAAAAATATTATAGGAGAAAATCGAATTATCATTAGTGTAAATTTTGCGATCATGTCATGCTTAATGCTAAAAAAGTCTGTTAAGGTTCTTACATATATGTATGGAAGCTATAGACAGACTGAGAAAAAAAAAACAATCATATCTCTTTGACAAACAACAAAATAAATATTCCCCATTCAACAGTCATAAACTAAGATTTTCCATTTTGTTATGGGTTCCGTATTAACACAAATACGAAACAAGAGAGTGTAGATACAGCATACAATAAAATAAGGATTTAGATATCTTAATAGGCAATTATAAAGATACACCAATTCCAATGTGTTTATCAACAAAACCGAATAACTTTCTTAAAGATACTACTAATAATACAATAGAAAGTAAGTCACTAATTACTAACCAACAAGGCGAACAATGATAATTTAAATTAATCAAAAGCAATAATAATTAATTACAACGACAGACAAGACACTGGTGGTAGCTTTTACTGGTGGTAGGACGGGAGTCCGCACGGGGAGGTACTACCGCCCTGGCTATTTCTGTCGTGAAGCAGTAATGCTTTTCGGTTTGAAGGATGGGGCAGACTTTATAACTATACTGGGATCTTACAACTCATATCTCAAGGTGGGTGGCGGCATTTACGTTGTAGATGTCTTTGGGCTCCGGTAACCACTTAACACCAGGTGGGCTGTGAGCTCATCCACACATCTATGCAATAAAAGAATAAAATAAAAAAGACACAAATTGTATACATACTTCATTCACGTCACTACGTATCTTAATTTTACAGTATGCAACAAAACGTTTGTATATGTCCGATATTCTTAAGTTCATAGTTCGAACAAGCTCTCTCTGTAATAAGTTACCAAATAATATAATTACATTCTAATATACTAAAACGTGATCACTCAAGCGTTCCGATTCAATAAACACTTGAGTCCGTACAATAATTGCGTTTCCCTACGAAATATGATTCTTTTGTCGAAATTCGATTTACGTAAAAAAAAAACATTCTCAACCCTTCGTCGAGTCTTTCATGTGTGGAAAACATTAGTGTCATTGCAAAAAAAAACACATAGCCACACAATAACGTCATACTGACGTTTATCTTTTTTTTTAAGAATATCGATAAAGGGTTCCTCGGCCATGTGTTTTCTTTACGGAGCGGAGGCTAGAATCAATCATATATGGATTTTGGTTAAAATATAAAAAGTGAAATAAAAACATATTATTATTATGTACGTAATATATGCAAACAGTGAAATATGTATTAACAACAGATTTTAATTATACATTTCTCACGGCTGTTATATTTTCAATTTTAATACGTTTTACGTATAAAATACACAGATAATAATGGACGCGATTGAATTGAAGTCGCTAATTATCTTCCCGCCAAAACTTCCCCTTGACATTTCGGTTTTTTTTTACATTTATTTGTATCACGATTGTATTTTTGTGATGGATTATGTTTATTGTTTGTTAATCGATTGTTTGCGGTGAGACGATTACGGTCGGTTTAAAATCAAATAGCATTTTCGCAAAACACACACAATATCATTAATTATACTAAACAGACACACCTCTTACATTAAAATGTAGCTACCATTTATAAAGACTTTTGTCATTTAAATTTTCTTTTTACATTTATTTTGTTTGACGAACCCTAAAATAGTTGAAAGGGTTGATGATTATCCAAGGTATGAGTTGTTGAAGGCTCCGCAATATACGGAATAAAAATACGTATTGAAGGATATCTGTGCTCACAGCCCAGCAACAAACGAAAGCGACTTATAATTATTATATATTTTTTTGCTTAGATGGGTGGACGAGCTCACAGCCCACCTGGTGTCAAGTGGTTACTGGAGCCCTTAGACATCCACAACGTAAATGCGCCACCCACCTTGAGATATAAGTTCTGAGGTCTCAAGTATAGTTAAATCGGCTGCCCCACCCTTCGAACCGAAACGCATTACTGCTTCACGGCAGAAATAGGCAGGGTGGTGGTACCCACCCGCGCGGACTCACAAGAGGTCCTACCACCAGTAATTACGCAAATTATAATTTTGCGGGTTTGATTTTTATGACACGGTGTTATTCCTTCACCGTGAAAGTCAATCATGAACATTTGTTAAGTACATATTTCATTAGAAAAATTGGTACCCGTCTGCGAGATTTGAACACCGGTGCATCGCTCAACACGAATGCACCGGACGTCTTATCCTTTAGGCCACGACGACTTTTTTATAATGTAATAATGCTCTTTCTGTATGTATTACTTGTACGTACCTACATGAATAGAGTCAAAGGTCGTTTTCGTTCGAATAAATACAAAATTAACGAAGTGACACCACCATTGACTGCGTGAACGAATAAAAACGTCAAACCGAAGTGGCCAAAGAGAAATAGCGTAGATTTTACAAAAACGATCTAACTTCAGCGTGTCGAATTCATGCCCTTTGACACTTGTATCCAGAGAAATCCCTTTAAAAGTACATTGCCCGTGAATGTTCGGGTCATTTGGATTCGGTCACACCTAATTTTGATGTTAAATTATGCTCTATGATGCCCAAAAATTTATTGTTCTCGAAGGTTTTCTCGAAAGGTAAACATTATTAAAGCATTCAAGCTTCATGAGGTTTTTTTCAGGTTTCTAAAGATTGTCGTGAATTATATCTACTATTATAAAATTATGTTTTATATAACGGTTTTTTTACCAATAAAAATTATCTATATACGTGAAGCAAAAACTTTGTACCCCTTTTACGAAAATTGCGCGGACGGAGGATTATGAGCTTTCCCACGCTTATAGAGAATATAGAGAAGGAGTGCAGAATGCTATTTTTTTGTTATTATGTATTATTAATACATTAAATCAATAAAATAAACATTACACACACTACCATGTATTTGACACGCACATATATAACTATATATACACTTTGTGTTTATTGTCAAACATTTTGTTATTGCTTAAAGCCTGTGGTCAAATTGAGAATAGATTAGTATTGTTTGTCTATCTTTTATTTGCCTATAGTAGTCTAGAAATATAATATAATAAATAAAATATAAAAATAGAAAAGACTCAACGTCTATCCACAACCCGCCTACAAATAATATTGCGGTATTTTGGTCATGTTGCACGCAGGGACACCAGCAATTTGGAACGCCTTGTGGTGACCGGTAAAATAGAGGGAAAAAGGCCTAGGGGTAGAGGTCCCAAACGATGATCGGACCAAATAGTGGAGGAACTGGGGGTACCTGTCAGCGACGCACTCCACCAAGCTACAAAACGGGATCGATGGAGACAGCTGGTTGACGGAATCAAACGGAGTCACGATCCTCAGCAGTGAGGGACCGACCAAAGAGAGAGAGATAGAAGTCTAGGCAAAATCTGTGTTTACAGAAGTGTAATAGTCTTTGACAATAGAACTATAATAATGTTTAAGCTTATAATTTCAATTAATTATAGTCGAATTTACTGTGGGACCACATCTAATGATATAAGAGTTTAATTTCAATATTATCAAGCTTAATTTTAACTGTTTTTTCTTTCATTTTTCTTTCGAACACCCGTTTAAGAAAAAGAAAAACAGTGTCGTTTTCAGTCTAGACAAGACCATATAAATTTACATAAACGTATTCAAACATAATAAGATGCATTATTATGTCGTAATCTTTTAACCCTGCAAATTCATAGTGGTCAATACAGTCCGAAACATTAAACATTTAATAACCATTGCCTAACTAATGTCATCACGGCTTTGCTAGAACATTTCTGAAGTCATGGAAACCACGTGCAGTCGTTTTTGGGGTCGTAATTTAATTGGCGAATCTTGATATTAATAGGTTGGGGAAAAGTTTCTTCGCATTTTTTAAGAAAATTCACAACATTTTCCTAATTTGAATTTGGAATTGTCTTCTTTAAAATTTAAACTTTTAATGATATCAAAATCAGCCAGATACAAATAGTATAGTCAAAGAGATTTTATTACAAGTTCATACATACTATAATGCGAAAAGACTTTTTCGCTAACCTATTATTTTGCTTATATTTACGAGTTCTACGTATTTTTCATTCAATAAACTAAAAACAAGATGATGTTGCTAAGCATTAAAATCCCAATTCCTAATACAACTTAAGTATTAAATAAAAAAAAGTACGCGAATACCACTACTGTACACACTCGTATAATTTGATTAACAATTTAGCATAAAATTCGTAAATAGTAGAACAATTTGTGAATGTTGGTTAACAACACAAAATACATTCTATTAGGAAATTGACTTAAAGAAGTATTGAGTCAATGTAATAGTGAGAGAGTAGCATAGATATTATAAGTACGTGAAAAATATACAAATTCAAACCCTTTTAAACAGAGAAGGGTTACAACAATTAAGACTAATTAATTAACTAAGCTGCGATGCTATCATCGGATCGTCCCTTGTTTGACAGTTACATGACAGTGACACGATGTGGGCTGTCAAACAACACCTTTATTATCTGTGGACTCAAATTTCGGATGCCTAATAATTTTAAAATCTGATATAGTTTAATTTAATTAGTAATTTGATGACATACAAAAAAAAAACAGATTAAATTGTATATACAGAAATGATTGTATGAAATTATTTTTAGTATCTAATATGAAATTAATAAAAATCTCATTCACAGCACTCATTAAGGATTAATAGTATAAACAAATTTTATGAACTAGCAACTTAAGTCAGTGAATAAAACTGATGGACTCGAGTCACAGGATACAGCACTTGATTAAATACTTGTGATATTATGTCGTAATCAGTAAAAATTTAAAATATTTCTCTTGCGATTTTTTTTTCATATCACTCTTGTTAGATAAATGTTATATTTACGCTCATTCACATTTGAAGGTTTTCCAAAAGGAATTATATATTATTATATATAATTATTTACTTGATGATTAATTTTGTTCATAAAACTACAAACGTTAGATAAGAGAAGCGAGTGAACAGTTCCGCGGTAACCGTACTCGTCGTCGGTAACCGTACTCGTCGAACTCGACAAAGAGTTCGCCGTGCAACCTAACCCATGAATCAGCTCGCTGAGTTTCTCGCCAGATCTTCTCAGCGGGTCGCGATTCCGATCCGGTAGTAGATTCATTCGCGAAGCAGCTGCTCTTGAGCTGTTAGGTCTCCTTCGGAGGCGCTCGGGTAGCTGTTAGCAAATCCCACTCCTCCTGGCTGAGCCTTTGCTCGCCCACCTGTCCTGGTGAAACTGGAAAGGCCTCCGGGACACCAGTAATCCTTCAATCATAAAAAAAAAAAAAGTGAACAGTTCCTAAATATTTCATTCGCCATTTATTAAAAAATCATTTTTGTGTACTTATACCATTTCAAGTACCATTAACAACAACTATTTATCAATAAATCCACTTTTGACATTACAAAAGAAGCATCAACTCTATATTAATGTCAATAAAAATCAATCGATTCATGCGAACTGTCAAAATGACAACTACTGTAAGGGTAAAATCAATAAATCTGTATCTGTCTTTGTCGCTCGCGCCTTCGTTGGTAAGGAGTGAAAGGGATAAAACTGTATGTAAGAACGTATTTCGATTTTAAAATCGTGTCAAAATAAATTACGTGTTAATGACGCAAAATAAATGTCCGAATTATTTTAATGGTGTGATGGAAAGATCGGAGATACTCTCAGGGTTTTCAATTTCAATTACAAAATACTTTCAAATATCAAATATTGAAATCGAACAATTTTTTTTGAGAAGGCGCCTGGCTTTACCTTTTCCCGATCCACTAATGGTGCTTTTAGGTACCCCAAGAACCGGTCATCGAACCCGCAGCTTGCAACGAAGGGCTCAACGAGTAAATTAACCCACAGACACAGCCTACTCACATTCTCGCCGGATCTTCTTAGTGGGTCGCGTTTCCGATCTGGTGGTAATTCTGCGAAGCACTGCTCTTACTAGAGTTCGTGTTAACAACAACGTCAGGTTTGAGCCCTTTGAGCTGACCTACTCACCTGGTGACGCTGATTTGGTCTCTCAAGACCATCAGCTTAGGTCGGAAAAATATCTTCTTTTATTCTTGCCACGTCATCTGCAATGACTTAGTAACTTGTGTACTAAACATTACACACAAAGCCTCCTGCATTGGGCGTTTTGAACTATAAATAAGGATATTGGACATAATATAAATCCCTTTTCAGCTTATTTTTACCACCTTGAAATATGTAGAGTTTCCACAATAAATAGCTTTGCATACTACTTAGTAATTTTGGTGCTACGTGCTAATTTTTTAATTCCCTTCGCCTAATACTAAAAAAACTTTTATCTATCCAATTAAGGGAAAAAAATACAGTATGTTTTATGACATCCAATAAAAAGAACGCGTATTTTCAAGAGGGAGATATAAAATTTAAGTAGTTCGGACTCACTCAAAAATATCGAAATAAAACTACACAGATCGTAAATGTGGGTAAATAATACAAAATACAATAAGTTGGGATATTGGTCGAGAGTAGTATTGAGTTGGTGACACAACGAGTGAGTTTTATTTTTTATTTTCTTAGTGTAGGTATGTTCAGGCTATCTAGGAGCCCACGGGGTTCTTATCGGAGTACGTATAAAGTACAATGTAAATGACGTATTTCCATATGTTTTACGACTATCATACTCCTTAAATTGAAATCACTAGACGCTCTGCCAATAGTATGATTAAATAAAAATAAAACAAATTGTTCTGTAGAACTCTATTCTGTAACGCGTTGAGAACGATGCTCGACTGATGTAAAGGCCCTCTCTCCTAGTAAAAAAAGCCGAGTCGCTGTCTGTTTGTGCAGCAGATTGGCCGAGATTTTTAATTCAAAATTCCAAAAAACAGGGATGAATTTCTTGTTATTCGAATTAATTACATTTATTATTGTTATGAATAGATGATTACATATTTTATCAGACCAATAAAAAAAAACAACTTGATTATTTTGAAGAAAGTACCCGGTGTGCAACAAGCTTGTTATCTTGTCGTCATAAGGACGCGTTCACACCGCGGCTAGTCGCAGTCGTAAACATTTACGACTGTAGAGGGATTAGAAGGGGCGTCGCGGGTTTTCGCGTCTTTATTAAAAAAATAAAAATCATTATTAGATGTGTTGTGTATCGTGACAATAGCTACTATTTTCTATTTATTCTCATCTGATATATTAGTTAGTTTGAGTAACAAGTATGGCTCACAAAACTATGCTAATCGGACAAAGGTAATTATTATTCTTCGAGATCTCGACAACGCAGTACTCGTTTTATCTATAAGCTATCATTTTTTAGTGTGTGCTGCTTTAAAATGCCAGCTTGAAAACGGTTTTACCAATACACTTTTATTTATTTCCGGCATGATTTCGTTATCCCTTCGGCGCGGAAGTCAACCAACGGCGGATCCAGGGGGGGTCATGGGGGTCATGGGGGTCATGACCCCCCCCCCTGAGCTAGTTCCAGGACTTGAACTAACTTGGACTAATTGAAGAACATCATGATTTATTTATTATCTATTGTTATCAAAATTAAATTAAGTATAAGTTCTTAACTTGCCCACGACTATGTGACCCCCTCCTGGCGCCAAAGCTGGATCCGCCCTTGAAGTCAACCTTTGTTAGGTACATATCTATTTAGAACAGTCGGTGATAGTGTCAGGATACAGTCGTAGCATTAATATATCGAGTGATCCATGAGAACACGCAAGTTTCTTAGCCGATATCTGTTCGTTTTTTTCGTCTAAGGGGCTATTCCAGCTTTGCGCGGACGGGTAGGTGAACTCTAGAGCTCAACCTGAGATTGCTAACACTAGCCTTAGCAGGCGCAGTGCTTTACAGAATAGAGAATACCATTGAATCGCGACCCACTGAGATTATCCGGCGAGAAACTCAGAGGGTCGTGTCTATGGGCTAGTTCGCTCGCCGAGCTTTTCAACGTAATTGAAGATGACCGATTTGTTCATTTTCTTCAGTTAAAACGTTATACAAGTCTCGAGCACAGAGAACTGGTGGTAGTAGCACAGATAACTTTATACTGATGGTAGGACCTCTTGGGAGTACGCACGGGTAGGTACCACCACCCTGCCTATTTCTGCCGTGAAGCAGTCATGCGTTTCGGTTTGAAGGGTAGGGCAGCCGTTGCAAATATACTTGAGACCTTAGAACTTCTATCTCAAGGTGCGTAGCGCATTTACGTTGTAGATCCGTCGTCCACCCATCTAAGCAATTAAAAAAAAAAGTATTCGAGTAATATACTAGAAACGCTTACAGATGAGTTTTAATAAATGTGTGCTATTAATTTACTTAACGATAATAACATTAAGAAACTACGATACGTATAACAATAACAAACCTAATATTTCTGTTTCGAACAGTGAGAATAACAAACACTCCTTGTTCCCACAGATCTAAATATTATTATCTGTAAATGGATAGAGCACGGTGACCGGTCGAAATCCGATTACTGACCGCTGGTCATTCGTTCTCTTTGTACGATACAAGAAAATTGGATAAAACCGGTACAGCTTGGAGAGATTTTGTGAGCGTGGGTTGAGAATACGTTGGACTCGGTGGTGAAGTATTAACTAAGGTAATCAAATTATTCGAAATAGTTTTCCCGGTAGTATTTAAAAGATATACCCTGTGCTTAAGCGCGCGGTTTTTTTTCATTTTCTCCTACATATTTTAGTAACATCGAAGAGCTATACTAGATTCACGGGGTCAGTAGGTGAACTCACGGCTCTAACCTGACGACGTTGCTAATACTAACCCTAGCAAGGGTAGTGCTTCGCAGAATCTACCACCGGATCGGAAACGCGATCCACTGAGAAAATCCGGCGACAAACTCAGTGGGCTGTGTCTATAGGTTAAACGCGCGTAGTGTCTTGTAAGTAATAGCCTACATTTTCTCAAGTTGAGCCGGTAAGGTCACCTACCAGTCCGAAAGTAGCTGGCGTAGCTAGAATAGCCACTTAGGCTGCCAGCAGTTAGATAGAAACAGAATAAACTGTACTAGTTTATTCTATTTAAGTTAAGTTAGACCTTAATTAATTTATCATTGATGACGAAAAATCGGCATTGTAGGGTTTTAATGAGTCGTACATAAGTTCAAATGTATTTAAGTTTGATGAGGACGTTAACTTCTTAACTTCGTTAACTGGTGGTAGGACTTCTTGTCACTGGTGGTAGGACCTCTTGTGAGTCCGCGCGGGTAGGTACCACCACCCTGCCTATTTCTGTCGTGAAGCAGTAATGCATTTCGGTTTGAAGGGTGGGGCAGCCGTTGTAACTATACTGAGATCTTAGAACTTATATCTCAAGGTACCCACCTTTTTACGTTGCATTTACGTTGTAGATGTCCATGGGTTCGAGTAACCACTTAACACCAGGTGGACTGTGAGCTCGTCCACCCAACTAAGCAATAAAAAAAAAATATTTCTTCAAATTTTTTAAATTTCAATTTCAATTCGGTAGTATTTATTTTCGAGATTCTCTCTTAAATAATTTCCATTAAAATACAAACGAAACTAATAATGTTTTTCCCTTCAATTTTTCAGTAAGTGTTTATCGAACGAACCGTCTTCTAAATAACATTGAGATAACAGTGAAGTAAGAATTGCTGCGACAATAACGCTCGCCGGAGGACCCGATAAATGCGGGAGGTGGAAACCCTACTACTGGCGAACGATGATAGAATAGCATGGATATGCCAAAATGATCAACTTTTAAAAAAGTTTTGAAAAATAATTACCTATAAAAAATGTACTAACATTTTTTTATGTCAAATAGTCAAAGCAATTGATGATTTGAATATGTATTCATATTTTTTTAGATCGATTATTTGCATTGTAGCTTGTCCGGTCGTGCGGTAAGTTCCAGCAGTTCAGAGACGCCAAATTACACAGAGTTTTACTTTGATATACATATATAGAAGAAACTTTGATAGGTTTACGTTACAAACTAACAAAGGTTTTCAAACTGAAAAAAAAAAAAAAAAAAAACCACTTAGAAGATAGAACAGTAGCTCGAAAATATAGAGAGTTATAAGTCTTCGGATTAATAGAAATGGTAATCGATATCACATAAGACCCTGTATTAAGTGAGACCTATTAAGAATACCTATTTTATCACGAATTATAATGTCACAATAAAAATATATTATGTTTTGGAAAATTGCCGACGACATCTATGTTAACATTACCAACAGTTTTCCTCAAAAGGAAAATCTTCATCGAAACTAAGAAAATATTGGATAGAGATTAGGCCATATACTTTTATTGGGTTTTTCCACTATATTTATTTAATGTTCTTACCGGGAAATGATTGTAGCAAAAACTCGGCACTTATCCGTTTCAAAATAAATCTTTTTGTTTGTCTAATATTTTTTCGGCTTTTTTCTTTGGTTCGCGTTCGTGTGGTTTTGCGATACTTAGATGTGGTTGATATTAATTTATCACGAAAGGAATTGTGTTATGTGGTCTTTATTCGGCGCTGTATAAATATTGATGGTGTTTCGTGATTTTGAAACCTTTTTGAAACCTTTTGTTGGATTGAGAACATTTGAAATTTATTTCTAAAAGAGATTTTTCACATTTTCTTGGATATTAAAAATAAATCTACCTAAATAACGTAATTTAAAAGAAAAACGACAAATAAAACGGATAAAGAGTTATAAAAAAAATGAAATAATAAAAACTGAGATATATATATATACAATAAATAAATATATATATACCATTTGTATTGTAGTTTTCTACAAACGGAAGTCGGTCGGTGGTCGGTCGCGGTGATCTTGCAGCGTCGTAAAATTTTATGATAACGCTGTACGCACGTGTAATGTCGCTGCACGCGACCCTCGCCCGTGACAGTGATGGCACATCATATTTACGATGTCCGTCAATTTATTGATGTAGTACTCGAACAGTGGGATATATCGATGATTTCAAGTCGATGTTAAGATTGTAACAGTCGAAATATCAATTAGAAGACTTAACTGCAAATGAATAACAAATAATTTACAACCGTAAAACTGAATGTAATTGGTTATCAACTATAACGCGTTAAGGCTAAATTTTTGGTACAGCTACTGATGGGTTTCGTGGACAGATCAAAAGCCTGTAATACTTTCTTCTAGATTTTGATTTGAATTCTAACAGACTATCTTATGGCATTGTTAGTCTCTTGTATATTGGCATTATCACCTATTTCACTAAATGATAGCATTACAATTAAAAAGTATTTCATACGTATATTTTGACCGACGTTTTTGTGAACGCCAACACCTACCCTGAGAGTTGAAGTCAAAGTTTCAATATCAAACAACACGCCCACTGTAAATAAACATAAAAATAATAGTTGACACATCTCCAAATGAATTATCATTTAAAACAATCGATAATCGATATAACAGGTTCACATCACTACACTCAAAGCGACTAAATTCTATCACAATGGCGTTGTAAAAGCACACTTATTGTTTATCGCTAATAAATATCGTGAACTCGTCAATATTACTGCTGAATTAATTCAAACGTGTGCGCTTAATGAAGACAGGATTTTATGTTCTATTTACACTCCAATGCGTGATTCTCATATAATTTAAAATCGTCTGTTTGTGATTTATTTAATGTCTTCAACATAACCAACATTATCCGTGATTATTTCAATCGGAAAGAGATCGTTAGCAAAAAAAAATATATTTAAATAAATAATTTTTAATCTCGACTTTTTTTTTATTGCTTAGATGAGTGGACGAGCTCACAGCCCACCCGGTGTTAAGTGGTCACTGGAGCCCATAGACGTCCACAATGTAAATGCGCCACCCACCCCGAGATACAAGTTCTAAGGTCTCAAGTATAGTTAGCTGCTGCCTATCTTAGAACATGAGTTCTAAGTCTCAATTTTTACAGTACAATGGCTGACCCAATCTTTAAACCGAAACGCATTACTGCTTCACGGCAGACATAGACAGAGTGATGTTAACCACCCGTGAGGCGTCATATGACGCCCTATGACCAGAGATTACCTGATTTTTAGATTTTTCATTGACGATTGGTTCAAACAGAACTTTATCAGATTGATTAGCTTTCCCAAACAGGAAAAACGAAAACAATACGTTGATAATTTTACTGTTATGTCGGAATGTACCCATTAATCTTGAATGCTGTTAACGACATTATTCTTTATAAAATTATTGTATCTGATTTTACCAGACTACGGTAGACTGTTTTCAGTTACCTTTATTACTATTAATACATACTCGTATAGTCGATTTGTTCGTCTGCCCTTATTCACGAATTTATCTTCAATTATTGAATTCTTATTGTGAAATTTATTTTTCTCTGTATATATGTCATAAGTACAATAAAGAAATATATAATTCGGGTTAACCTGTCCAATTATAGCTTCCAAAGGAAATTTATCTCGTTTTTCCCCATCAATTAGGAAATATAAAAAAAGCAGTTTGGTTTGTATGTATTCCGATAAGAGCTCTTAGCGATAAAACCGCCAATTGTACTTTTTTGTATTTAATGTATTGCACTGTATATTCGTTTTTTGGTGTACAATAAAGAATACTCTCTCTCTCTCTCTCTCTCTATGTATAACACATTCGTATTTATTATACTAGATATCAAAGAACTAAGAGGGAGCCCGTTATAGGAATATTTTCGAAAATTAAGTATATACTAGAGGTTCCGCAGTAGTCGAAATTCGACTATAATTAATTGGAATTGTAAGTTTTTACACTATTATGATTGTATTTTATACTTCTATAATCACAAATTTCGCCAAGGCTACACTATAAAAAAATATTAATAAAGACAAACAATATTTAATCTATTCTAAATCTGACGAAAGACGTCAAGAACAAAAGTTTGACAATAAATAGTATGCATGCATGTGTGCGTCAAATGCATGGTAGTCTGTGTAATGTTTTCTTTATTGATTTAATGTATCTTTTATGAATTATTTTAAAAAAATATTAGCATTATGCACTTCTTCTTTATATTCTCTATAAGTGTGGAAAATTTCATAATCCTCCGTCCGCGCAATTTTCGTAAAAAGTGATACAAAGTTTTTGCTTCACGTATTAATAATAATATATAGATTATTATAAATCGTAAACACGACCGGCCACTGCCCGTCAAATGGTCGTCTAATCCAATTTGTTGGTTCGTGTCGCAAATGTTGAACTTCAGCTAACCACCTAATGGGTTAAGCTCGTATTGTCATGCCCGAACGACAGTGTAATTTGATTATGGACACCATAAAATGGGGTGGTCTATAGCACGTCGTTAGTTCTAGTGGGAAAATGGAATATAGTCATTCTAATATGTCGTTTATATCTATATTTTTTTATCCTTATTTTATGTTGATTATTTAAAAGGTTAATGCCTTACTGTGCAACGTAATTTTGGTTTTACTGTATATTAATAATATATATAGATTGGTGAAATAATTTTTCATAGATTCGTAGGTCGCCCATAAGTTTTTCTATTATTTCATAAAATTCAGTCTGTTTGATTGTTAAAATAAACTTTGATTGAATTATAATACCCAGCCCATATTTCCAATACTTAATGTATTGGAGTATCTTTTGTCTATTTCTGCTTGTTCTAATCTATATAAAATTTAACAATTATATCAAATTTAGTAAAAATTTCCACCAAGCACCCATCCCACCCACCTACCAAACACTACTACACCCTACTACACCCACCTTCCAAAATCACATACCTTTTCAAAATTAGTATTTTTAGAAGTCGTCGTGGCCTAAGAGATAAGACGTATGGTGCATTCGTGTTGAGCGATGCACCTGTGTTCGAATCCCAGGCGGGTACCAATTTTTCTAACGAATTACGTACTCAACAAATGTTAACGATTGACTTCCACGGTGAAGGAATAACATCGTGTAATAAAAGTGAAACCCACAAAATTATAATTAGCGTAATTACTGGTGGTAGGACCTCTTGTAAGTCCGCGCGGGTAGGTACCACCGCCCTGCCTATTTCTGCCGTGAAGCAGTAATGCATTTCGGTTTGAAGGGTGGTGTAGCCGTTGTAACTATACTGAGATCTTAGAACTTATATCTCAAGGTGGGTGGCGCATTTACGTTGTAGATGTCCATGGGCTCTAGTAACCACTTAACATCAGGTGGGCTGTGAGCTAGTCCACCCACCTAAGCAATAAAAAAAAACAAAAAAAAAAACAATCCAAAATGGCCAGGTCACGTCCTCATAATTGAGTATAAATAAACAAGAAGAAAACCAAATCTACCCAATTTTACACGAAGGGTACAGACAAATTGGACAATTACAATTTTCGGCCCAAAAAATGATGGGGATGATAAAATTTCACGCAATTTGGGGTTCTCTCTTATCGTTCGGATCAAAGTGACGCTTCGTGACAAATGTTTAATTAATAATGTTATTTTATCTATTTTATTTTGATCCCCCAATCGCCAGGGTTTTTGAAAAGAATAAGCTAATTAAAGGAATTTGTTATTAGTATAAAAAAATTCTGTCATATTAAATTATATTATTCAAAATTAAAAGAAAGAATTATACCTAGCTTAAAAATAGGACTATAAGCATAACTAACAAAAAAGAACTTAAGTTATATGTAAATTGGTCAATCATCTGTAGATTATCTTGGACGAGGTCCGAATTTAAAAATAGCTCATAAGCTTTATACGTCATCAAAATACATACTCAACAGAAAATTAATACAAAAATAGAAAACAGAAATCAGAGAAATAATTTCATTCGAAATTACAGTGAACAATAAAAAAATCTACCCTCTTGTTATAAGAGATCCCTTAATTTTAATTCCCAAGTCGCTACGGCTATCAGGTATAATTAGGTTTGGCAAAATACGTTTTCTCGTCGAAAATGCTTACGTCACAGTCTTTGGGGTTCATCTCCTGGTATTTGTATGGCATTTTCTCGTAATTGGATTTTTCGTTAGTGCTACAGCTGTGGACTTTAGGAAAAGATATATATGTCTTAATTTATTTTTAATTCAGTTGTTAATGTCACCTTGTAATCTTACACGATTTCAGTGATCCAGTTTCAAACTGCTATTATGCAATACATTTTTTCTCATTGATCACCGGATCGAATTTCTACATCCTGCCTAAGAATAGATGATGTTCATTTGTGATATCTATGAACTCCGGAACCAACGGTGACATTGATGACATGATGATTGTCATTGATGATGAATGACAATGAGGTTGTTAAGATAGTTTTAACTCTTGAATGCGGAAGGCTTTAGAGGAAGAGGTAGAACTAAAAAATTGGATGGATTGCGTGAAACACGGTTTGTGTAAGAGGGGAGTGAGCGAAGAAACGGTATATGATAGAGAGGAGTATGGAAGGAGAAAACATGCTGTCTCGACCCTAGGTGATTGGGAGAACGGCAGGAGAATGATGATGGTGACATTAATCACCCATCTTTGAAATGAAAATAATAAAAAAAGATGATTACTGAGCCCATGCAGAGATTTTTCGTAATTCATTTGGCATTGGCTTTTTTTTCACATCTGCCATTTTTTGCATCCATGAGCGGCGCTAACCAGACTTTTGCAACGGCAACAAAAAACCTCTATCAACGACCATGAGTCAAAGTGATAACTATTTTGATTGGACACAAAGTGATTTCAGTGGCAGCTCTTATAGCGAGTGCTTTTGCTCGATAAACCGATGGCGACGGTTCAAATGTTTTAAACGGAAAGTCATCTTTGTAATTTTCATTAGTTGATTAACCTTCTTGCTAGATTTCCACGAATCTGTTATAGCTACCAAAATTTTCCGGCTCTATTGATTCGGTCATCCTCGCTCACGAACACTGTTAAGTATTTTTTATTGATTGAACGTGTTCACTGTTCACTGGGTGCTAAGCGGTTAACAGGCCACATCATCATCATCATCATCAGCCTGTATCTCTGCCACTGCTGGATGTAGGCCTCTCCATAATCCGCCACAATAAATGGTCCTCCACTTTCCACATCCAAGCTTCTTCGCCATATCGCCGCAAATCATCGGTCCACATAGGCTGTGTCAATACTGCTCTCCTTGAGAAGTGACTCTATTATATTTTATAATGGCTCTACTACTCATGAATTCGGCACTGTACTGTCTGCAAAATCAACACGAGGTCAAACCGCAACTGTGCTTTTAATCAGCAATAAATTATGTGAAGATGTATAAAAAAAGAAGCATGGCTATGCTTACAGCAACTACAGTTGGACAATGTCATTAAAACCAAATAAAATAACTTCAGTTTTACAATTAGCCGAGAACAAACATAACAAAGAAACAATAACCCTTTTATTAAAGTTATAAACATTAGCACCAAAACAGCAATAAACACTGAAGTCTCCGGAGACAAGCAAACATCTAGTAAATGCATCGATCTAACATGAACATCAAGGCCGACGAAGCCTAAATTAACCTGATACAGTTTCGAAAAAAATAGTGGAAAGAACATCAAAATGCACTGACTATTTTTGAAAATAGTGAAATTCTAAATTAGAAGATGAGATACTTAGTTACTTTTATTGCTTAATTGGGCCGACGAGCTAACGACCCACCTGGTATTCAATTTTTTATTTATTTATTGCTTAGGTGGGTGTACATGCTCACGGCTTAATTGGTGTTAAGCGGTTACTGGAGCTCATAAACATCTACAACGTAAATGCTGCCACCCACCTTGAGTTATGAGTTCTAAGGTCTTAGTTTTTACAGTACAACGGTGGCCCCACCCTTCAAACCGAAATGCATTACTGATTCACGACAGAAACAGGTAGGGTGGTGATACCTGCCCGTACGGACTCACAAGACATCCTACCACCAGTAAATTATCTTGCTCTTATGGTACAAGACGGAAGAACATTCACGGAGGACCTTTCATCTAGGCTAATCGACATCTTCTCACACTAATTCGAATAGAACTTCAGTGCTGACCGATTAAGAAATTCCCCAATTTTCAGCTAACTAATAATAGCATTAACTCATTCTCATCGTACTCTCATTCTTGCGCACATATAAGGTCAATGTACGGACCGCAATAAAATAAAATAAAAAGGAGTTACGACGCTTGTGCCGCCATCTGGCGTCTTAATTCGTATTTACGTAACGTCGGAAGTCGCGGGTAGTAATGAAAATGTTGGCTTCTGTAACAATATGTCGAGGCAGTGATTAATTGGGTGTCTTAATGAGATGGATGGAAATTAAATGGGTGTTGTTTTGGTGTAGAGGATAAACCAATTACAATACTATGCGATAAAGATCCTTTAACTTATTCAGGGTTCCTTTTGTTAGCTTTGTTACAATTCAGGTAATCTTATTAGATACTAGCTTTTGCCCGCGACTCCGTCCGCGTGGAATAGTTATTTTGGCATAACGCTAAATTTTACCCCCACTTCATTTACGTAGAAAGCGAAAATATTTTTGAATTATAGAAGGCTAAGGAGCTGTTGAAACCCGTATTTTGAAACATTCATTCTTTATTGGTGCTTCACTTGTATTGGCCTTACCGTGATGTTATATAGCCTATAGCCTTCCTCAATAAATGGGTTATCTAACACTGAAAGAATTTTTCCAAATCGGACCAGTAGTTCCTGAGATTAACGCGTTCAAACAAACAAACTCTTCAGCTTTATAATATTAGTATAGGTAGTTTAACCAGTTTAATTACGGTAAATCGGAAAAGTCCACACAAGTTTTTTGTGTTTTGAGATGAGGTGAAGATATTCCAAAGCAATTAACATGTCTATAATTATATTATTATGAGCGATAGTACTGATGTTGTATAGTATTTTATGGGCAACTTAACTTCAAGAGAACTTCCGCATCAACTTGCCCGTAAAATATGAATAGACAGTGTTTTTTTTTTTTAATTAAACAAAGCAAGGACTCCATAATAGCCGACACTCATACAACCCTTCTAATGCACAGTCAAGATCAAAAGTAGCTCTGATTATTTACACTTGTGTCATTGTCGTACATAGTACCAACTGTAAAATTTTCGCACGAGTCCCAATTCATCACGCACTTCAAATGTCAATCAGAAATGACGCAATCTGGCGTCAGCCTTCAGTAGTACCAACCGCGACGAATTACGGAATGAATTTTAAAACTGTCACTTTAAAACAACCCTTTGATGGCTTGTCTCTGGTTCGTGGGAATCTTTTATGTGCACTGAATTACTGAGATATCTTTTTGTTTTTTTAATTGTGCGCTACTTTATATCAAAGCGTTTGTATGGATCGGTTGGTTTTCTGGTCGGCTATTGGTCAACTCTTTATATTATTAAGCATGCCAACACGATCTTCGTTGAAAGACTCATACGATAGCAAAAATTTTACTAGTGGTAGAACCTCTTGTGAGCCCGCACGGTTAGGTACCACCACCCTGCCTATTTCTGCCGTGAAGCAATAATGCGTTTCGGTTTGAAGGGTGGGGCAGCCGTTTTAACTATACTTGCGACCTTAGAACTTATATCTCAAGGTGGGTGACGCATTTACGTCGTAAATGTCTACGGGCTCCAGTAACCACTTAACACCAGGTGGGCTGTGAGCTCATCCACCCATCTAGACAATAAATTTAAAAAAATCTACAGTGCAAATATATTTCGTGGCGGATAGTTTTATTAGTATAATATACTTAAGTATTTGTGAGTCGTAAACTTAATTAAACCTTTTTTTTACATTTTTATCTGGAGTTTATTAGTTGCGTTATTATTTCCGATAGTACGAATAATTTATAGTTGGACATAGACTATTGAAACTTGAGCCAAGTACCGTCAGTGAAAATACGTAATTAATATTGTGCTTAACAATATGCTAATGTCGTCGTATAACGAAAACTGTAAAGAATCCGAAACTTCGGAAACAATAAAACGAAACGAATTAAAAGTGAGTTTAATTGTAAAACTGGTTTTAATTAAAGAATAGCTTTTTGTGGTGACAGTTAATTAGTCTGTTCGAGCTAATATGAGACTTTGATGTCTTGAAATAAAAGTTTTTTTTTTTTTTTTAATATGATCGTGGGCATTTTGATTTCAACGTTTTCATAGCACATGACGCTCTGTGTGCTAAGTAGTTTCCGGACACCAGGTGATAAGACATCGAGCCTCAATTGTATCACGACTGTCTTACCTTTTGCACGACTAATATTCATCATAAATGGATAGCGGTACCTTTTTTCTTCCTTCTATTTTTTTTCCTGCTTAAGCTAATAGCCTTGAGAGACTATTTCAGCTTCTGCTCGACGCGTAGGTGAGCTCACGGGGCTCAAACCGGGAGTGTTGCTAACACTGCCCCTAGCAAGAGCAGTGCTTCGCAGAATTTACGACCGGGTCGGAAATGCAACCCACTGAGAAGATCCGGCGAGAAACTCAGTGGGCTGCGTCTATGATGTTTTTTCTCAGGCAGTGTGCCGAACCATATACGAGTTGTCCACGCCTAGGGGACGCGCGGGGTATATGGGACTTGACAGTCTGCAGATGTTGAGAGAAGACCGCGGGCGGAGTAGGGAGATTACCGCGGTCAACACTACAACCTGACTAGAATTGTGGTATCTGGACGTGCGGTCTTGCAGTGCGACTTGCCAATTATAGATATAGAATAATTAATTATGGATCAAAAAAATGATGTATTGATGTTGCTAAGAATTCTGAAAAGCTCTTACTTGAAATAAGAAATTTAGTAGTAAACACCTTATTGGCAATTACCATCATGAAAACTTTAAAACAAATTATAATTTGCGTAATTACTGGTGGTAAAGGACCTCTTGTGAGCCCGCGCGGGTAGTTACCACCACCCTGCCTATTTCTGCCGTGAAGCAGTAATGCGTTTCGGTTTGAAGGGCGGGGCAGCCGTTGTAACTATACTTGAGACCTTTGAATTGATACCTCAAGGTGGGTGGCGCCTTGACGTTGTAGATGTCTATGGGCTCCAGTAATCACTTAACACCAGGTGGGCTGTGAATTCGTCCACCCATATAAGCAATAAAAAAAAATACATATAGAATAATTAATTATGGATCAAAAAACGATGTATTGATATTGCTAGGAATTCTGAAAAGCTTGAAATAAGAAATTTAGTAGAAAGGCACCTTACTGGCACTCACCATCATGAAAACTTCGAAACAGCTACCGCTAAAATAATAATTGCTAATGAGTGTAAACATTTGAAATTTTAACAGACTAAAATCTTGAATAGAATTTGCTTTACCCACAATTTTATTCTGAGCCTTCTGATTACTTGCAGATTATTTTACATTGTTTTTATTAAACGTAACTTTTTTACTAGCTCCATTTTCATAAAATACTACCGAGCAATTTAATATGCACAAACATCTTATACCTTTAAACGAGCAATTCTTGTATATATATAATCTGAATCTCGGAAACGGCTCCAACGATTTTCATAAAATTTAGTATACAGGGATTTCGGGAGCGATAAATCGATCTAGCTACGATTTATTTTCAGAAAATGTTGTTTTATTCGTGTTTTCAATAATCAACTCTTCCCGACATCTATTGGCGAATAATAATACTATTTTTCTTAATTGAGGGCAACTAACCGCTTTAAAGACACAATAAGATGGCGATTAAAAAAAACCGAGCAAAGCTAGGTCATCATCTAGTTATTTTTAATTTATAATCTCTTAAGATTTTTTTTAAATATTATATTCGCATGTGATCATTCAGTATACTCTGATTCAAAATTATAATTATAGCGCTTTTATTACATTCCCGCGAATTAAAATTCATCAAAACTCATCATTTACTATGACTGTCACTTTTTAATATCCTCATTTCATTGCTTTTTTTTTTTGCTAATTCCACGTGTTAATTTATTCAAATCTTTATTTTAGACCGCAGATGCGTTAAAATTTAACTGTCCTTCCGCCAATAAAGTCATTGTTGTATTTTATGTCAGTCATTTGGCTTTACGATCGATATGCCAAATCGTAAACGTCACTTCTGACTTACGTCAATTTGAAGTCATTAGCATTGATTATGTAAATGACGTATTGTGAATGAAGAAATGAACCGTTAAAAATTAATGTTTGAAAAATATTTAAGAAATTAACATAATTTTGAATGAAAAACGATTTTTATTTGCAATTGTTAATGCGATATGCGAAATACTAATACGTTATTTTTAACGATCGCTCAACCCGAAAAATTACTTCCATAAATGATAATTGTAGATTATAAACATACCATAAGAACTAAGTGAATTACAAGTATGTATCACTACATAGTATAAAACAAAGTGGATTTCTCTGTCCCTATATCCCTATGTATGCTTAAATCTTTAAAACTACGCAACGGATTTTGGTGCGATTTTTTTTAATAGATAGAGTGATTGAAGAGGAAGGTTTATATGTATAATGACATCCATTAATTAGTGGAGAAATCAATAATAAATTACAGTTTCCGAAACGAAGCGAGGGTGGGTCGCTAGTTTATGAATAAAGTTGATATTTGGGTAAAATTTATTTAAATTATTTTTTCTCGAAAGCGAAATGCTCGAAAACCCTTGTAGGTATATCACAAGGGGACGATCTTCCAAGGAGCGGGTGATATTGCTCGGTAGACCGACGGTCCGAATGTTGTTGTTCGGAACTTGTTTATATGCAAGCTTATCTTGAAAATGTCGTAAGCGATATTCAGGTATGTGTCAAAATATATCTTATTATGTTCTGTGATGGCTATCGCCACACCCTCTTATCGTGACCGTCACGAATGACATACCCGACCCCTAGAAGACGGGGCAACGCACAGAGTTCAAGAGTTCAACGTGGAGCCTAACCCACACATACAGCCGAATGAGTATCTCGCCGGATCTCCTTAGTGTGTCGCCATTCCGATCCGATAGTAGATTCTGTAGAGCACCGCTCTTGCTAGAGCTAGTGTTAGGAACGTCTCCAAGTTAGAGCCCCTAGAGCTCACCTGCACTCTCGGTTACGTTGGCATAGTCTCTCAAGCATTTTGGATCCAGAAGGCGGTACAATCTCTCAATTTTTTATAAAAAGCCCAGTAATGGTGAAAGGTGACTGTTCATCCGCGAACAATAAAGGGAATATTTTTTTTTTTTTTTATTGCCTTTGTAGGCATACGAGCATGCGGCCCACCTGATGGTAAGTGGTCACCGTCGCTCATGGACGTCAGCAATGCCAGGGGCAGAGCCAAGCCGCTGCCTACAAAAGAACACCTGCCCTTGAGGTGTCAGGTCTTCTCTGGAGGCGCATGGGCAGTTGTTAGCGAATCCCTTCCCTCCCAGCCGAGGCTTTGCTCGCACACCTGTCCTGGTAAAACTGGAGAGGTCTCTGGGCCACTAGGAATCCTTCCTAAAAAAAGGAGAAAAAAGTGACCGTCTCTCGCGTTTATTTGCTCACACAACTGAGTCTCTAGTTGAAAGGAAGTACAGTCGTAAGTGCTCAATATTATCATACAACATACGCTTTTATCGATTCGAGAAATCTACGCGCTTAATTACACCTTAACTTCCAATTTATTAATATCATTCTTATGTTTGGTGAATAAAGTTGCTATCACATCAACTGATCATCGTGTCTGTCGGTGGAGCAATTCAATTATCTTTGGATTCTGATATACATTTAACAGGTGGATAACAATTTTTCCTTTTTCGGATAACAGGAATATTAAAAGAAACTTTAACATTGCCTTGATATTGTCAATGACAGAAACCGCAAGGCCAGGTGTGTCCAATACATCTTAAGCGGTGATTTAAAAAAAACCCTTCACTGGAAACATTGTGCATATTCAAAGTGCAACATAAATTGTATTTTTATTACACTATTGAAGTCACATAGGGTTGGGCAATGACGGATCACGCGCGAATGCCTCCTTCGATTTAAAACGATAATTTTTAATGGTATGTCAAATTAACGTCGCACTATTGTGCTAGTATCGGCAATATGTCGATAGGGTGTTTTGGAAATACGCGAACCCTTTTAAAAATTTATCGTCAATGCATTTTACAAATCGAATCAGTGCGGGGTTTTTATTTTTGTTAGTCTTTCGGCTACGATGTTGTTATATAAGATTTTGAGGCTTATATGAAACCGAGGTTTGAAGCAATATGGTGTCTTCTATGGAATATAAATTTTTGGATTAATATATTATACAGAAAAACAGTTAAAAAAAATGCGATACGCAATTATCGTATTAGATTTTTTTAAATAATCTTGAATCTCTAAACTGCGAGGGAATAACATCGTGTAATAAAAATCAAACCCGCAAAATTATAATTTGTGTATTAATGGTTGTACTACTCTTATCAGTCCGCACGGGTAGGTATCACCACCCTGCCTATTTCTGCCGTGAAGCAGTAATACGTTTCGTTGCCGTTGTAACTATACTGAGACCTTAGAACTCATATCTCAAGGTAGGTGGTGGCATTTACGTTGTACCACCACTTAACACCAGGGAGGTGTGTGACCTCGTCCACCTAACTAAGCAATAAAAAATAAAAAACATGTATTTGAGAATGAAATTTGATGCAGAGTGAAATTAGATTTTAAAGGGATAGTATTATAAAATAATGTACTCTCTGTCTAGCGTGATATTAAAACGATTAAACTTTCAAATTTCTAAACAATGATAAACTGTACTTAAGTTATACTTGTGTGAGTATTTAATACTCTTAATTAATTAATACAGAAGCTGAGGAGTGCGCGTTTGGGATGGTATGGACATGTGATGAGACGAAATGAAAATGAGGTTGGTAAGAGAGTGTTAACTATGAATGTGGAAGGATATAGAGGAAGAGGTAGACCTAAGAAGAAATGGATAGATTGTGTGAAAGACGATACGGGTAAGAGGGGAGTGAGCGAAGAAATGGTATATGATAGAAGAGTATGGAAGGAGAAAACATGTTGCACCGACCCCAGGTGACTGGGAGAAGGGCAGGAGAATGATGAATTAATTAATACAGAGAAAGATTTCGATTCAATGAACATGCATTTATAATAATACTTTTACGGCTTATTATTTTACAGTTACTATATCATTTCCGTGGCCATGAAAACTGTATTCGAAATGTCGATAATAATATATCTTTTTTTAATAACTTTTTATAATTTATATTATTAATTTAATAGTTTTAACTGTGACTAGCATTCGTAATAGCCAAAGAAAATACTACATTTTCAATTTCGTATCTTAGAATTGCACCAGAGATAAAATGCTTGAATCAAGTTTGAACCCAGTGTGTTCAGTTTAAATATGAGTAATTAGCAGTAAAGCCATTTCACGAAGCAAACAAACGGATCTCATGTTATTATTCTTATCGATACGAGTGAAATTAGGCTTATTTTCGAATATCATACGACGAAAATACAGAACCAATCAAAGAGGCAACTCTAGAAAAACATAAGACTCATCGAAATGCTTTTACGTACGTAATAACAGACACAAACACGGGAAATTAAATACAAATAATGTAACGTTGTTCGCATCGCCAAGACAAATGTTGATAGATTATGAAAGGTTACGGTTAGTCAATTTGTAAAAACAAGAGATATCGATCTTCACTGTATATGTTCTACATATTACTTTTTTTTATTGCACAGATTGGTGGACGAGCTTACAGCCCACCTGATGTTAAGTGGTTACTGGAGCCCATAGAATCTACAACGTGAATGCGCCACCCACCTTGAGACATAAGTTCTAAGGTCTCAGTATAGTTACAACGGCTGCCCCATTCTTCAAATCAAAACGCAGTAGCTACACGGCAAAAATAGGCAGGGTGGTGGTACTAAAGTTACCCGTGCAGACTCACAAGAAGTCCTACCACCAGTAATTACGCAAATTAAAATTTTGTTTAGTTTGATTTTTATTACACGACGTTATTCCTTCACCATAGAAGTCAATCGTGAACATTTGTTAAATACGTATTTCATTAGAAAAATGGTTACCCGCCTGCGGGATTCGATCACCGGTGCATCGCTCAACACAAATTCACCGGACGTCTTATCCTTTAGGCCACGACAACTACAATCTAGTTCTAGTCATCTTTAAGCATTGGTAGATCGTGACATCATCTGCCAATTTACGCCAATAAAAACCCAAACTCAAGCAGTGAACGAGACCCACACGTCTCAAATTCAGTGCGGGCCGAATCGATGCGGCCTTAGAGAGAGAATAAAAAGTCACTCGTTAAATTCTAACAAATATCTCTAAACACGCTGTCGGCTTCTCGAGTGGCACTCGACGCGATTTGCATAGTCTAAGATGCGTTAGATGGAAGACACTTCACTTGAGTATGCGGGCTCTCTGTTCCGAACTCTGCGTGCGTTGATGTTGAATTTGCATTTAGAATTTTTTTTTCGTAGTCCCTTATTAAGTACGTAAAACTTTTGGTGTGAAACTGTCAGTTGCTTTCTAGTTAGTTCGTTGGAAACCCAACAAAATTGGTATAAAACCTTTTTTATTGTTGCGGTTGTGGTTTTGACATTACGTTTGAATTTGAATTTTGGAATGTCTTAGTTTTGTCAATTCTCTTTTCATCCGTGCTATTGTACGCGATTTATAAAATTTTAAAAATATACAAATTTTATACGTACAATCCTCGCGAGTTTATTTATCAAGTTCCTTGCCCATCCTAATCATACAGTCCACTACAAGGTAATGTATGATGTGTATGTACTGAGCATCGTGCTTTCATGTTCGGTACGGTCTGAAGACGAACAACTGGAGATTGTACATAAATTGACGTTTAGGTTTTTTTTTAGTTAACAACAGTCAGATGATCTTTTATGATAACCGTACATTTGTCCAGCTGATGTATAAAGAAACAGATATACTACTTAAGCCTCCGCGAGACGCACAACTTATTCGCGTTTTCACTATACGCAGATTAAAAAAAAAGTGAACCAATTCCTATATTCGTGGCTAAAGATTTGCTTAGTCGCATATCTAATCGGTACATCGCTATTTTGATAGAAAGGATTCCAATCTGTAGTTTCCAACCGAATATCCTTTGTAAACATGCTTTTCCAAATTCACAGTCGCATATTTACGGAACATATACCCCGTGAATAAGGAGCTTCTACTGTAATAGAATCACTCATAATTGTTTTTACAAACGTGTGAGAAGAAATACTAATAATAAGTTCTCAGTGACAGACAGCACTAAGCGCGGCTTGTATAGCATCAACCTGTATTTTTCCCATTTAATTATCCCCCTTATTCCAATGCAAAATACGGATGTGAAATAAAAGTCATCTATTAGATTTCATTGTTCTAAAAATCACTTTTATTTTCATTGTAACCAACTAGAATTGGTCGGACTAATGACATGACGCCGAGCATAAATCACGTTGTATATAGTTGGTAGGTGGTGGTATGAATTTGCATACAATTTACAATACGGTGTCAATGTATGAAGATATATGGGTTTGAAAGTTCACGGACTAGTTTCGTGTTGCCTATTGATTTAGTGTTAGACACCATAGTCCTATCGGTATGTATGTAAAGTTTAAAATAGACTGTAACTACGTGGTGATGTGTTGTATATAATAATGTTACGCCGGTAAGAGTAACGCCATCTATCGTGGAATATTAGAAACAAAAAAACTAGTAAAATCGTGAACGCTCGAGAATTGCAACGCCATCAATTTTTTTTTTCCTACCTATTCTAGTAACCTCGAAGGGTTATTTTAATTTCGAGATTCGCCGAATTAGTAAGTGAGCTCACGGGGCTCAAACCTGATGACCTCGTGTTTACAGTGGAACTTTTATTTATCCTGTAACCCAGCGCGTAACAATAACTATAGATCCAATAGACCTAAATCTTTCTTCTTGTCTTGTGCTAAATCCGAAAATTTCAAACTTTTCTTTACAATAAAATAATTAAAAAAGCATTTTTTGGTGAACCGAATCGTGAATATTTTATAAACCATTCTTGAATTCACTGGAATACACAAATATTTCATCGAAATCGGTACAGCTTTTTAGAAAGAGTTCACTAACATACACACGGACAAAATAAATTTATATTATTATGCATATTATATATTAAGTTAAGTTACTTAAACTATTAAGTCTTACTACTTACAATTAAGTCTGATATTACCTAGAAATATAATTACATAAACATACTTCTCAGGGTGCAAGCCGGAATTGTTTCATATAACAATATACCTTATCAGATAATTGCTTTCTCTTTGTAGAATTGCAGTGTTTCTGTATTTTGCGGTAATGGTATCACTATGTAAAGAATAAAACGATCATTGTTCCAACTGTCGATTCGGCTTTGTATTTGAATTCAAAGGAAATTCACGATGTATCCATAAGCTAACTCTATATAGACAGTGGATCTACGTATATACAATATATGACATATACAATATATATAATATATACAAATAAATACAATATTAAAGTAAACGTAAATATCAATTTGGACTAAAAAATATGTTTTTTCAAGTTTATCGGAAACATATTATCTAGTTAATGCATAAATTATGTAGGTATGTTATCTAAGAAAATTCTTGTTTTCCAGAAAACAGAGACCAAGGTCATTGTGATTTTAATCATAATTATATTTTAAAAATGATTTTGTGCATACTCAATACAATACAATAAAAATACGGTTAACGCATGAGGTTAACGACCTCTTGGGGCGCGAGAGAACATCATCCAATTGCTGTCGCTTGCTCATGAATTCAATAATCGCTAATCTTAGAAAATTACACAAATCTTTTATTTCATTTTTCAACTCTAAATAGTTTTTTGAAACTAGGAAAGATTTTCCGACGAAATTTTAATAATAGATCCATACCTAATTTTAAAACTAATCACTTAAGTTGTATTGACATAACGTGTTTAATGATAATAACAAATGACCGGATTCAATAAAATTAGAAGGTTTTGAGAGAACACAAACACTATTCCAACTTAAACGCAACTTATTCAAAAACTTTACCCGTGTCAATTCTCCTGCCGACCTTTTCAATTTCAATATCGTATTTTGTTTCAAAGATTATATATTTCACAGACTCTGCTGTCATGTTAACTATTTTGGATTTATAGTTAATTTATTTGGGGACCACCTTATACCTAATGTTAACAAAGCTATTGTTATACAAGTTCTATTAGTAGTAATTAAATTAACGGTATTATGAAATTACAATTAGATAACTTCTTGTTTTGTTTTTGGCGGGCTTTCTGTTTCTACCACAGATTATATCCTGTAAAGGCTGCCAGTGACTTTACTTACGATTCGTCGTAATTACTTTTTTATATTGCCGTGTACCAATCAAATATTTCAGGATTTATATGTTTGCCTTCAGCAGCCTTTGCATTGTTCCTCACGTTTATCGAATGGGGGGTAATTCTAATTACACTGCTTTAGAATCTGGTTTCGGAATCATTGTTAAAGATATTTGAAATTCGCTATCTAGAGGTACTGGCTCTGGTGTATGTCTTGTTATTTATTTGATTCTGACACAATACAAACGATAACTCTAGTATGGTTAAAAATCTATGCAAAATATTATGGTACTTCAGTTGTTAGTCAATGTATATCTTCTGTTTTTAAAGTGGTTTTTGATGATCTTTTAAAACGATGACAACGAACGAATTCATCATCGTCATCTCAATCTGTCCACTCTCCACTGCTGAACATAGGCCTCTCCAACTGATCTCCAGTGCGGTTACTCCGTTATCACCTACATGCAACGTGACCCATTTATAAATAACAATGTTACGAAAAGATTTAAAAGCATTTGACCTTAACTTTTAACTATCCCGAATTCCACCGCGTAAGAATAACAATAGATCCAATAGACATTGTCTTGTGCTAAACCAGAAAATTTCAAACTTCTGCTTACAATAAAATAATGAAAAAAGCATTTTTTGGTGAACCGAATTGTGAATAAGCCATTCTCATTCTCAGGAACACACAAATACTTCAACAAAATTGGTACAGCTCTTTAGGAGGAGTTCACTAACATACATACGGACAAAATAATTTTATATGCATATTATATATTAAGTTATGTTACTTCAGCTATTAAATCTTACTACTTACTATTAAGTCTGATATTACCTAGAAATATAATTACATAAACAATAAGTTCAATAGATTTTGAATGCACCGACCTACAGCAATGCAAAGGAATTGCTATTTTAGAAATACTCGTAGTATTTTGTGAATACAGTAACCCTTCTATTTTTATCTGTTCTAGACACTTCGCCCGTCCTATTGTGGGTAGCGATATTATCAGACGGGGCTCGTGGGGCGTTAGACCGTCAAAACCAATCTCCGTCGGGTGCTCTTGTGGCCCTTTTGCGTGTGATTTGCCCCTTAAAGTGACGTCATTGCATTTGAAGTGCGCTGGTCATTTCGAATGGTCAAAGGCTTCGGTGGAAACGTGTAGCGAATTGGTAATTGCTTGGTTTGCGTTTGAAGAGATGAGTAGTTGAATTCGTGATTTATTTATGTATGTATGTACAAAGCGTAAATTCAATTGAGCCTGCCGTATCACATCTCTGTTTCTTATATTGGTGCCTGTGGGATTCGATTTAGGCCTTTGCTGGATCGCGGGCTCGCCTACCAAATTGTAATGAAACGTAACAGGAGATTAATGCTTGATGTCGTTATTCTTTGGCGCTTTACACGGTTGTTCCAAACACTTGATAATCCCTTGTTAATTTTCGTTCTGAATCTTGAAATATGTAGTTGGGTGTTTGGTCTGATATGCTCGGACGATGCATTTTGGTCCATTTTGGTCATTGGCCAACAGAAGCCATATTCTTGCAAATAATAATAAAAAAATATTGCCTACTAATGTTCACCATTAACAACATCATCAAGGTTCGTCTCTCTATTGCTGGTAATGCGGTGGTGGTAAACTTTATTCATTAACTGGCCTGGTCTATGTAGCAGAAAAAGTGCCATTTGCCGGCCAGCTCATCTTTAAGGTTATGGTTTTTAGCCAAGTCTCTTCACGATATTTAATATTAATCATCAAACCATTTACTAAAAGTACACCTACACCGTAATCTCCATCGTGAATTTGAACAAAACATTTACACCCCTTATCTTTCTTTTCCTACATACCGTACCATTATCAATGGTGGGACATATTATGAGCCAAAATGGGTTGCTACTATCGTCCTGCGTGTTTCACCTTGGAGCTATTAGGCGTTTTTATTTGAAGCGCCACAACCAATATACAATAGAATTGAATCTTCGACCATACGAGAGATGCCGACATTCGTTCCATTGGCTATAGGAACTATACTCATCTAGTGCGATAAAGAACGAAATTCCACAATATTTCGTGTCTGTATGAGCAAAAGCATAGCTTAAAGCCTAAATAAATTCTACAGTATTTCTACAGAATTAATTGGCACGAAAGCAAAGGGGTAAAATAATACCTCCTAACTAAGAACTGGACAAGTAATTATTTTGATACGGGATTTAGGAAATCCCTTCGAATTATCAACGGCCGTGTTTTAATTAGTTTCGGATTATAGTCGACTTGATTAATGATGTGAGAATTTGCGAATACAAATTGGAACTTTGATTGAAGATAAATTGGTTGGTAATTTTCTTCGGTTTTGTATTATTGTATTTATTATCTTTTTGTCCGTTCAATTTTGTAAAAAATTTATGAGGATCTTTGAGATAGTCATGTGTCTGACTGTCAATGAGAATACTTATCACCCATCTATAGGAGTAGTTACTACCTCAATTTTCTATACAAATCTCTGTCTATCTTTAGTTTCTGCGACCTCTTATTTGAAATGTATGAACGATACCTCTGGAACATAAGCGGGCTGTGATCAATTTGAAAATCAACTAAATCTGTTAACATTAATAAATGTTAATTTAATTTGTAATTATAAGATTGAACAGAGTTGCGTAACATTTAGACATTAATCCTTTTAAAGATCGACGACTTCGTAATTAACTGAACATTGTACAAGTATACTTTATGTTTTGCAATAATTAAAATTAATCTTATAAATTTAGGAGCTTAAAGAAAATTAAAGAATATACATGAAATAAAAACCAGCTCTAATTATTTGTTAGTTGTACAAAGGCCTTTGCTTGTTCTATGACGTAGGAATGTCAAAATCAAAAATATACTTTTTATACCTTTTTAATTACCATTGAGAAGGACACACACTCATGGCTCAAAATATTTTAAGCTGTTTGCTTGAGACAAAATACCGCCATGCAATTTAAGACACAGAGTCGTCTTGGATAAGACGCGCTAAGTATTCGTATCAAGCGATGTTGATATACAAATTTACCGATTCAAATCTTGTAGGCATGCTTTTTCTGAGCACACTATACACTTAATAGGCGTTGTACCTAAATTAACGTATTTATTAGTATTACAATTTGTATTTGTCTAATTCTGCCATGAAGCAGACGGGACAGTTTTTATAAAATTGTACTGATCTAACTGATTTAAACCATCTGAAAACTATCTGAAATTGGGCTGCAATATTCGCGTTGTGACTTAACACCAGAGCCTGTCTATTCGTATATCTATTCAATAAATAAAAATGTCTCATTTAACAACTGAAATGCACAAAAGAGCACACGGTGCCAATCTCCGCATAAAGCTCCCAAAGTTTAAGCTACTCAAATCGAACGTATCAAATTAGAATTGGTTCTGACGTATTACCATGCGGCCAGTTTTTATTTGGAATCTGATTTATAAAGAAAAGAGAGATAAAAAGGAAGATAAAAAATCTCCAACAAAAAAGTGGCATTACAGAAAAATAGACTCGCCTTTTTCCTTTTGATATTGAGAAATATCATCATTGTCTATTATCAAAAGTACTTCATATAAATAGTTCGGTCATACTCAGTGAAATATCGTTAGATGTAAATACATACATGGAAGTCGTACAAACTGCGCGCTACGTACATAAACCAGGCAACATGCATAAAGTTTATTCTCTAAATATTCTCAGGAGAGTCTCCAGACGTGAGTGCGGTTACTACTATTTGAATTTATTTTAAGAATGTGTTTCGAAGTAATAAGAATTTAAATGGTATCTTCAAACTAGGAAACCATATAAATGATAAGTTACTTCTCGAAAAATTTGTGAAATTTATTTATCGCTTAAAGAAACATTTTTGTTAAATAAAATTTACTATAGATTTCGATTATTAATAATGTTCTGCTAAGATCTTTAAAATAGGATAACAAATTATATTTGAGCTATAACAGTCGTTAATTTGTTAGCTGTATGACCTTAGATTAGCACCACCTGATATTGCCCAGCGGGTGTCGTAAAAGGGGACTAAGATTATGTTAAGTGTCTACCATTTGAAATCGTTATGGCCTAAAGGTTAAGATGCCTGATGCATTCGCATCGGACGAACGCGGCTGTGCCGATGTTCCAATCCAGAAAACAGGTACCAATTTTGACCAATGACATCCACGGTGAAGGAACAATGTCATGTAATAAAAATCAAACCCACCAAAATTATAATTTGACAGGCCGTTTTGTGAGCCCACACGGGTAGGTAACACCACCCTTTTACGTAATAACGTTGGAGAATCGAATTTACAGCTATCCAGTCGATAGGGGACCAAGTCGGGCTATGTTGGACTCCAAGACAGCTAAGGACTAAACTCCACCGACCAATCTCTCCCGACTGATCCGAGACAGAACGCTGGTCAGAATGAAGGTACAACTATTCTGTATATTTCCGCCATGAAGCAGTAATGTTCCGATTTTAAGGGCGGGGAAACCATTGTAAAACTGAGCGTTAAAAGTCATGTCTCAAGGTGGGTAGCATATTTCACTACTAATAGTAATTAAATAAATAATTGTGTATTTTGTAATTGTGACGATATACTTATTATAATCCTGAAATTTCTATCGGCTAGCGGCATGCGGTATCAACGTCGATAAAAATGTTCAATCAATAGCCGAATTTTAATTTTCAATCGAATTTATTGATCATTCTTGATCGTATTCCGTTCTAGGAAACAAACACATGTTTCTATTTGAAAGAAACGAAAACGGTCGTGTCGACTTAATGTACTATGCACAAGGCAAAATTCGATGTTGTGTCTATGATTTTGGTTCGTTTGACATCAGACACATTTTGGCTAATAAATGCCTTCTTATTAAGTGAGCGTAACATATGAAAATAATAAACGCGAGAAGAATCCTAAATTTATTTCCGTTCTAGTTCCACTGGTAAGAGTGCTAAAGCAACCCTATTATCATATGTCCCGGAGCGCCGGTACCAACAATACGTTTGTCTTTTTAGCACATTTGTATAAGCGATAGTTTTCTTCGCATACATTACGCGCGAAAACACTGTGATGCTAAAGTATTGCCTCTTGCGCGACGAAAATCTAGTCTGCATATGGAAAATATATACGGAAATTTCATATTTCCACAAAGATAAACGTGCCTTAAAGTTGTTTCATTGTAACGCTAAGAGATTGAAAGTGCCACTTCTATATTTTAGTATTGAATAAATCGGAATTGAAAAATGTTTTAGATACATTTGAAGATTACGGTATTATGAAGCAAGAAAGAGGCTGTTACAATTTTTCTCTCCGTTAATTTTTTTTTAAAGTTCACCCTTCTGAAGACATGAGGCCAAAGATTAATTTGTCTTGTAAAACTGCTGTCTCATCCGTCAAACCGTTCTTTACCGTCGGTCGGTGGAATGAAAAAATTATCATCCTTATTCTACAAATCCAAATTTAACTTCACATTGGGAGAAGACAACGTGCGCCTAATGGCTTAAGCATTAGAATATAAAGATCCGTGTTTTCTCTGATTCTTTTTCGTTTTAAGTAGTTTAGTTAATACCTACGTCACTATAATAATAATAATAATAATACATATAAATATTTACTAACAATCACGCCACGTTAACTCGTCCCGTGATAAGTTCGTAAAGAACTTGTCACGTAACGGAACTAAATGTAAGATTTTTATTATACACATACATATATTTAAGATATATCCATAACCCTGGAAAAGATATTTATATTTATCATACAAATATCTTCCCTTGGCGGGATTCGAACCCGCGACCCCCTTGTGTAGTGACCATGTCACTTACCACTACACCGGACGGCCGTTATGAAGCATTGCGTGACATAAAATCAAATGTTGGAGTTTGTTCCTCTCATCCAGATTTATATCCGACGTGGTGTCGCTCTCCTTTCGACCATTACAATGTCGGCTACCACAACACGACCGAATATAATCGGGAGCAATTAAAATTATGTAATTTCCATAACATCTGAACGCACTCGCGACCCCCGTAATAACTGTCCGACGGGACCATCGCCGGATTATTTACGAGAACGCCGGCCGCCGGTTTATGATCGGGCGTTGATTGAACGTTTGCAGCCTGATTGCTCCGAGTCGAGTTGCGTGTCACTAATATTCCGATAGAGGAATTCAGCTTATCGTCAACCTACTGTTATTATTGTCTTCCTATTCCGCCTATTTCTGCCGTGAAGCAGTAATGCGTTTCGGCTTGAAGGACGGGGCAGCCGTTGTAACTATACTAAGACCTTAGAACTTATATCTCAAGGTGGGTGGCGCGTTCACTTTGTAGATGTTTATGGGGTCCAGTAACCACTTAACACCAGATGGGCTATGAGCTCGTCCACCCATCTAAGCAATAAAAAAAAATTAAAAATTATGATTATCTATACGTTAATATTATAAATTTATTTTTAGAAATCTTATATATTATAAGTAGAAATTATCGAAAAAGGACGAATCGTTTTAAACTTATGCGATTATCTACAGTACATATGTACATAGTTACTAGGAGTGGGTAATATCGGTTTTACCGCGTATCGAATCATATCTATATATCGAGTATCAATATCGGATATTGAATCTATATATTTTCTGAATCTATATATTGATGGAAGCTAGTAGATTTTCTCGATTCATGACATTTGAGATTTGAAACGATACGCTGATATAATATCGTAGTAGATATAGATTTAAGTCAACGTTATACGGTTGGTTTTCTGATATCAATTTATAATATGATTTTAAAGTAATAAAAAGAACATGAAAATAAAAATATAAAAAAAACTTTCCTTCATGCTTTTACCAGTCTTAGGACTGGCTACATTATTTTCAGTTTTTAGTATTTTGTGTCTTAATTTAAAATTACAAAATATACCAAAAGAGTGTAGATTTCAAAAGTTTAATACAAACACAAGAAATAAACTCAATTATTTGGATTCAACTAAAAATAGAAAAATGTGTACTTTAAAAATCAAACACAAAAAANACTGAGATTTTTTCAGTGGACTTTTTGGAGGAACACGAGAAGTTACGTCCAGCAGCTTTGTTTCATTTTCCCACATTTGTGCACTTTCACAGATATTAAACGGTTAATAAACCACCATTATTACACATTTAAACCTGAAGAAACACTAAATAGACAAAATAAAACAAATCACACAACTTCACTCCTCGCGTTCCCGCCAAAAAGTCCCCTTTTTGGCGGGCTTTCTGTTTCTACCACAGATTATATCCTGTAAAGGCTGCCAGTGACTTTACTAACGATTCGTCGCAATTACTTTTTTATATTGCCGTGTACCAATCAGATATTTCAGGATTTATATGTTTGCTTTCATTGTCCCTCGCGTTTATCGAATGGGAGGTAATCCTAATTACACTGCTTTAGAATCTTGTTTCGGAATAATTGTTAAAGATATTTGACATTCGCTATCTAGAGGTACTCGCTCTCGTGCGCTTTTTTTATATTTTTTTATTGCCCTTGTAGGCCGACAGAAGAGAAGAAGAAGAAGGCAGACGAGCATACGGTCCACCTGATGGTGAGTGGTTACCGTCGCCCATGGACTTCAGCAATGCCAAGGGCAGAGCCAAGCCGCTGCCTACCGTTTAATACTCTCCACAAGCCTCGTTTGAAGAAGGACATGTCATAGCGCTCGGGAAACACCGTGGAGGGGAGCTCATTCCATAGCCGGATGGTACGTGGCAAAAAAGATCTCTGGAAACGCACTGTGGCTGACCGCAGTGGCTCCGGGTAGTATGGATGAACTCTACTCCGATGGCGGGCGGTGCGATGGTAAAAACGAGATGCCGGTATCATCTCGAACAATTCCTCAGAGCACTCCCCATGTAACATACGGTACAAAATACAGAGGGAACCGAAGTCCATCCCCAGACCCAGAGGTTCCAAACGATACGTTCTCGTGCGTGTCTTGTTATTTATTTGTTTCTGACACAATACAAGAGAAAACCCTAGTATGGTTAAAAATCTATGCAAAACATTATGGTACTTCAGTTGTTAGTCAAAGTATGACTTCTGTTTTTAAAGTGGTTTTTGTTGATCTTTTAAAACGATGGCAACAAACGAATTCATCATCATCATCTCAACCTGTCCAATCTCCACTGCTGAACATAGGCCTCTCCAACTGATCTCCAACCTGACCCATTTATTAATAACAATGTTACGAAAAGATTTAAAACCATTTGACCTTAACTTTTAATTATCCCGAATCCTACTGCGTAACAATATCTATAGATCCAATAGACATTGTCTTGTGCTAAATCCGAAAATTTCAAACTTCTGTTTATAATAAAATAATGAAAAAAGCATTGTTTGGTGAACCGATTTGTGAATCTAAGCCATTCTCATTCTCAGGAACACACAAATATTTCAATCAAATCGGTACAGCTCTTTAGGAGGAGTTCACTAACATACATACGGACAAAATAATTTTATATGCATATTATATATTAAGTTATGTTATTTCAGCTATTAAATCTTACTACTTACTATTAAGTCTGATATTACCTAAAAATATAATTACATAAACAATAAGTTCAATAGATTTTGAATGCACCGACCTACAGCAATGCAAAGGAATCGCTATTTTAGAAATACTCGTAGTATTTTGTGAATATAGTAACCCTTCTATTTTTATCTATTCTAGACACTTCACCCGTCCTATTGTGGGCAGCGATATTATCAGACGGGGCTCGTGGGGCGTTAGACCGTCAAAACCAATCTCCGTCGGGTGCTCTTGTGGCCCTTTTGCGTGTGATTTGCCCCTTAAAGTGACGTCATTGCATTTGAAGTGCGCTGGTCATTTCGAATGGTCAAAGGCTTCGGTGGAAACGTGTAGCGAATTGGTAATTGCTTGGTTTGCGTTTGAAGAGATGAGTAGTTGAATTCGTGATTTATGTATATAAAGCGTAAATCGAATTGAGACTGCCGTATCGTGTCTCGCTTTCTTATTTTGGTATCTATGGGGTTCGACTTAAGCCCCCGCTGGACCCCGGGCTCGTAATTGTAATAAAACGTAACAGCAGATTAATGCTTGATGTCGTTATTCTTTTGCGCTTTAGACGGTTGTCCCAAACACTTGATAATCTCTTGTTAATTTTCGTTCTGAATCTTGAAATATGTAGTTGGGTGTTTGGACTGATATGCTCGGACGATGCATTTTGGTCCATTTTGGTCATTGGCCAACAGAAGCCATATTCTTGCAAATAATAATAAAAAAATATTGCCTACTAATGTTCACCATTAACAACATCATCAAGGTTCGTCTCTCTATTGCTGGTAATGCGGTGGTGGTAAACTTTATTCATTAACTGGCCTGGTCTATGTAGCAGAAAAAGTGCCATTTGCCGGCCAGCTCATCTTTAAGGTTATGGTTTTTAGCCAAGTCTCTTCACGATATCAAACCATTTACTTAAAGTACACCTACACCGTAATCTCAATCGTGAATTTGAACAAAACATTTACACCCCTTATCTTTCTTTTCCTACATACCGTACCATTATCAATGGTGGGACATATTATGAGCCAAAATGGGTTGCTACTATCGTCTTGCGTGTTTCACCTTGGAGCTATTAGGCGTTTTTATTTGAAGCGCCACAACCAATATACAATAGAATTGAATCTTCGACCATACGAGAGATGCCGACATTCGTTCCATTGGCTATAGGAACTATACTCATCTAGTGCGATAAAGTACAAACTTCCACAATATTTCGTGTCTGTATGAGCAAAAGCATACCTTAAAGCCTAAATAAATTCTACAGTATTTCTACAGAATTAATTGGCCCGAAAGCAAAGGGGTAAAATAATACCTCCTAACTAAGAACTGGACAAGTAATTATTTTGATACGGGATTTAGGAAATCCCTTCGAATTATCAACGGCCGTGTTTTAATTAGTTTCGGATTATAGTCGACTTGATTAATGATGTGAGAATTTGCGAATACAAATTGGAACTTTGATTGAAGATAAATTGGTTGGTAATTTTCTTCGGTTTTGTATTATTGTATTTATTATCTTTTTGTATGTTCAATTTTGTAAAAAAATTATGAGGATCTTTGAGATAGTCATGTGTCTGACTGTCAATGAGAATAGTTATCACCTATCTATAGGAGTAGTTACTGCCTCAATTTTCTATACAAATCTCTGTCAATCTTTAGGTTCTCTGACCTCTTATTTGAAATGTATGAACGATACCTCTAGCACACAAGCGGGCTGTGATAAATTTGAAAATCAACTAAATATGTTAACATTAATAAATGTTAATTTAATTTGTAATTATAAGATTGAACAGAGTTGCGTAACATTTAGACATTAATCCTTTTAAAGATCGACGACTTCGTAATTAACTGAACATTGTACAAGTCTACTTTATGTTTTGAAATAATTAAAATTAATCTTATAAATTTAGGGGCTTAAAGAAAATTAAAGAATATATATAAATTAAAAACCAGCATCTAATTGTTTGTTAGTTGTACAAAGGCCTTTGCTTCTTCTATGACGTAGGAATGTCAAAATCAAAAATATACTTTTTATACCTTTTTAATTACCATTGAGAAGGACACACACTCATGGCTCAAAATATTTTAAGCTGTTTGCTTGAGACAAAATACCGCCATAAGAAGAGTCGTCTTGGATATAACTCGCGCTGAGTATTCGTATTAAGCGTAGTTTCATTATATACAAATTTACCGATCCAAATTTTGTAGGCATGCTTTTTTTGAGCACAATTTACACTTAATAGGCGTTGTACCTAAATTAACGTATTTATTAGTATTACAATTTGTATTTGCCTAATTCTGCCACGAAATAGATGGGACAGATTTTATAAAATTGTACAGAAATTTAAACTATCTGAAATTGGGCTGCAATATTCGCATTGTGACTTAACACCAGAGCCTGTCTATTCGTATATAAATAAAATAAAAATGTCAATGTATTCAATAAATAAAAATGTCTCATTTAACAACTGAAATGCACAAAAGAGCACACGGTGCCAATCTCCGCATAAAGTTCCCAAGATTTAAGCTACTCAAATCGAACGTATCAAATTAGAATTGGTTCTGACTTATTATAGACATGCATGTGACCAGTTTTCATTTGGGATATGATTTAAATAAAGAAAAGAGAGATAAAAAGGAAGATAAAAAATCTCCAACAAAAAAGTGGCATTACAGAAAAATAGACTCGCCTTTTTTCTTCTGCTATTGAGAAATATCATCATTGTCTATTATCAAAAGTACTTCATATAAATAGTTCAGTCACATTCAGTGAAATATCGTTAGATGTAAATACATATATGGAAGTCGTACAAACTGCGCGCTACGTACATAAACCAAGCAACATGCATAAAGTTTATTCTCTAAATATTCTCAGGAGAGTCTCCAGACATGAGTGCGGTTACTACTATTTGAATTTATTTTAAGAATGTGTTTCGAAGTAATAAGATTTTAAATGGTATCTTCAAACTAGGTAACCATATAAATGATAAGTTACTTCTCGAAAATTTTGTGAAATTTATTTATCGCTTATAGAAACATTTTTGTTAAATAAAATTGACTATAGATTTCGATTATTGATAATGTTCTGCTAAGATCTTTAAAATAGGATAACAAATTATATTTGAGCTGTAATAGTCGTTAATTTGTTAGCTGTATGACCTTAGATTAGCACAACCTGATATTGCGGGTGTCGTAAAAGGGGACTAAGATTAAGTTAAGTATCTACCATTTGAAGTCGTTATGGCCTAAAGGTTAAGATGCCTGATGCATTCGCATCGGACGAACGCGGCTGTGCCGATGTTCGAATCCAGAAAACAGGTACCAATTTTGACCAATGACATCCACGGTGAAGGAACAATGTCGTGTAATAAAAATCAAACCCACCAAAATTATAATTTGACAGGCCGTTTTGTGAACCCACCCGGCTAGGTACCACCACCCTTTTATTACGTTGGAGAATCGAATTTACGGCTACCCAGTCGATAGGGGACCAGGCCGATCTATATTGTACTCCAAGATAGCAACCGACTAAACGCCACCGACCACTCTCTCCCGACTGATCCAAGACAGAACTCTGGTCAGAATGGTTTTTTTTTTTCCTACCTAAGCTGAGAGCCTTGAGAGGCTATTTCAGCGTAACCCTAACGTTTGTACGTTTGTTTGTACGTTGTACGTAACGAACCCTAGCAAGAGCCGTGCTTCGCAGAATCTACCACCGGATCGGAAACGCGACCCACTGAGAAGATCCGGCGAGAAACTCAGTGGGCTGTGTCTGAGAGTTAATTTACTCGCCGAGTCCTTCGTCGCAAGCGACGGGTTCGACGAGAACGATGACCGGTGCTTGAAGTACCTAAAAGCACCGTTAGTGGATCGGGAGGATCCGAGATGACGTCTTTTGGGCGACGTCGACTGCTTTCCATTCTGTCCGCAGGATCGGGAATGTAGTTACCGGCGGCCACGATGAGAGGGTTCTCGTGTCGTGCCGCTTTATCGAAGTGGCGCATCGACGCCGACTGAAGATACTTACTGATGGACTCTAAGTCCAGGTCGTCATGGAGGTCGACGGTCCTGACGAACCACGGGGCTCCGACGGCTATCCTGCAAAAACGGGATTGAATAATTTGAAAGGATTTTAAGTGAGTGCGGGCCGCGTGAGCGAACACTACACTTGCATAGGTCATGACGGGGCGTATGCAAGTTTTGTAGAGTGTCACCTTATTTCTAAGGGACATTCTACTTCGCCTGCATAACATCGGGTAGAGACGTCCTAGAATGAAGGCGGCACGGTCGCGTACCGTCTTGATGTGAGGGCGGAATGTCATCCTACTGTCGAGGGTGACGCCTAAAAATTTGACCTTCGGGGCTCACGGTATGGGCTGGTCGAACATCGTGATTGAGCGAATGGCGGAGGCGGAGGTGTTGACGCGCCTAGTTGGGAGAGGGATGCTCAGCGTGGTGTTCGGAGGGCGACCCCTTTTGAAGAGCACCTCTGTGCTTTTCGTGGGGTTGATGTCGATGCGCCACTTCCGGAACCACTGTCCCATGGTGGTAGCTGCGGTCTGAAGTCGTCGATGAAGCAACGCCTTCTTTCTACACGAGTAGTAGATGGCGTTGTCATCGGCGAAGAGCGCCAGATGGGTCTCCGGAGACCGGGGTATATCATTGATATACAAACTAAATAGTAACGGGGAGAGGGCGGAGCCTTGCGGGACTCCGGCTGTGACGTGACGGGGCCGGGAACGCGTTCCCTCGACTCGATATCGGAACGAACGGTTCGACAAGTAGTCTCGTATGATGAGCACGAGTCTGTCTGGCACTCCCATGTTATACAGTTTGTATATCAAACCGTTGTGCCAGACTTTGTCGAACGCCTTCGCTATATCGAAGAAGAGGGCTCCTGTCGGGATGGTCAGAATGAAGGTACAACCATTCTGCTTATTTCCGCCGTGAAGCAGTAATATTCCTATTTTAAGGGGGGGGGCTCAACCGCTGTACTGAAAAACGGAGACTTAGAACTCATATCTCAAGGTGGATTTCACTAATCACAGTAACAATGATTGGGTACACGTAATGTGACGATATACTTATTATAATCCTGAAATAACTAACGGCTATCGGCATGCGGTATCAACGTCGATGTACTTACTATCAATATTTTGTCGATGGAAATTTTCAATTAATAACCGATTTTTAAATTTCAATCGAATTTATTGGTCATGGATGATCGGATTGCATCATAGAAAGCGAACACATGTTTCTATTCAAAGGAAAGGAAAACGGTTGTATCGACTTTATCACAAAGCACAAGGCATTCAATGTTGTGTCTATGAGTTTGGTTCGTTTGATATCAAACGCGTTTTGGCTGCCCTAATAACTGGTATCTTATTACGTGACCGAAAATAAGAAACGCGAGAAGAATTCTAAATTTATTTCCGTTCTAGTTCCCATGGTAAGAGTGTTAAAGCAACCCTATTATCATATGTCCCGGAGCGCCGGTACCAACAATACGTTTGTCTTTTTAGCACATTTGTATAAGCGATAGTTTTCTTCGCATACATTACGCGCGAAAACGCTGTGATGCTAAAGTATTGCCTCTTGCGCGACGGAAATCTAGTCTGCATATGGAAAATATATACGGAAATTTCATATTTCCACAAAGATAAACGTGCCTGGAAGTTGTTTCATTGTAACGCTAAGAGATTGAAAGTGCCACTTCTATATTTTAGTATTGAATAATTCAGAATTCAAAAATGTTTTAAATACATTTGAAGATTACGGTATTATGAGGTGAGAAAAAGGTACCATCTCTCAGTTACAAGATTTTTATAGTTCACCCGTCTCAAGATATGAGGCCAAAGTTTCATTTGTCTTGTAAAATAGCTGTCTCATCTCTCAAACCGTTCTTTACCGTCGGTCGGTGGAATGAAAAACTTATCATCCTTATCCTAAAAATCCAAACTAACTTCAGATTAGATGAACACAACCTGCATCTAATGGCTTTTTTTTCTTCCTACCTATGCTAATAGCCTTGAGAGGCTATTTCAGCTTCGCCCAAACGTTTGTAGGTGAGCTCACGGGGCTCAACGTGAGAGTTGCTAACACTGACCCTAGCAAGAGTAGTGCGTCGCAGAATCTACCACCGGATCGGAAACGCGACCCACTGAGAAGATCCGGCGAGAAACTCAGTGGGCTGTGTCTGTGGGTTAAATAATGGCTAAAGCATTAGAATATAAAGATCAGTGATCCTTGTTTTCCTTGATTCTTTTTCGTTCTAAGAAGTTTAGTTGATACTTACGTCAGTATGAAGCATTGCGTGACATAAAATCAAATATTGGAGTTTATTCCTCTCATCCAGATTTATATCCGACGTGGTGTCGCTCTCCTTTCGACCATTACAATGTCGGCTACCACAACACGACCGAATATAATCGGGAGCAATTAAAATTATGTAATTTCCATAACATCTGAACGCACTCGCGACCCCCGTAATAACTGTCCGACGGGACCATCGCCGGATTATTTACGAGAACGCCGGCCGCCGGTTTATGATCGGGCGTTGATTGAACGTTTGCAGCCTGATTGCTCCGAGTCGAGTTGCGTGTCACTAATATTCCGATAGAGGAATTCAGCTTATCGTCAACCTACTGTTATTATTGTCTTCCTATTGCGCCTATTTCTGCCGTGAAGCAGTAATGCGTTTCGGCTTGAAGGGCGGGGCAGCCGTTGTAACTATACTAAGACCTTAGAACTTATATCTCAAGGTGGGTGGCGCGTTCACTTTGTAGATGTTTATGGGCTCCAGTAACCGCTTAACACCAGGTGGGCTGTGAGCACGTCCACCCATCTAAGCAATAAAAATAAAATAAAAAAATTATGATTATCTATACGTTAATATTATAAATTTTATTTTTAGAAATCTTATATATTATAAGTAGAAATTATCGAAAAAGGACGAATCGTTTTAAACTTATGCAATTATCTACAGTACATATGTACATAGTTACACTATTATTTTACGGATTCTTACGATAATTTTCTCATTTCACGATTTATATATAATACCGAAAACTAACAAAAACATTTAAACAAAATAAATAGATTTAAATTACATTTGTTAGGAAGCTTTTAATTGAAATTGATAATGTTCTTAGGGTACACAAAAGTATCTACATATACCTAATGCTACGCATATACGCGTGTAAATATCAACATTATTAGAAATTATTGACTAACTTAATTCCACAGAAAAAATCCGCCATCTTGTAAAAGACGCTGCACAATAAAACTGATCTCCGTAATTAAGCCATCAGATTCCAAACTGACTTCCGAAATAACTAACTAAATCACATATCTCGTACTATTACCATTAATAAACCTTAGTTTTCCCTCGGAAAAGAACAGTAAAATGTTTTACGATTTGCGCAACGTGCATCCGTAGGACGCTTCGGAAACGCGCGTGACGTCATTAGGTTTTGACGTTTATTATTACCGTTTATTGTCCGCCATTTTGGTTTAGTCACAATGCGTATCTACTAAGCCAATATTTGGTATTACATAATTATATATAAATATATCGCTTCAATTTGTTTTTAAATATTATTTAATTTATATGTTAAGTAAACTTGCGTTTTATTAGTAAATAGTTGTAGAAAAGATTTGAAGACAGCAAAACATATTACAAACTTAAATTATTCTTCAAATTCTTAATATTAATTTAATATACAGCACAGTGTAAAATACAGTTTTGTGAATATATTTTTTTTTGTGATTGATGAATTACTGGTGTTCCGGAGGCCTTTCCAGTTTCACCAGGACAGGCGGGCGAGCAAAGGCTCAGCCAGGAATTGTGAATTTTCTTATGTATTCCCAATTAGAAAATCAACGAATTCTTTCACAATAAAAATTAACTTACGATCACCATCCATTTAAAGACTATCTCTTTGACCCAACTGAATAGCCTGCTTTCATTCTTAACACAATATTACAATCGTAATAACTGTGTAATATCAAACTGAACATGTAAGTCAGTAATTATTTTTTCAAAAATCATAACAATTTAAACACCTAATTCCTGTTAAAATATATCCACAAATTATCATCTCTCGACAAGAGCACAGATTGAATTATATTTAATCACGGAACACCACGGGTTGCGGTCATCTGCCTTTATACCAAGATTGCCTCATGCCTCGACTCAATTACATCCATATATGACTAATAATGGCACAAGCATAATACAAACAACGTATCTTGGTGTGAATTCATACCATACGACACGATTAGGAACGATTTTTTATAATAATTTTCTTGTGTGTAAACTATTTTTTTGGAACGAAGTTCCTTACGGCAGGCTTGGAGAAGATAGGGATTTTGCTGCGCGACCGAACTGAAAAAAATGTGATAGTAAAACCGTAAGAAAAAGTCCGTGGAATAAAACCGTTAAATGAGACGTGCGCAGGCGCGACAGTCGTATACACAAGCGAGTAATGTATAATACCTTTCTCTTACTTCTTCTTTTTTTTCGTTCTCTCATCCCTTCTCTCTCTATTTTGTAATTATTTCTATTTCTATGTAATTTTATGTTGTCAAACAAAAATAAAGAGACATATTTTGTTATTTTAATTGATAATTTGAATTACGATTTTTTTTATTTTACGTAATTTATTATTTCCTAAAATACTGAATTTCCTAAATACTTTCCTGTACTTAAATAAAAACTAATCAGCAAAATTTAAGAGAAAAATCAAGAAAACCTACATAAAATTGAACACGATTTTTTTCTTGCAAATTGTGTTGATTCTACATTAGCCGAAGGAACTTCGTTCCTACCTGATGTCGCACGACACCACATCTTTTTTTACATTCCCACGTAATATAATATATAAATTGGTTACATTTTGTCTGTAATTCAAATGGTAAATTACATATTTACAATTTTAGTTTTTTTGTTTCGTATTTTCAAAAATAAGACGCTAACTATATGTTATATACATTTATGTATACTAAGATACCACAATAAGCGGAATGCAGTGAGCTTTCATTTATCCTCGAAGCCTTTTAAATCGTTATACGCTAAAAGCTGTCAATATTTAAAATGTCTCGAACGCAAATCTTGTAATGTAAACGAACCAAATACCCACTTCCTCGCTTAATTAAGTGTAATTCAAAGCGTTCGTATTCAAAATACGGTCGCAAATCAAAGTGCCCGTATCTTCACGCTATGGGAAACTGGAGCGGCCAGTCAATAGAGATGATTACCATTCGGGGTCATTTGTGTTGGACAAAAGCGAAACGGACGTGCACCCTTTTATTGATGACGTTTGGATGGAATGGAGTCGTCGATGTTACGTAATTTTTTTTTGAGATTGCACTCGATTCTAACTTATACTCGTAATTGCATCAGAAGCAAAACAATGACCAAATACAAGCTCACAATACTCCCTTTTTAATAATCTAATAAATTAACTATGCATTCAAATAATTACCGAAATTAGAGTTCAATTAGGTACGAAAATGATGTAAGGCGATTATTACTCCGCAGGCGATTAAAAGTGACCGATCTTATCGATTTCCTTTTTTTTAATGCTTAGATAGGTGGATGAGCTCACAGCCCACTTGGTGTTAAGTGGTTGCTGGAGCCCATAGACATCTACAACGTAAATGCGCCACCCTCCTTAAAATATAAGTTCTAAGGTCTCAAGTACAGTTACAACGGCTGCCCCGGCCTTCAAACCGAAACACATTACTGCTTCACGGCAGAAATAGGCAGGGTGGTAGTACCAACCCGTACGGACTCACAAGAGGCTCTACCAACAGTAATTACGCAAATTATAATTTTGCGGGTTTGATTTTTATTACTTCATGTTCTTCCTTCACCGTGGAATCAATCGTAAACATTTGTTAAGTACATATTTTATTACAAAAATTAGTACCAGCCTGCGGGATTCGAACACCGCTGCATCGCTAGATACAATTGGACCGGACGTCTTATCCTTTAGGCCCCGACGATGTAAAGATGACTTATCTTCTGATTGTTAGTCATAAGTTACATTACGTAGTGTCTTAATTAATTAGGGGGAGAATAATCAGTACAAACATATAATTGTTATTATCAATTAAAAATTGAAGACCGCTCCATTCATTTCTGTATGAAAAATTCCTAAAAATCATTGAACAACATCCAATGGAGTGGACGAAATAGGAAAAAACCTTCCTATTTCGCAATTGATAGCCACCATACTGCAATTAAGTAGACGCGCGTTCATCGTACATATTTTAAAACATCCCTATTGTCATGCAAATTAATACGCTGACCGTAAGTTTTGTACTTCAGTAACGCAAACTTAAATTTGCAGTTCGATACAAAAATTTACAAGCAAACTAGATGAAGATTCTGATATTCATCTGAAAACGCAAATTTGTACTTTAAATTTATTTGAAATACGCCAATGCAATTTTAAGCTTTAACGTATACGACACAAGGTCTACTTATTCAATTGAAAGATCTACTTATAGATTGTTGTCAACATTTTTTGTTTATTAATAGCTTCCGTAATGTGCGAAAAAGATGAGACATTTTTATTCTGGTCACGCTTTTATTAATATTCTGAAGAGTTATGGGGGTGAGCTGTCCAGTGACCGATGCATGTGTGAACCATATAAATTCTTGAACGTGTATTTTTTTTTCCTACCTAAGTTGATAGACCTTGAGAAGCTATTTCGGCGTAACCTTAGCTAGTAGGTGAGCTCACGGGGCTCAAACCGGAGTGATGCTAACACTGACCCTAGCAAGAGCAGTGCTTCGCAGAATCTACCACCGGATCGGAAACGCAACCCACTGAGAAGATCCGGCGAGAAGCTCAGTGGGCTGTGTCTGTGGGTGAACATGTATTGCGTCATGTAAAAAACAATATATTTGTTTACTAATCTACAGATTGAAATTATATGATAAACAAAACCACCTGAATATAGTAGATAATATAATCAAAGATAGCAGGTAGATTCGTTAGATTGGTAGAGCACGCATGTTATCTTTGTACAGTTAAAGCGTGACTAATACCGAAAGTACTTACGTATTTGAGTTTCAAGGGAAAGGCAGCCAGTATTCTACAACATTTGATACTTTTGAAGTCGTGGCCTAAGAGATAAGTCGTCCCAAGTCGTAAGAATCCCAGGCGGGTACCAATTTTTCTAATGAAATACGTACTCATCAAATGTTCACGATTGACTTCCACGGTGAAGGAATAGCATCGTGTAATAAAAATCAAACCCGCGAAATTATTATTTGCGTAATTACTGGTGGTAGGACCTCTTGTGAGTCCGCACAGGTAGGTAACACCACCCCGCCTGTTTGTGCCGTGAAGCAGTAATGCGTTTTGGTTTGAAGGGTGGGACAGCCGTTGTAACTATACTGAGACCTTAGAACTTATATCTCAAGGTGGGTGGCGCATTTACGTTGTAGATGTCTATGGGCTCCAGTACCCACTTAACACCAGGTAGGCTGCGGGCTCGTACACCTATCTAAGCAACAAATATATATAATTCTATTGGTGATCTATCAAACTTAAAATAAATAATACATCGGCCATCTAATTTTAAGGTCTGATCCAAACGATGACTCAGTAAGTCACACTTCGTGTAATACCAACAACTGTTTGTAATTCTATTTGAAAAAATACTACACATTCCGTTACACAGGCTTATGAAAAAACTACAAGGTTCATTCACTGTTCAGCACACCTGTCTACCAAGGAATCCGTTGAGCTGTATGCCGTTAGCCATAAAGACGAAGATTGCGATTAAAAAAATTTACTCCTACATTTTTGATTCAGCAATTTTGACCTCAAATTACCAAGCATAAGAACTAAAATGCTTTAAATGTGCAATCGAGGAACTAGTCTAGAAAACTAAAAAAACGTTTCAAACAATATTATGCCTTATCATCTAAGTCTTAAGGTATGGTAAATAATGTGATAGTTCTTCTCCCAGGTGCGTTCACGGTCGACGAAGCACGTCAAGGCATGAGTCATACTTGTGTCTGGAATGTATGGACACGTGGCTATTCTGTTAAAGACGAGTCACACTTCTGTAATACATTTTTTTCATAATATATTTAATTGTCACATTATGTTTCATCTACAATATATCATAATTTATTAGGTAATTGGTATTCTGGTTTCCAAGTTAAGGGCACTGCTTCATGTACAGTGCCTATATTGAAAGATTATTTAAATTAAATGGATCCTTTTCACCTCCTTGGTGAGCAGATTAGTTTATGGCCTAAATGGTCATCGGAGCTTGTAGACAGTAGACACCAACCAAATACTGATTGAACTATCTACGTTCTCACCCACCTTTAATTAAGCGTTTGACGTTTGACTGAATCATCACTTATAATTTTAAAAAAAACCCTATTTTCAATCCATACAAATATTAGGACTTTTTGGCGGGAATGCGATGAGCGAAGTTGTGAGAATTGTTTTGTTTTGTCTTTTATGTGTTTGTTCAAGTTGAAATGTACAATAACGGTGGTTTATTAACAGTTTAGTATCTGTGAAAGTGCACAAATGTGGGAAAATGAAACAAAGCCGCTGGATGTGGCTTCTCGGGATCCTACAAAAAGGTCCATGGAAATTTTTTCAATAAATAGCCACCATTTTACTGAGATTATATTTCATTACATATGAGCTCGTCTCATCTCATCTCATTTAATTTCATTTCATGCCAATTGACTAATGAATTCATTTCATTTCACTCCAAATTATAATTTTTCATAAAAAATAATATTTAAGATTAGGCTGTAAGGTATTATACCTTTGCCTTTCCAGCTGGAAAATAAAACTACTATTACAACTGTCATTTGCGATTTTAAAATAACAGCTTTTTACTAAAACCACGTATTCACGATATTGTAAAATGAAAATGTTTTTGTCTGTCCGTTGTCTGTTTGGTCCGGAAGGCTAGCTTGACGGAGCTTACACTGTCAGATATTCGATGTTATAAAGACTAAGTTAAGCTGTAGGTACTGCTTTTAGAAAAACAATTAGAGCTTCGCGCAAAAAAATTAAAATCTTGAAAAAGTAAACAAAATTACATTCATACAGGAAAGCATATTTTTATTGAAATATTACTGGACCTTAAAGAATTGACCTTTCACAGTCGACTTCCTGCAAAGGTGTTTAGTTATTGCAAAGTTAACATAAAAAAAAGAAAAAGAAGTCTGCACACATACCTACATATTAGGTATTGTAAATACTTTTATAAGTTCATTAAACTAATTATTATACAAAGAACTGCAGTTATTAATTTTTAAGTCAGTGAGTATTAGCACGTGTTACATTTATTGTGTACTGTGGGTTAATTACGAACAATAAGCCCACTGAGTTTCTCGCCGGATCTTCTCAGCGGGTCGCGATTCCGATCCGGTGGTAGATTCTGCTCTTGCTAGGGCTAGTGTTAGCAAATTCTCTCAGGTTGAACCCGTGAGCGTCCTACGCGTCCGGGCCTAACTGGAATAGCCTGTTAGGGTACCAGCGAACAGGCAGGGAATAACCGAACAAACTAATCAATCAATACCACATTTTAAATAAAATAATAACAAACTTTAATCAATTGTTAATGAAGGACAAACATTAATATAAAATTAAATAGTCTAAGAAAAATTATATATTGAGTAATCTAATAACAAAATATGCTACGTTTATTTACTTTATCTTGGTCACACGTTCTGGTAGCATACTCTTTTAATAGGATATAGTGCTATTGCAAAATCGAATTTAAATAGCCGAAATAAAGTTCACTTCAGAACATTCTTTAAAATCTTAAATGATAATATTAAAAATACTACAGATTCACATAATTTGAAAATAACGTAGGTACTTAGAAAACTTTTATTCACTAAAAGCATTTTATAAATTAAGTGTCAGAAACGTCAACGTTCATACCATGTTGAAAACACCGGTTCTCGTCCGATCACCGAAGTTAAGCAACATCGGGCGTGGTCAGTACTTGGATGGGTGACCGCCTGGGAACACCACGTAATGTTGACTTTTTGACTTTTTAAGCCGGATTTCCTGTACCAGTCTATAATATATTTTTGACTCTATTAGACCCGAATAAATCAGTTTCTTCTGTATCTCTCTTCTTCAACCCGTGTCCACCCAAAAGAGCGAATGCACACCATTCTCATTCTGTATCTCACCAAGTATAATCTATCTATCTATATATGTATATAAAAATGAATTGCTGTTCGTTAGTCTCGCTAAAACTCGAGAACGGCTGGATCGATTTGGCCAATTTTGGTCTTGAATTATTTGTGGAAGTCCAGAGAAGGTTTAAAAGGTAAATAAATATGAAAATGCTCGGATTATAAATAAAAATAACAATTTGGTTTTCCCTTTGATGTGTCCTCCGTCGGACGGATTCCTTTTGTTTGTTTTTAGTTTATTTTATACAAAAGCTTAGGTCTTTTATTTACCGATTGAGGGACTCCGAAGTCTGCCGGGTCAGCTAGTTTAAAATAAAAGTAATTTCTTATTATAAGTAAATCTCACGAATCTTTATCTAAAGTAGTCTTTACCGGAACTTAATGCACCGGACTTATTATCGAACGCTTTTTATCGTACTCATCTTCATAATTTCAACCGCAAAAGATATATAGCTACCGTGAGTTAAATATCATTGAACAGTAATTACTATCTGCTAGAAGCAGGTAGCGCTGGACCGATCTTTGTGGCGAGGCTTGGGGGAGGCCTATGTCCAGTAGTGGTTTTTTTTTTATTGCTTATATGGGTTGGCAAGCTCACAGCCCACCTAGTGATAAGTGGTTACTGGAGCCCATAGACATCTACAACGTAACCGCGCCACCCACCTTGAGATATAAGTTCTAAGGTCTTAATATAGTTACAACGGCTGCCCCACACTTTAAGCCGAAACGCATCACTGCTTCACGGCAGAAATAGGCGGGGTGGTGGTACCTACCCGTGCGGACTCACAAGAAGTCCTACCACCAGTAAGATACGGGTAGGTACGTGTGTAATAACGGTGGTTTATTACCTGTTTAGTATCTGTGAAAGTGCACAAATGTGGGAAAATTAAACAAATCCGCTAGACGTACGTAGCTTCTCGGGATCCTGCAAAAAGTCCACTGAAAAAGTCTCAGTAAATAACCACCATTTTACTGAGATTATATTACATCCCATATCATCTCATTTCATGCCAATTGAATAATGTTCTAAATTAATCAACTTCATTTCATTTCAATAGAACTTAAAAGCCAGGTGTTTTACAAGTCTATTTGCACGTGGAAAAAATATAATAACACTCCAATTACTTACTCATAAATTAGCTTGTGCCATACCGACATTAAACACGGACATCTGTCCTTTGGCCTTTACAGCTAGACCGTGTCTTATGCGGGTGCAAAAAATAAAGAAATACCGTTACTAAGAGCGGTTTTGAATTTATAATATCCTGTCCAAGCTGTTATTTCAATTCAACTGTGATCTTTTAAATATGCCTTTCGTTAACTTGACCTGTGTCTATATCTATGTATGATAATATACATAAGTAACATATATTACTGATGGTAGGACGTTTTGTGAGTCCACACGGGTAGGTACCACCGCCCTGCCTATTTCTGCCGTGAAGCAGCAATGCGTTTCGATTTAAAGGTTGGGCCAGCTCTTGTGTTCTTAAAAGTGAGACGTTACAGCTCATGTCTCAAGGTAGGTGGCGCATTTACGTTGTAGATGTCTATGAGCTCCAGTAACCACTTAACACCAAGTTTGCTGTGAGCTCGTCCAACCAACTAAGCAATAAAAAAGGGACTCACCCGAGTACGAAATAAATACAGAAATTTCAAAAGAAAGAATTCAGTCGATCCAACAACGCGGTATAACTCCTAAAATCCATAAAGTACTTTTGCCTACTTTTAGCATTTAAAAAAAAAAACAAAAGACTTCGCTAGGCCCTCTCAATTCCCATAGCAGCGCAGATTAATCCGCGGCCCTAAATTAAATTCATCCACGGAAATCGTGACAAACGCCATCCGTCATCCGGACCCCTCATTTGCATGAGAAAAACTCGAAGAACAACTATTTATCAAAATGGCGGAGGACTTCCGGCTGCAATGACAGCAGGCGCGACGGTTTTCCGCCCGCCATCTTTGTCTGTATCTCTGTGTATTAGTTTTGTTTGAGCACTAAATTTACTGGAATCGGCTTGTCAAAAAATAGTCATCTATACCAATTAAAATATTTCTTGTTTAGTGAAATGAAGTAAAAATTAAAAATTTAATAATATTCTCAAGATTTAATAGATGTTTCCTTTAAACATTATGGTACAAAACCTGTTCAGAAATATGGAATCTAAACGGATTGAACTTTCCTGGATAGTATCTTATGCTACCAGCGATTAGGTAGGTAGAGAAAAAAAAACTGAAGATTAATGGAAAACAAAACATCGCTTCTCCGTTCTCACTTAAAGCTTGAAATCCCAAAACCAACATAACTTTATTTGACAATTTCAATCAGTTCATAAATTTTAGATATTTTCGGTAATAAACGAATATCGCATCACCCAAATACCCAATCAAATTACTTAACCTGTTAATAAATTTATAAATAAATAATATTCATAAAATATTTATAACTACTGATACCATGCAGCCCACGCTTTTTTTTTTACAGTAGTCATTTTTTCTTACATTATTTTTAATTCAAATTTATAATAATTTATTTTCTATTTTTTAGTTGGATTTCAATATTTTTTTTAATATTGAATTGTCATCGGTCCTTAATAAGTCGTATACCAAACTTCGAGGTATTTCGACGTTTTGAAGGGAGTCAACAAAATAATTTTCAAAGATTCCGTTACATAATAACATACATACGTCTGAAGCTAATAAAAATGTATTAATAAAAAGAGATGCCTCATCCAGAGAAACTACATCTTGATACGAAACGGAACCTCCTTGATCGCGGAGTGATTCCTATTTAGATAATTTAGTGGTTCGGTCGCGATGAAATATTCGAGGTGAGTCGTTCGTCGGCGTAACGCTGATTGTGCTGATTCAATTGTTTTGATGGTCGCCATTTTGTTGCGTTCTGGTTTACGGGAATGCGTTTAGTAAATGCGCAACGGCTAATGAGAACTGATTTGTTTTTGGTTTGCTATTGACGTGGTGTTTTTTTTTATTTTATAATTTGGGCAAACGAACTCATGACCATAATGATTGATGAAACCGAAAGGCACAAGAACTTTGCGGCAGCACTAGGTGGGGTGTACGATAAATCAAATCAAATCAAAAAAAAAATATTCAACATCAATGAAAGTACATACTTGTTGAAAGTCAAAAGAACTACCGCCAATTCACAAGAACTAGCCCCCGTCCTGAGAAGAATTGGCAAGAAACTCAGCGGGCATGTCTTTTTTTTTTTAAATATTAGATTTTCTTTAGATAAGGCATATTAGATAAAGAAGAGAATGATAGTCGTTGTTACATTAACCACCTCAGATCATCTTAGAACTCTTGTTTGAATGTAAATACGTAGTAAGCATGCATATACATATTTGTCTTCATTATATTGTTTTGTAAATTAAAATTAATAGATAGTTACTGATAAATATGAACAAATTGTGATTGAGATTGTGTAGCATAATTTCAATCATGTCATTATCACCTTCGATAGCTCAGTTGGTAGAGCGGTGGACTGTAGTGTACAAGTTTCTGATGTGGTCATCCATAGGTCGCTGGTTCAAATCCGGCTCGAAGGAGTTTTTTTGAGTTTAGAACGACGAAAAATTGTTTTTGTTATACACATTTCCAATATAAATTGATTTAGGTTTGAAGAGAAAATATTATTGTCTGTTTTATTGGAGCAAAAAATTATGGATTGTACTTAACTAATACGAGAATATTAAAGTACCGATATAATGTTAAATAGATCAAATCTTAGCTTTTTCGCCTTCCGAGTTGGTACCTATCTTCATTTTTTAAAGTCGTGTCTAGGGTAAAGGTAAGTACTGTTTTCTGATCACTCTCTGCACAACTATTCTTCTTGTGCCTCGTATCTTCGGATATTTCAATCGAAGCGAATCCTTTTTTTCCAAAGCACTCAATTAGGTAAATGGATTTGTAAAATGGGGTTCATTTTAATTTTTTATTTATTTAAGCGCCCTTTTGAGCGCCAAACGTCGATAGATCGACTCTCTATTAATGCGTTTAAGTGCGGAGCGTCGGAATACCGACTATTGCGCAGTTTGATTGTAAGTATGTATTAGGTATCGACCTGTACGGACGTGTTTTAATGCGCGCATTTAAAACATTTATAACATGTTGATAACATTTATAAAATTACTTTGCTGTGAATTTACCGTTGACTTTTTAAATTAAAGTTTTTTATAAGGTACTTTTATTTAAAAATCTTTTAGCAATTTCTGCAAAATAGGTACCTATGTGAAAATAAGTTCAGCACTAAAAATTAAATCCTATTGGGAGAAGGTTCGAGAACATTCAAATTTAGAACAATCCGTTATTATGCCTCAAATATTGAGAATGATCTCGAAAAAAAAAACACGTAAATCTACTAGAAACAACATTTTATCCCAACGACAAATACACAAGAAGTTCTAATTAAATCATCTTATTTCGTCCACCGAAAGTAATTCGAGGGAGCTCAAAAAATGTATTAACTCTTAACCACGAACGTCCAGGAGACCGTATTGAGTCGGAAAATTGAAGATCTTTACTTCGATAAAAAAAATGTGTGGTGTCGTGAGACACCGGATAGGAACGAAGTTCCTTATTATAAAAATATTAAATTTTAAGTTCTATTCGAGGTATAAAGAAAATAAAACTGGAGGTTTCGCAACTACCCACGGTCGTTCGGTAACGTGCGAACTTATTGTGGTACACTTCATTCGCGGTTGTTTGCATAAGAGTTAGTGTATTGCACAAACGAACGCTCTGAGATCGTGGTCAATGAATAATAAAAAAATATGTTATTTTTTGTACGTTATTACAAAGTTAACTCATACACTGTGTGCATTACTAATATAAATCTTACGTTACGGACGTTTTTTCCCGGTTAGGGTACCCCTCCGCATAAGGAACTTCGTTCCAAAAATATAAGAAAATTTTGAAATTTTGGAAGACCTCTTTAATGTACTGACCCTAGTACTGATGTGTATGACTTGGTGTGTATGAACATTTTTGATGAACAAACATTTTACTATTAATGTTATAATAATAATTGTAAATAGACATGCTGTAACAAAAACCGACTTCAAATAGAAAAAAAAAGATGTTCGAAAACAAATTAATATACACTAAAAACAATAATCATCGATATCACTCGGCATGATATTGAGTGAGTTATTCATCTATTTGCCGCGCACGTATTTAATGCAAATTTAAGACTTAGGTATATGGTTTTTTCATGGATACCATTATCAGAACTGGACGAATGGGACCACATAGGAAGCGTCAGCTTTCTAATAAAAAAAAGAATCATCAAAATCGATTCACCCAGTCAAAAGTTATGAGGTAACAAACATAAAAAAAACACACAGTCGAATTGAGCCTTTTTTGAAGTCGGTTAAAATATGGTAGGCAACGGCTCTGCCTCTGGCGTTGCTGCCATGGGTGACTGTAACCACTCACTATCAGTAGGGGCCGTATACTCGTCTGCCTATAAGGGCAATTAAAAAAATCATTGTCTATTAAAATAATAAAAAAGTTAAATAATCGAATATCGTAACCGCATTCCCGAAAAGACCGATAATCACTGAGCCTTAACCCTTTCATTGTCAAATAGAACTTTTTAATTGCTGTGAAGTCGAATCGGGTGAAAAACGGCTTAGCTATTGTTGGGCGCGCTTCGTTAATCTAGGCGGGTGGGTTTCGGATTCATATTGTGTTGATACTTTTGTTGGAACAAATCGATCGGCTGGGGAAGATCTCACCTTTTCGAAATGATTTTTTTTTTGTTAAGGAAGATTTTAAACCGAAACAAAGCAGCAGTAGAATTTTTTTATTNTCTGAAGCTTCTTCGCGATTAGGGACTTATTTCTACTAGAATAGTAAACAGTCGTGTCGTCGGCGAATAAAGCTAAATGGGTCGGCGGCGACCGGGGAATATCGTTGACGAATAAGCTAAATAGGAGGGGTGAGAGGACAGAGCCTTGCGGGACTCCAGCTGTGAGAGGTCGTGGGGAGGAGCGGGTTCCCTCGACTCGATATCGAAAAGAGCGGTTCGACAAGAAGTCCCGTATGATGAGCACGAGACTATCCGGCACGCCCATGTTGAATAGTTTGAAAATCAAACCATTGTGCCAGACTTTGTCGAACGCTTTTGCGACGTCGAAGAAGAGAGCTCCCGTGTATAACGGTTTTGGTCGATTAAGCCCCACAAGAATGTGCTCCGTGAGGCGGTGCACCTGTTGAACGCATGAGTGATTTGTACGGAATACTGATGTGTATGACTTGGTGTGTATGAACATTTTTGATGAACAAACATTTTACTATTAATGTTATAATAATAATTGTAAATAGACATGCTGTAACAAAAACCGACTTCAAATAGAAAAAAAAAGATGTTCGAAAACAAATTAATATACACTAAAAACAATAATCATCGATATCACTCGGCATGATATTGAGTGAGTTATTCATCTATTTGCCGCGCACGTATTTAATGCAAATTTAAGACTTATATGGTTTTTTCATGGATACCATTATCAGAACTGGACGAATGGGACCACATAGGAAGCGTCAGCTTTCTAATAAAAAAAAGAATCATCAAAATCGATTCACCCAGTCAAAAGTTATGAGGTAACAAACATAAAAAAAACACACAGTCGAATTGAGCCATTTTTGAAGTCGGTTAAAATATGGTAGGCAACGGCTCTGCCTCTGGCGTTGCTGCCATGGGTGACTGTAACCACTCACTATCAGTAGGGGCCGTATACTCGTCTGTCTATAAGGGCAATTAAAAAAATCATTGTCTATTAAAATAATAAAAAAGTTAAATAATCGAATATCGTAACCGCATTCCCGAAAAGACCGATAATCACTGAGCCTTAACCCTTTCATTCTCAAATAGAACTTTTTAATTGCTGTGAAGTCGAATCGGGTGAAAAACGGCTTAGCTATTGTTGGGCGCGCTTCGTTAATCTAGGCGGGTGGGTTTCGGATTCATATTGTGTTGATACTTTTGTTGGAACAAATCGATCGGCTGGGGAAGATCTCACCTTTTCGAAATGATTTTTTTTTTGTTAAGGAAGATTTTAAACCGAAACAAAGCAGCAGTAGAATTTTTTTATTAATAAACAGTGTGCTCAGTGCAAGTTTTTTAACGTTCTCAATAGCTGGTGCTCAATTGCTTACTTGTGGTAGGACCTCTTGTGAGTCCGCGCGGGTGGGTACCACCACCCTGCCTATTTCTGCCGTGAAGCAGTCTGGTCGGTCTCCTTGAGATATAAGTTCTAAGGTCTCAAGTATAGTTACAACGGCTGCCCCACCCTTCAAACCGAAACGCATTACTGCTTCACGGCAGAAATAGGCGGGGCGGTGGTACCTACCCGTGCGGACTCACAAGAGGTCTTACCACCAGTATACTTATACTTATACTTACTCATCTTACCCCGACGTACCCTATATATGTATTTATTTAATACGAGATTCCGTAGGCGTCCCGTTTTGACACGAAAAAAGGTCACGTTACGTAATACGTATACAGTAAGATTCTGAGGACAAATAAATTATCAATGCATTTAATCAGCGTCTCTCAAAATTACCAACGTTTCCATTGCAAGATCATTGAACTAATTGAGTTATTTTGACTTCATGCCTGAAGGTGGGTGACGGAATTCGGATTGGGACATTTATATGTTACGATTACCATTCATAACCAGAGAGATTTTCTTTCGGAGAAACAGTAGCATTTAATTAGATTTTTTTTTCTAAACACCGATTGCAATTAAAATCTCTTCATTTTGCCAATGCTGGTACGAGTATCGTTAATTAATGGTAACTTAACCCTTTGTCTGTGACGCGGAATAAATCACGCGGCGTTGTGGCTTCCAAACTTTTAAGCAGTTTAAATATTTTTTAAATTTAGGGGTTATGAAATAAAAAATAAACGTAGTATGTTTCTGAATGTAATTAAAGTGTTTTATATATTATATGTAGTCACGCAAATTTATTAAGGTATCATTTTTATTACTTTTGTTTTTCTCTTACCTATTTGCTGGTAACCTAAGAGGTTATTCCAACTACGCCTGGACGGGTGGGTAAGCTCACAGGCTCAACCTAAGAGAATTTGCTAACAAGAGCCCTAGCAAGAGCAGTGCTTCGCAGAATCTACTACCGGATCGGAATCGCGACCCACTGAAAATAGCACTTTTATTACACAGTGCTGCTATGTTCCTTCATCGCATGAACCCGCATTAACTACATATTTGTATCAGACAAACTGCCTACAGGATATGAATACTGTCATAGTCGCATCGATATAACGTTATGTGTAACATAAGCCAAAAAGACTTCGATTAGGTTTTATTGTATTATTCTCGAAACATTACAGATATCACCGGGTTCTGTGACTCATTCGGGCAAGATGTAAATAAAAAAAAAATGTGTGCGTGTACTAGTGTACACACGTAAGAAGTGAAACTTGTTTATGGCCTTATTTTTCGAAAAATGATCTACATGCAACTTTCTAGAAATTGGTTAAATAAAGTTAAATTAGATAAAGTTTAAACAAAAGGATTTTATTATCATAGACATGAATACAAAAAAGTTAAATTAGATAAAGTTTAAACAAAAGGATTTTATTATCATAGACATGAATACAAAACAGATGGCGCGTAACGGAAAAAAGTGACGCGTAACCGAAAAATGTGACGGTAAATTTTTTTCCAACGCCGATAAGGAAGTTTCACTTCAATAAATAAAATAGAATAACAGAAATAAAATATTAAATCACAAAACAATATCTTTAGAAACTTTGAGGGCCACTAAGTCGTAACTGTGCCCTAACCCTTCCATGACTGGCACTGATTCATCTTAAACCGTCAACGGCTGATGGATCAAGATATTAATACTGAAAGCGTGGCCAATCTGACCAGGACTCAACCCTTCTATGCATATTTTATTTCGGATGGTGCGGGCCTTTTTGACTGATCACGTTGATCTGCGAGGAACTAATGCTGATGTGTCGGGATGGGTGTGATGTAATTAGAGGGCTTTTGAAATTGTTCTGTCATTCTATTGTTTATTATAGTCAGTGACAAATTTGTATTTGTAAATAGATTTTTTATTAATACTCACTCTCTCACTGGTATTTTTGTACCATACTGGTCTTAAGGTAGCCGCTTGCTTGTGTGGGTACCTGACAGTGCCGATGTCCTTGACAGTGACAATTATTAGGTGAGCTGCAAGCTCGTCTGTCTAGTATAGGTCCCTTAGGCTACCAGCGAATAGGTAAGGATAAAATTGTGCAATGAGAAAACATACTGGCGAACTTCTAGAATATACCAGAACATAGATAAGTAAGTACCTAGTCGCCGCGATCTGAAATCGTGAAAAGAATACCTTACCTCTTTAAACAAAAATCCATTTTCCCAGATGATTAGGTCCATCTAAGAAAAACTGACTGCGTTCTTTTAAAATGTGTTTAAAGATATCCAACTGTTGTAAGTAATCAAAAAAACAGTTCGTAGCTCTTTTATTGCCTTTGTAGGCAGACGAGCATACGGCCCACCTGATACTAAGTGGTCACCGTCGCTCATGGACGTCAGCAATGCCGGGGGCAGAGCCAAGCCGCTGCCTACCATTAAGTACTCTCCGCAAGCCTCGTTTGAAGAAGGACATGTCATAGCGCTCGGAAAGCACCATGCAGGGGAGTCCATTCCAAATCCTGATGGTACGTGGCAAAAAAGTTATTTAGAAACGCACTGTCGATTCAAAAAAATTAATAAACAAATCGACACTATTCGCACGAGCGTAACTTGACCGAGTAATGTTTTAGTGTAGATAACAAATAGCCCGCATGGCTTAATGAAATGTTTCTACCGATTAGCCACCTCACGTGTTTAGACTAGAGGTACAGTTGAATGGAAAATGTTTCACCCTTCACTGTGAAATACTACTTTTAACGGCTTTTAAGGCGTCCTGGGAGATAACACGGGTAGGTATCTCCACCCTGCCTATTCCTGTAGTGAAGCAGTAACGCTGGTTTTTTAAAGGGTGGAGTAATCTATACTAATATATAAATCTAAATTGGTTTTTCCGGATGCTCCGTTATAACTACTGAACCATGCATCCGATTGACTTGAAACTTGGTATCCATATAAAAAATACATGCACTTAATGGATAGGCTAATATTTTTATGAGTGTTGAACTCCCTACACCAGTTGCGGGGGCGTTAATGATGAGAAGTTTTGTGGGGGTGAGAAATAATAATGTTAATTTTAAATGGCCAGCAAAGCGGACGGGTACAGCTAGTTGTACTATTGAACTAAGATTTAGAACTCATGTTTCAAGATGCGTGGCCGCATCTACGTTGTTGATATCTATGGGCTAAGGTAACCCATTTGGTTGTTTTATTACCTCTGATGGGTAGCCATCTCGCTAACGATGTCGTATACCTACATTGTCACAACATATTTTGTTTAGAAGTCAGACTGAGATCTAGAAGTGTTTTTTTTTTTCTGGTATTGCTGCACCATTACACATTACTAATAAAATACAATTAAAACATTACTTTTCAACGAAACAATTTAACAAAATATTATTTATAATTATAAGCAACTTCGATTTTGAATTTAAGAAATATTTTGAAGTAGGTATATCTTAGTACTTATCTGAGAACATTATGACAATTTTAAATTTAACGTACAAACATCGAACTCACTAGAAGGCAAATCAAAAATGATATTACTATTTTTAGAACATAACTGTACCAAGATATATGCGGACATTAAATATACATATTATACCCCTTGCTTCTTCATTAATAGGACAAGTTGAGGAAAATAATACGCAGATGAGCTAAATTAGACTGAAGTTGATCGATTGCGTAATATTACGCATAGCACACCCGCATGTTTGGATTTACGTCCAAAATTATTTTTAAATTAATAATTAAGATATAGGTACCGAAATGTTTGATTGAAGTGCTTTTGAATTTGCAATGTTTTAGAAGGGGATAACGGACAATTGAGTTCATTGACTATATTTATTATCCTTTCAGAAATAGTCTTGGTGCTTTTAGGGATTTCGAGCACCAGTCATTCTTACCTGGCGTAGGAATTTTACTGGTGGTAGGACCTCTTGTGAGTCCGTACGGGTAGGTACCACCACCCCGCATATTTCGAATGGAATATTTCCACTGTTCCTGTCATATTAAAATCTTTTTAATTGAAAACTCCTCGGTTTTAAAAATCGAATACCATTTATTTATTTAAAAAAAGATTCTCGGTCGTATCACGAGGTTTTGTCAAACTTGTCCATCCATCTAAGCAAAAAAAAAAAAACGTGTCATTTAATCAATAGACATAACCCACTGAGTTTCTCGGCGGATCTTCGCTGTGGCTCTTCGGATCCGGTGGTAGATTCGGCGAAGCACTGCTCTTGCTAGGACAGATGTTAGCAAGCTCTTTGACACAGAGCACCGTGAGCTGGCCCACCAGTTAAGGTGAAACTATGAAATCTCCTCGAGGCTAGTGGCAGATAGATAGACAAATAAGTTAAATAACATAACACATTTACTTCGACATCATTGGCAGTAAAAATAAGTAAAGATAGAGAAAGTAACCAAATTTTTTAAAAAAAATAAAATAAATCTCGTTAATAACTCGTAATTTGAAAAACTTAAAATACAATTCATCCAGCCATGTAATTTTAATTGAATCGTGTTTTTTTTTAATTCTGCATGAACCTTTTACAATTCCTAGACAGAATCCTCGTCATTGTTAAAAAAAGCAAAAATAAGGAGAACAAAAAGCCAACATCACGTGGTGTTCCCAGGCGGTCACCCATCCAAGTAATGACCACGCCCGATGTTGCTTAACTTCGGTGATCGGACGAGAACCGGTGTTTTCAACATGGTATGGACGTTGACGTTACTAGAAATGAATTAATTAATCTTAATATAATTTTTTGCCTTTTTTTCTATTTGAATTTATATCGATTGTCCGAATTCAAATTTCTATTATTAAAGTAAATAAATATAGATGAATTGTTAGATTGAAACATAAACGAAATATCTATTATCGAAGCCGTTCGAGTTATTTTATAACTTTAATAATAACATTATCTTTATGAATTACATTATCAAGTTGGGTGTGTAATCAATTTGAAATCGGTACCTATATTAAGTAATAATGACTTGTCGTCAATTCGGAAATTCACATTCACGTCACATTGGTTCTGGTACTCGGATGGGTAATCACAGTTAATGTTGTAATAATAATTAAAACTATAGATAATTAAAAAAATATTTTACGGTTTAATCTCGTATTTATCATTTTCGTTTTACGAGCCCCGATATCTGCTGAAATTTTAATAATTTATTTTACGCCAAAACTAAAAACGGCAAGAGCTTCCAATGAGCGAGTGATATTTCTTTGTAGCGCGAAGATACAAAATGTAATTTTTGGAACTTGTTCACTTTCTATTAAATCACTAGCGTCATACGCTACCACTAAAACAAGGGGCATAGAAAACACATCATTATATCAGCAACACATTATTTAATAAAACACAATACATATTAATTCAGTTCGAATTTATATATTTCTGCCTATTTCTGCCGTGAAGCAGTAAGGTGTTTCCGTTTGAAGGGTGGCGCAGCCGTTGTAACTATACTTGAGACCTTAGAACTTATATCTCGAGGTGGGTGGCACATTTACTTTGTAGATGTCTATGGGCTCCAGTAACCACTTAACACCAGGTGGGCTGTGGGCTCGTACACCATCTAAGCAACAAATATATATATTTCTATTGGTGATCTATCAAACTTAAAATAAATAATACATCGGCCACCTAATTTTAAGGTCTGATCCAAACGATGACTCAGTAAGTCACACTTCGTGTAATACAACTGTTTGTAATTCTATTTGAAAAAATACTACACATTCCGTTACACAGGCTTATGAAAAAACTACAAGGTTCATTCACTGTTCAGCACACCTGTCTACCAAGGAATCCGTTGAGCTGTATGCCGTTAGCCATAAAGACGAAGATTGCGTTTAAAAAAAATTACTCCTATATTATTGATTCAGCAATTTTGACCTCAACCCACCAAGCATAAGAACTAAAATGCTTTAAATGTGCAATCGAGGAACTAGTCTAAAAAGGTAAAAAAACGTTTCAAACAATATTATGCCTTATCATCTAAGTCTTAAGGTAGGGTAAATAATGTGATAGTTCTTCTCCCAGGTGCGTTCACGGTCGACGAACACTTGTACACTTAATATATTGTATTTTATACTTCTATAATCACAAATTTCGCCAAGGCTACACTATAAAAAATATTAATAAAGACAAACAATATTTAATCTATTATCAATTTGACCACAGACGTCAAGAACAAAAGCTTGACAATAAATAGTAGGTATGCATGCGTGTGTGCGTCAAATACATGGTATGTAGTGTGTGTAATGTTTTCTTTATTGATTTAATGTATATTTTATGCATTATTTAAAAAAAATATTAGCATTGTGCACTTCTTCTCTATATTCTCTATAAGTGTGAAAAATTTCATACTCCTCCGTCCACGCAATTTTCGTAAAAATGTAACAAAGTTTTTGCTTCACGTATTAATATATAGGTATTGAAATTGGTTTTTCAATGGTCAGTCCCAATTAGTGCGACGAGAATTAATTAAGCTGTCATGTAATCATGTAACTGCGCTGATGCGTTTTGACGTAAATTAGTCTCAATTATCATTTAATTAAACTGTAACCCGCGCTGCCCGATCATATAACAATAGTGGAGATACATATCTAATCGTAACAGTACATACTAAGCCCTGCTTGCTTAATGACTCTGCTCGCTTAATGATCACGAGTTGATTGGCGATATTCGAACTTAGATACGTCCTCTCAGACACTATATTAGTAGAGAAAAATTAGAAAAAGAAATTGCCCCATTTATTGAAGCGCCTGAATCGGATCTCTGAGCAATCCTACGTACTTTAGCCGTTAAAACTGACATCAATTATTTCAGGCACATAATTTGATAATTCAACGGTACCTACTTAACTATTTAAGCTGGCTTAGCTTCCAATATTCTAATACACTAGTTATCCTTCCAAATAAGTAAATAAACATGTTCTAATTTATCGTAAAAATCTTAGTAGACAAAATATTTTAACTGTGGTGGTACATATTTTACTGTATGGTCCTACATATCGGCACAGTCATATAAGGGGTGAATTAAGGTGAATACATTAGATCACTGTTTCCAATTCGAATGTTGTCATCCCTAATAAAGTGGGATTCGAACAATAGAATTTGTTGTCTAATGGAATTACACAATAATAATTTCCGAATTTAAAAACTATTTAATTTAATTAAATAATATTAATGAAACAGGCTTTGGTATTAGCTCAGTATATTGCTATACGTACGACCAATTTAATACTGCAACCGCAATTTCCCTATTTCGGCCGCGAAGCAGTAATGCGTTCTAGATTAAAGGGTGGCAAAGCCGTGTCTATAGAACTGGTGGTGGAATTCATGCTGTAGACCGGTTTATCCATGAAACCAAAAAAGAGACGCGGAGAAAGCCTACTCAGTTTCTTGTCGAAACTAATATAGTGCACTAGTATTTTCTGCGGTTTTGGCGAAATGAAGACATAATTAAAAAAAATAGTCAGCACACAGTGTTCAAACACGTCATCTCGGATCCTCTCGATCTTTAATGGTACTTTTAGGTACCCGAAGCACCGGTCATCGTTCTCGTCGAATCCGTGGCTAGGGACAAAGGGCTCGGCGAGTAAATTAACCCACAGACACAACCCACAGAGTTTCTCGCCGGATCTTCTCAATGGGTCGCGTTTCCGATCCGGTGGTAGATTCTTGAAGCATGGCTCTTGCTAGGGTTCGTGTTAGGAACATCGTCAGGTTTGAGCCCCGTGAGCTCACCTACTAGCCCGGTGACGCTGATATGGCCTTCTGGACCATCAGCTTAGGTAGGAAAAAAAAGTGTTCAAATATCGACGAATAACACACTTCAGTCGTCCGTGATGACTAAGAGATCTTTATAGTTTTCGATACATCAATAACATTACAGAAAAATAACAATAAAAAAAAACGCAAAATTAAACCGTGAAACTAATTTTAATTACAACACCCTGTCACAAAATAATAACGTGCATAAGTAACAGTAAAATTAATCTCTGAAGATTACCCTCACAATATTAATAATCAGTCGAATACGTATCTAAAGGAAGGGGGTGAATAGGGCATGTATTGTGCGTCATAATACTAACTCTGCGATCGGTGACCCGCGAAAAACGCGATAATAATAATAATAATTATTATTATTTATTGCTTAGATGGGTGGACGAGTTCATAGCCCACCTGGTGTTAAGTGATTACTGGAGCCCATACACATCTACAACCGTAAATGCGCTACCCACCTTGAGATATATGTTCTAAGGTCTCACTATAGTTACAACGGCTGCCCCACCCTTCAAACCGAAACGCATTACTGCTTCACGGCAGAAATAGGCAGGGTGGTGGTACCTACCCGCGCGGACTCACAAGGGGTCCTACCACCAGTAATTACCTTAATGCGTCTTCGTGACTTTGAGCATTGCGCATAATTCTAATTAGATTTATCTCGAGACTATAAAATACCGAGAACTTCAGAAACAATATCTCACTCTGGATTTTTATTGATATAGAACAGTGATTCCCAAACTTTTTGAGTAAGAGGTTCGCTTTTCCAAAATTATCTGATACCTCAGAGCCTGGTAACATAAAATATGAGCATATAACATTAATATCGCTTTAATGTAAATAAAATGCTCATTAAAAAACACGATATTAAATTGTAAAATAGTTTTTAATTATGTCAAAAAAGCTAGCCGCCAGTAAAATTGGAATAGTCTTTTTTTTTAGAGAAAAATCATTACATTTATTTTATCGGCACTGAAATAATTTTAAATCAATATTAATTCTGCTAATTATAATTTTAGATATTTATGATAAAATGTAAGGAAGTGGTTTTTTAAATTTTTTTTCCAACAAACAGCCATATTTTAGGGAATGAGTGAGTGTAGATAAAACAACGAATTCTTAAACTACTCGCACGCCATCTATCGCTAGTTCGTGGTACTATGACGGATACCTCCACTGGAATGCCAACAGCAAATGCGGCAAGTCTCATTACAATCGGATTAATGGTTTAGAAACTATCTATACTAATATAATATTATAAAGAGGAAAGATTTGTTTGTTTGTTTGTTTCGAATAGGCTCCGAAACTACTGGACCGATTTGAAAAATTCTTTTTCCATTAGAAGCCGATATTGTCCCTGATGAACATAGGCTACTTTTTTTTATTTTATTTTTTATTTTTTTTTTTTGATTTCATGTGTGTTTTAATGTTTCCGAAGCGAAGCGAGGGCGGGCCGCTAGTTAATAGATAAAGACAGACTTAAGCAAACATTTAAAAAAATATGTATCTAGTCATGCGGCTTACAACAATTCTATATCTCTAGAACTAATGATTACTGGTGGTAATTACTGGTGGTAGGACCTCTTGTGAGTCCGCACGGGTAGGTACCACCGTCCCGCCTATTTCTGCCGTGAAGCAGTAATGCGTTTCGGTTTAAAGGGTGGAGCAGCCGTTGTCACTATACTGAGACCTTAGAACTTATATCTCAAGGTGGGTGGCGCATTTACGTTGTAGATGTCTTTGTGCTCCAGTAACCACTTAACACCAGGTGGGCTGTGAGCTCGTTCACACACCTAAGCAATAAAAAATATATCCATAAATAAGGAAACATGGTACCTACCTTATATTAGTATGCAGAAGGAACACAGATAGGTAGGGATTATTATTTCTTCAAGAGTACGCAATGAAAGTGACAAGGAGGACTGAATCTCACGTATCTAATCTCCGCCATAAAACTTCGAATGAATAAAATCCTGAACTCCGGATCGCCATTAACGCAGCCATCAGCTATACTGTCACTCTATCTTCAATATTCATGAAGACATAACCACAACTTATTGTATTGTACGCCATGTTTTTCTCAATCACCATTAGTCGCGTATCTGCGAACCAAGTGCATTTCGCGCGCTATGTATCAGTGATCGTTCCAGTACAAAATGAAGTAAGCACCATTCAATTTCACAAGAATTTATTCTTTACTGCTCAGAAATTAGAAAACGTATCTCTCTGTATTTATGCTGCTACTTGTGATATTTTTTTTAAACAGCTGCAGTTGTATTCGGAATATGTCGGCACTTGAGTTTTATTGTATCAAATAATAGGGGCGCTCTTATAGCCATTATCACGTGTTTGATCTAAAATGATACTTCGTACGGAATGCAGTTGGAGGGTGGACAGGGACTTAAACAAGGGCTTCACTAAGTTGCTCGTCTTTTAAGTAGTCGATGAAATTCAGTTGCAAATAAATAATAGATTAAAAAAACTTAAAAAGTACGCTTTTATAGAAAATCCAACAAAAAAATAGAAAATAAATTTTAATAAATGTGAATTAAAAATACTGTAAGAAAAAATGATTAATAATAGATAATTTTTTCAAAAGTTAATCTTAACAAAAAGTCAAATCAAAATAATTTAACATAAATCAACTCACACAGTAGAACAGATCTTCCAATGCGCTTGAAGGAGGCACAGTTCCCAAGATACTGGCTACGTTGCCTCGTTGGACATCCAGACTCACTCTCTGTGCAAAGTACCAGCCAGCCTTAGCATCATGTGTAACCTCCTTCAAGCGTTTGGAGATTTCTGTTAAAAATTTCTTTACTTCAGGGCCCCAAGGGCCCATCATCTCAACCGCGAAAGGCAAAAAAGAATAAGAAGACCCCAAACCCGAATACTCCCGTTTTTTGTAATTTCTGCTGAAGCTGCAGCTGAACCGGGGCGGTAGGAAGTACCATCTAAGTTAATCTTGAAATTAACTCGTTTCAATTCTGTAGCCTATACTGTTCACAAAAAAAGGTGTTCGTCGGTAAAAAATCATTCTCAGAAAGCCTCTAAATACGTGCCCTCGAGATAAGGGTTAAACAAAATTTTCATATTGTGGTCTGAATTTTTTTTTTATTGCTTTGGTGGATGGACGAGCTCACAGCCCACCTGGTGTTAAGTGGTTACTGGAGCCCATAGACATCTACGACGTAAATGCGCCACCCACCTTGAGATAAGTTCTAAGGTCTCAAGTATAGTTACAACGGCTGTCCCACCCTTCGAACCGAAACGCATTACTGCTTCACGGCAGAAATAGGCAGCGTGGTGGTGCCTAACCGCGCGGACCCACAAGAAGTTTTACCACCAGTAATTACGCAAATTATTAGTAGAGTTAATTATAAGTTCTGTCAAGAGTGATACGACAAAGGAAAAAGAAAATTAAATATGTGGTATTGTGAATTAAAAATCGTTCTAATACCGCCTCAAGTTATTTTTAATAGATAAATAACTAGAATAACAATAAAACCCAATTCAGTGTTCACGCTTGACTTCCCGCCAATCTCGCTATAGACAATAAACCAAACGACGCATAAGGCCTGCCATTCAACCTCTCACAAATCGTCCAACTTCAGCGAACATAACCATTTCCTTCTGCCATACAGACTCGATCCGTCCTCAAACTACCCTGACGCTTGCAATCAAAACACAATACGTTATAAATGGGAGCATTATACGAATACAAAGTTTTATTTACTACGTAAATTAGAACTGTTTTTTGAAATTAAGTCTTGTGACGTAAAACATAAAGGTGTTGTTTTATGTGTACAGAGAATATTCGGTTTTGTGTTACCAAAGTCATGGATACCTAGTGAAATTTTGGCTGATAGCAGTCATGCTGTGTTTTCTATGGATCTGAATAAATATTCGCGACACATACCTACAAGGGTAGTCGGAGCTATATGTATTGAACAAAAACAAAAAAAAAGATGTCTGTTGTCGTCTGTGTCTGTTGTCTTTGTCGACTTGAATTATAAAAGCTGTAAACGTTTTAATTATCTCATTGCATCATGAGGCTTGTGGGAGAGCCCGAGTGGATTTGACTATTATAATTATTATTCGGTTAAACCTAATATTGATTAATAACTTTGAAGTTAAATACATTCAAACCGAAAAAAAAGGCAAAAAAGCCAACATCACGTGGTGTTCCCAGGCGGTCACCCATCCAAGTACTGACCACGCCCGATGTTGCTTAACTTCGGTGTTCGGACGAGAACCGGTGTTTTCAACATGGTATGGACGCTGACAAATAGGCTTGTGAAACATTTTATATGTATTTATGTACAAATTTACGTTAATCACTAAACTAATTTATTAAATTATAATTTATTAAATTATTAGCTTTGTTGATAATAATAGTGTGGCGATTCCAGGAGTCATGAAGCTTTTGAACTTCCAATCAATCCTTTTTATTGTAGACTATGCCTCCAACCGGCACGCAACCGGCTTAGCCATGCCCCTGGCATTGCTGATGTCTATGGGCATCGGTCACCACTTACGATTAAGTACGCTACATAATGCTTTCAGAGGATAAAAACAACATGGTTATTAAGAGTGATGTTAAGATTAACAGTACAATACAGTTTATGTTTACTAGTGGTCTCCGCAGTAGTCGAAATTCGACTATCATTAATTGAAATTATAAGTTTGAACATTCTTATATCTATTGTCAAAGACTATATAATACACTTCTATAATTACAGATTTCGCCAAGACTTCACTATAGACAAATAATGTTAAAGACAAACAATACTAATCTATTCTCAATTTGACCACAGACTTTAAAGAATAACAAAAGTTTCACAATTGACAATTTACAAAGAGTATATTTATACGTATGTGTGGTGTCAAATACTTGGTAGTGTGTGTAACGTTTTCTTTATTGATTTAATGTATCTTTTATGCATTACCTTAAAAAAAATTTAGCATTGTGCACTTCTTCTCTATATTCTGTATAAGTGTGGAAAATTTCATACTCCTCCGTCCGCGCAATTTTCGTAAAAAGGGATACAAAATTTTTGCTTCACGTATTAATAATATATAGATTAGTAATAGGATTTGAATATTTCAATAATACCGCAGTAAATCGCAGAATACTTACCGCGGCAAGTTGCCATTAAATATTTTAATAACAATGAATACTATTGTAGTAGTAAAACATCTTTATTAACCTATGTAACCTTTACTTTCGTCACAACCACTCGCTCACTACTGAGTAGTTATCGTAAGGATCCTGACTCACTTTTTTACATGAGTTATGACAACCTTTGACAGAAAAATGGATCCATTTAATTTTGTGTCAAGTTGCACAGGGTGATTATTTTTACAGGCGTTTTAAGCCCTCGGCAAAACCCGATAAGAAATCCATATCAGCATGCTTTTTTCACAACCATCTATATAAAAATACACAACAACATAGATTGTTGTGTAGGAGAAAAATTCGATCCAAAATAAGGCATTCAGTGTTTGATTATGTATAAACAAAATGACGACAAACAATCATCTAATTATGTTTGAAGCACGAAACTTCCCTTTAATCGACTTATTACTCGTAGTATTACGGTAACAATAGTAAAATTGACGTGTTCAACAAGGGTAACTTCAGTAGTATGTTACTGTAATTATGTAACTAAGCCATTGTGTTACAAGGAGGAATGCCGATCGCGATTTCGATCCTGCGGTAAATTCTGCGAACCACTGCTCTTGCTATGGCTAGTGCTAGCTAATTCTCCGTCTGGGCGCCGCTGGAATAGCCCTCTCGGCTAAAAGTGATTAGTAGAAAAAAAGAGGACTAGATGAAGAGATAATAGACGATTTCAAAGCCTAAAAAGTAGGTCAGAATGTATTTATAAAAATCGTTCTGGTTCTTTAAGAGAGTATCGGGGTTAAGTTGGTTAAATTGACACATAAGGTCGAAATCTCAATTACATTTGATAAAGCTCTAGCACAATTTAAAGATTGACTGCGTCGCAAAGATATTGTATATAGCAGAAAAGTTTACGTACATAGTAAATCAGTGACTTAGTCCTCATGAAATAACTCGGTACGAACATACGAATTGTAATGATTATAAAGATTTCCTAAATCGGTAATTTGTCAGAGCCACGTGTCACGTAATGGGGAACTGTTTTGATAGTAAGCGAACGAAAGCATTGGTCTGTCATGTGTGATTGCTTCGTATCTATTATTCAGGGATTTCGTTATTTTGGGTTTTCGTGTTTATATTATGAGGATTAATTGGGGGAGACCGTTTATGTCGGCCCCGTTGTTTTATTCAGTTCGAAATGGTAATAACATACCTTCAACGTGAATGGTTGACTATGTTATTTTTCGAACACTCATTTTACCAAAATTATATTGTTTTGGCAGCCATTACAATGTCGGATTACAAGTCAGGTCACACAAATTAAATTATTACTTTTTCTGTCATGACTTGTTTTTTTCCTAACTATGCTTGTAGCCTCGAGGGGTTATGCCAGCTTCACCGAGCAAGTAGATGAGCTCACCGGGCCCTAACCTGCCGAAGTTGCCAACACTAGCCCTAGCAAGAGCGTTGCTTCGATGCATCTACCACTGAATCGGGAACGCGACCCACTGAGAAGATCCGGTGAGAAACTGAGTGGGCTGCTCGATTTACCAATTTCTCTTTATTTTTATGTTTACTCTATACCCTATTTACAAATCTCAATATCCTTGAATCTCTTTAATAGTGATTTCAAAATCCCGCATCCGAGATCCGACTAACAAAATTTGGGTTGTCCAACTACTGAGCAACATGTCATTTTTGTCATCGTTAGTTAATTCTTATATTAAAGTCGACAGTGGCATTTATATCGTGAAGGTTAAGGATCGTGGTATCCACTGAAGAATAGCCAGCCATCTCTAGGAATAGATCTCGTTCGGCTAGCCCTCTAAGGCTACCAGTTTAGGTAGGAAAAAAAGAAAGAAATGGAAAAGCAAAATCCACGCTAGCCTCAGCGGTAGACTTTTCAAAGTAACCAATTGGAACATATATACATGATGCCAGAACGACAGAACAAATCATTAATAATTTTCTAACTAACGCAATATCGTAAAACCTATTACGTTTTGACCATAGAAATCATTGTGCCCTTAACTGACGGGTCTTCTATTAACTGTATACCTTTAAACTCACCCAAAGGAACTGTTTGCATAAAGCGTAACATGCATAAAATCTAATGACACAATAACCTTACCGAATTTGAATTTAGTAGCACCGGTTTTAAATTTTGATCCTTACGCAGTGGGAATAGGAACGGGATTGGTGCAATGAAATGTAGCGGGAATGTGGTTTCGACAAAATCATTATTGTTTACAGGTTTTGAATTAAATAAAGCTAGGATATTCATAAACAATTTATTTGTCGCGATATTTATGATAATAGGGCATTAACTATGAAGTTTCCGTTTTACAATACTGGTCATTTGAAACGTAATTCATTATAATATGTAGCTGATAATAAAATCTAAATTAAAATTACTTTTATTTAAAAAATAAAATTTAATTCCATTCTCCTCCTCCTCCTTGCGTCGTTTTCCTCATTACTGAGGGTCGTGGTCATGGCCTTGAAACAGTTTAAATGTTTCTCTGTCCATGACTCTCTTGGGATGTAATTGTGGTGGGTCCCACGTCCTTCCACATCAGTATTTCGAAGGGATTTAGTCCTTCACGGCAAACTGGTCCCGCTCCGGGTCTCTGGTTGTATCCGGGGGCTGGGCTATTTCCCGCCGCCCAGTGCTCGGCGTTGACGTTTTACGGTAGGAATGTCCAGCTCTACTCAACCCTCCTCTTTTCTCATCCGGGCTTGGGACCGGCAATGGCAGAGTTAATTAATTCCAATCTAGTCTAACTTAATCTAAAAAGCTCAAGGTCGCTGTTTGTCTGTCTTTAAACTGTATACTAAATGGCAATTTCATTGGTAAAGATCAATATTATTATTCTAACTATTAACCAGCATTTATTATAATCTGGCTTTTAGAAAAATTTACAATTACTTCTATGTTTCACACTTTTGCTTTTTCAATTAATAGGTCCAGAGATCTATTAAATGTCTATCTATGATCTATCAATTAGACAATATTCAACTAATTTTCAGAAAGAAGTACCTTTTCATTTTGCATTAACAACTTAGAAAGTTAGTGATTTAACAATTTAGAAAAACTTACACAATTATTTCTCACCGAACACCGAAATGTCCGAATTTCAAATCAATTCAATCCGCATCGTGAATATCCGGCTTAGTACAGTCGCCAACACAATTTACCGTTTAAATTAAACGCAGGACAATGGTCAACGGTTCGTTGTGAAACGATCTTAATCCTAAGTTATGCGAGGATTAGCCGTATCTTAATATCTGGCTACATTAACGAGGGCTTCCTCGGTTTGTCTGCGATTCTCTTGTGGGGGACGCGGATTACGAACTATTAAGAGGACTAGCTGCTCTATATCTACACTGCGATATGAAGATACTATATAGTTTTATTTTCTTTTAAGAATCACATTTTTAATGTCGAGTCGAACGAAATTGGGATTCTGTTATTGAAAATTAGCTGTCGTGTGTGTAGCTAACCAGATTTAAGAAAAGTCTTATTAAGAAAAGCATTTGGGGTTAAGCAGTTACCTTCATATTAGGTCTGACTCTAAATCGTATTTGCCCATCTAACCGTAACGCAGAGACTTTTTTGAGGCAGATATTGATAGGATGGTGGTACCAGTGCGGGCTTTCAACGCGCCCTATAAGTGTGTTTAGTGCGAGTTTTTTAACTCGTACCTCGATAGCGTAAAAGTTAACTCAAATTTGTGTGCAGTTGGAACATTTGCCTACGTTTGCCGCCAGGGGTGCTGTTCCAAAGGCATACACGTCATTTGAGTTAACTGCTACGCTATCGAGAACGTTAAAAAACTCGCACTAAGCACACAGGAAGGTGTTGTTATATATTCATTGACATAAGCCACCGCCTTACGCTGAGTATCTATAAGCGTCGATTGAAGAAGAACATGTCATAGAAACCGCGTAGCATCTTAGCTGTGAGCTCATTCCAAAGCCGGATTTTACGTGGCAAAAAAGATCTCTGGAAACTGCAGAGGTCAGTGGTTCCAGGTAGTAAGATGTTACAGACACGATGATAAAAGATAATGCTGGCATAATTTCAAGCAATTACTCAGATCTGAATTCTGATTTTGAAATAAATGGAATATAAGAAAAACACACACACACACCTTTACGGGCAGCTAATTTCGAAATTTGAAAATATCGAAAACGTGACTTTTTACTTATTCCTGTTCATGTAAGAAAAAAAATCCAATACGAAATTTAGATAACAAAACCGTGCATACAGACTGTTATGAATGACGGCCATTAACAATTCTTATTACTATTGTCAAAATTCGCAAAAGATAGTGTCCAGAATTTAATAGAGTCTGTAACGAGATTCTTTGCAAGTATTTTGTGATTAATCGATGACATATTTCGAGTGGCTTTTGTGAGTGTTAAATAGGGTGAGTCCTATTGAATTAGGGTCGGGTCGCAATACACTATTGTTGTACTTCGATGTGTCTTGTGTAATTTTCTTTTATGCAAAGGATTTTTATTGTGGATTAAATACCACCTTATTTATTACATAGTTGAGTGGTAGAGCTCACAACCCACCTGGTGTTGAGTGGTTACTGCAGTCCATAGTCATGAGATATGAGTTCTATGGTCTCAGTATAGTTACAACGACTGCTCCACCCTTCATACCGAAACGCATTACTTGCATCATGGCAGAAATAGGCAGGGTATAGTATGGTTGTACTTACCCGTGCCCACTCATAAGAGATCTTATCACCAGTGTTACAAGAGGTCCTACCACCAACTGTATCAATTTTTATCTAACGTCTAGATGCTTTTTGTCGGTGTTACAATAAAAGTAGATTTCCCTTTATTCCTTGAATCTCATGGTACCTCATCACGCATTAAGCTTGCTTGTGCATTTTTAAGTTAATAAATGAATTTCTTTATATCATCCTCATTCAGGATCTGAGGTTTAGCATAAAATGCGGATTCAACTACTTCTTAAGTTATTCTTATATGAAATATAATCTCCCTCATACTCATATTGTGTGTGTAAGTTATACTTCACCCATAACTTTTAAACACTTGAACTAATTTGTATTTAACCCATCACTCGTGATCACGCGACACTATTGGCTTGGCTTGTGTAAATCCAATGCCCTCGCGTGGTTTTGGGTGCTTTTCAACCAAACGACTCCTAGTAATTCCAATAGTCGGATGATTAAAAGAAAGCCACGAGTTTTTAATCTCGCGACCTCATCAACAATAATCTGACATCAGGTTTTCTAATCTCAGAATATTCAGGAACACCCCAAAAGATTTGGTTGATAACTTCACTAATCCCGGCCGAGGCGTTGACAAATGGCGTTAATAAGAAACCTGTCGCGGTATTAACAGGAGTTAATTACTGTTGGTATTGTCGCCGCGGGTTCGTAGTGATGGGAAGTGATTTTATCGATGTATGTATCGATAGCTTATTATTGCTACGAGCTGGGGTTGAGGAGAAATAAAACCTTTACCGAAATAATAATAGAAGTTGAATTTAGTTATTGTGACAATCAAGTTAGACTTCACTATTGAAGTTGTCGTGGCCTAAAGGATAAGACGACCAGCGCATTCGTATCTAGCGATGCAACGGTATTTGAATTCCGTAGGCGGGTCCCAATTTTGTCTAATGAAATACGTACTTAACAAATGTTCACGATTGACTTCCACGGTGAAGAAATAACATCGTGTAATAAAAATGAAAATCGCAAAATTATAATTTGCGTAATTACTGGTGGTAGGACCTCTTGTGAGTCTGCACGGGTAGGTACCACCACCCCCGCCTATTTCTACCGTGAAGCAGTAATGCGTTTCGGTTTGAAGGGTGGGGCAACTGTTGTAACTGTAATGAGACCTTAGAACTTATATCTCAAGGAGGGTGACGCATTTACGTTGTAGATGTCTGTGGGCTCCAGTAACTATTTAAAACCAGGTGGGCTGTGAGCTCGTCCATCCGTCTAAGCAATAAAAAAAAAGTTATTGTGACAATGAAGTTAGACTTCACTATCATGATTCACTTCTTCGCTTTCTTGAGGTGATTCGTTCGTCACTGCACTTCGAATAGAAGTCTAATTTGGGAGTTCGGGAAGACTGCCACGCTATCATAGAAATAATAGTGTATAATCTAATATACTTACCTACGTGCCTAACGTTTGAAGCAAAAAATACTAGTGATTTTGTGACTGTTCTTTTATCGATATGTACATAGTTTAGGGAGGATCCCTATTTTATAATTTAAAATCAGTATTAGCAGCATCGTAAGCGGATCAGAGATGAAAATTAAAATGGCGGCTTGCGTTCTTGTAATTAAAATATGTCATAATATTTAGGGGGTCCTAAGACCCGACTAGAACGAGAGTTATTATTATTGAATGTTGCAGTGAAATTACGTGTTACAAAATTAATGCAGATGTATTTTTTTTAAAATGTATTAAAAAAAAACCTGTCATTCGGTCGTAATTGTTGTAATATCTATAATCTATGTGATGATATGTGATGTAGAATTATTTTTTTCACATCTACCCTTGGTCGTGGCGCTTGCATTGCGTCGAAATATCAGGAAATCATTATATATCAAAATCGTAGTAACAATTTCTTAAATAATAGTGTCTGATGTAGCATAAGATGATGCACGAGCTGGGTAAAATCCTATTTAGTTCATAATTTGATTTATTAAATGCAAAAATGAACATGAAAACATCATCCGTCTAATATTCAAAACTTTATAATTTTAATCTTCACCGAAACCCTTTCAATCAAGCCCCCTAAATGACCCTTGAAAATTAAAATTCGGTACCGACAATTCGTTCGGGCAATTTTATCTCTTAGGCCTAAACGATAAGGCTTATTGTCGTACGGTAGTAGAAATGACAAATTGACATCGATCTACGCTTGCGTTATGATTGAGAATCGTCCAGTTAGATAAATGTATGAAATCCGAACTATAACCCAGACGATTTGTATTGTCGTTGCGAAACAGACAACTATTAGTTTCGCGATAACAAATCACATTTAATATAGTTATACAAGCATCCCAAAACTCATTTCTTTGATTAGCTACTCAATTCTTAAATATTAAGTGTATTATTATCTATGTACTCAATGACTGGAAATGTAATGTTACCAGCGAGTCAAAAGTGTAATAAGGCCACTCAGAATCAAACCGTCGATTAGGTAAGAGTTATCAACCTGTTTTTTATTAGATGTATTTATATTGACAATATTAGATCAGATGCGATGCAAAGCGATCAGCAAACAACTATTATTATACTAATAAATATTATTATTAAAATAAAGTAATTTTATCAAAAAATCTGAAGAAATGTATTCACGCGGTTTGACAAAGAAATTCCTTCATTAATTTCAGCAATGCTCATCACAATAATCCTATGTTATTTGGTAATTGAACCCATAGTTAAATAACTGGGAGTCCACAACAGGTTGATTGTTTTTTCTGCTTTGCATTATTCTGTCAGAAAGCCAATCACCAACCCTAAATCGACGGTGGAGGTTTTATGAGCCCTTGATATGACTTCCATGTCCTTAGATGCACCACGGCATAAAAATTGTAGAGTGTTTCATATTTAACATCCAATGATGGCTGAAAAACTAATTTATTATTAACAAAAAAAAACTAGTGTAAATCATTTCTTAAAAGTACCCCGTAGGGATCGGCATTGGTGATTGACTCTTCTCATGTCCTAAGAAAGGTTAGTGAAAAAAAAAAAACGCGACAGCCCTGATGACATCAAAAATCCTAGGTACCCACCCGGTTTTTCAGCTACCCTCGCCCGTCAGACCCGTGTAATACTCGTCCTGTTAATGAACCTCGAGTATGAAAAGGGTTCAGTACAAAAACAAACTCGCTTCCGATACAGTAGACGAACAAAACGGTAGATATTAAGTATGAAAAATGAAATCAAGTGGACACTTCGGCGGTTAGAGCACTAAGCTTCTGAACTTGGACATTTATTTTTTGTTTGCAATTTTTTATTTTTTTTATTTGGATCGCTGAGGATCATATCAGTTTATGTTGTGATGATTATGTCTGTGCCACAGACTCATATATCAATTACAAGCGGCCCGCTCCGGCTCCGCTCGGGTCTTTAACAAAAATTTCAACGATATTTGACGTTGTTTTATTTTTTTAAATAATAGTTTTCGCAGGGCACGCGATGTAAAGAATATTTTAGGTATTTTTTACACCTTGGGTTACATTATTTAAGTTTTAGTAAGGATCCCTAATTTTTTTCAAAAAAGATTATAGCCTATGTCACTCGGGAATAGTGTAGCTTCCTAACAGTGAAAGAATTTTTCAAATCGGTTCAGTAATTTCGGAGCCTATTCAATACAAACAAAGAAACAAATCTTTCCTCTTTATAATATTAGTATAGATGGTCCGTGTCTACACAGAATTTCTTTAAGACTCTCGGCCTAAAGCAGTGTACGGTCTATTCTGATATGTTTTTCACTTTATAGTTGAATTTTAGTACGCATACCGTTGGCCAGATGATCTTACCTGATCTCCCTTTTTCAGTTGTGAATTGGAAGATGACGATATGTGATCTGCCTAGTTCTGGAAACTACCACCCTATCTTCACGGCGTCCTCCCTCACTATACTTTAGATCCGACCCCGCTGCCATACCATACCTCATTTTGTAAACCGAATGGTAAACAGTCGACGTCGCGTCGCCCAAAGCACGTCATTAAGGATCTTACTGATCCATTAACGGTCCTTTTAGGCACCTCAAGCACCGGACGCTGTCCTCGCCGAACCCGTTGCTTGCGACGAAGGGCTCGACGAGTAAATTACCCCATAGACACAGCCCACTGAGTTTCTCGCCGCATCATCTCAGTGGGTCGCGTTTCCGATCCGGTAGTAGATTCTGTGAAGCACTGCTCTTGCTAGGGCCAGTTTTAGCAATACTTCCGGTTTGAGCCCCGTGAGCTCACCTACACATGAAGGCGAAGCTGAAATAACCTCTCAAGACTATCAGCATCGGTAGGAAAAAATAATTTAAAAAAAAGCTGCCATACTTCTTTGTTTGCCAATTCGATTGCTATCATTAACAAACAGGCTTGATGTCTAGCGATAGATAACAATTGCGACTTCGTGAATTATTACCATTAATAATTCGAACACAATTTCGCTTTAGTCCAAACTCACAGTGGCCGAGCTTGACCATTCATTTATCAGCGGCACTTAGACGAATTTACATAAAATCCGACGCATGATTAATGCGAATACGTGCGCTACTCTCCGCTTAATGTAGATTACTGTTTGTATGTTTAGTTTTGTTAGCAGAGAACATTCGGGAACGTCGGTTGAACGGGTTACGTATTCGCCAATAAAAATGGGTTGTGGAAAAATTATTAAAAAAAAATACACTGGATAAGAATTAAGAGGCTGATTTAAAAAAAAACTATGACATTTCAAATGCTTGTAAATATCTGTGTATGTGTGTGATAACATAAGATATCTTGAAGAAGAATCTAGAAAAATTTGAATAAAATTCTCAGCATATTTGGAAATATTCCTCCAAAGCCGATGTTTTTGTACAGTATGTCTTTTTTCTAGGTGATAGGTGAACGAACTTATCTGATTTTAAATGATCACCTGAGCCCGATTGGACATCACAAACTGCTGTAAGGATGTTCCTTCAGTCCCCATATCTTCATTGCCAATACATTCATAACAAACCTTTCCCTTACTGTGTTCCAAAATCAGAATGCGTAATGGGACGTCTTTATAATTCCTGCAGGTTTTTTCACAGAGACTGATCCGTTATTTAAGGGGGCTTATCTCGGCTAGCGTTCGACAACACGAACGCGATCATCTAAATGTGTGAGATGTGTTTGGTTGGTTTCTGTTAATTGTCTATATGAGACCGCAGCGGGATACGCGAATTTTTTTGATGCATTTTACGAACAGTTAGAGATTGGGGTTTTAAAAAACATCTAATTTTCGTTCGCTTTCTTTGGCAAAGTGTAGAAACGGCGCTCTTCGGCACTACCACCATCGAGTCTTTCCGTCGGTAGGCCAAACCACCCACCTAGATGGCGCCGCCAAATAATGGAAGACACCGGCTAGATCGATAGTAACACGTCTGATGGTATAACGGCTTGTGAGTCTGCGCGTGTAGGTACCACCTCCCTACCTATTTCTGCCGTGAAGCAGTAATGCGTTTCGGTTTCAAGGGCGGGGCAGCCGTTGTAGCTATACTTAAGAACTACTACCTTAAGAACTTAATAAAAAATTACGTTGTAGATGTCTATGGGCTCCGGTAACCGTTTAACACCAGATGGATCGTGAGTTCGTCCACCCATCTAAGAAAAAATAAAAAAAATAGTTCATCACAAACAAAGAAATCACGCATATATAATAATACAAAACCCTAAAACAGATGACGCTTCAGTTTGTTCCCGCATCCGTTTTTCTCGAATTCAAATCTGACGTTGACAAATCCGAGCCGTTTCCGGCTGCGGTCCGAATGAATATCGACGGATGTACGTATACGTATGTATCGTTCGAGAACGCGTCAAGGAATGATAAGTCGAATGATTGATGATAGGAACTATTGAATTATTCTATTTTTATATTTTGTTAGATGATTGTGATGCTTTATCGGGGTGTTTAAAAAAAAACAAAGAACTAAGTTAGATTTTATTTCAGAGATAAGTGGATTTGAATGTGACGACATTTTTATTCAATTTCTAATTAAATTTTAAAATATTATGACTAAGGACGCACGTCGACAAATCTTTTCAAGAGGTTGAATTCGTTCGTTTGAAACCAAAACATCAATATATTTAATGGAAATTATTTATTTATTATTTATTTAGTATTATCGAAAAGTTAAGGCGGATTAAAAAACAACTTTGCTTAAATGTGATATTCACCAGTTGAATATTACCAATATTGTACCAATAATATTATAATAAATACTTAAAATTGACCTTTAGAATTGAAGTGGCCTAATCCCAAATTCTTGTTTTTTGGTGAACATCAAAAATATTATCTAGGTATTGTAATTTTTCAGTTTTGATTTTAATACTTAAACTTTTAAGTGCACACCTTAAAGTTTAAAGTATGCGCTTATTTTAAAAGAGACGGAAAGTATATTTTGTTCTTTCGTAACTAAAATTTTAATTTTTTTTTTTTTAAATAAAAAGCTAATTTTGTAATTTCGTTCAAAGTACAAAAAATCATTTTCTTAAATTTTTTAGTTAAGCCACTTTATTTCTAAAGGTGCGTTATACTAATATCAAACACTTAGTATGTGTCGTAAATTCTTGTTTATAATTAAAATTGAAACTTGTTATCATCAGTAGAAATTATCTTACTAAATATTAAGCCAACTATTAAGGTATGTTTGCTCAACAAGCGTGCTTCGGGCTACCAGTAATATTTTTAGGGTATTTTTTCAAGTGTACCGTCTTCAATTACCAGTCGTACGAAGACTGCCTCTTAACGAAAAGGGAACATTCTAAATTGTACGTGTTAAGAGGAAAACTCCGCAGTCCTCACTCCAGGGATGTTAAGCGACCCGTTTCAAATCACCCTCTCCGGCCCAAAGATCCATATTCAAATGCGTTATCGTGAATTTATTGTTATTATACGTCTCTGCTTAAGTGATATTCGAGATTTCCTTTAGAATATGCTGCTGTAATTTCCCCTATTTTATGGAAACTAATCCAATTTAAATGGACCTCCGGTTACAAGGTTGGTCAATTGAAAAGTTAGGTCAAGTTGTTTTGGATTTGTTGTGGAAGAAAGCCACGTTAAATGGATCTATTATATTCGTGTTTTCAACTGAAAACATAGATCAAGTGATTCTGGATGATTGTCTTGCAGGAGGAAGGTGAGAAGCAAAACAGTTCAAATTGAATGAAATGAAAAATTCTAAATAGAATTTAATAAAGTGTCCGTTGCTTTAGAATATTGAAAAATAAACTAGTATAGCGGTGCGTTTTATTGTTTTTTATTGATAGCTAATGAGCTCAGTACTCGTCTGGTATTAAGCGGATCGTTATATTCCTACACACGTCTGTGTATATACATACATACAAATATTGAAATAATATTTTTGAATTCGCAGACAGTGTAGCTAATAGCTCGCTTAATGCCATAGCTAAGCCGCTATCTGTAAACTCGACGAAGGGCTCGACGAGTAAGCTAACCCACAGACACAGTCCTCTCAGTTTCTCGCCGGATCTTCTCAGTGGGTCGCGTTTCCGATCCAGTGGTAGATTCTTCGAAGCACGGCTCTTGCTAGGGTTCGTGTTAGCAACTTCTTCAGGTTTGAGCCCCGTGAGCTCACCTTTAAGTTAGGGTGCTTAAATAGCCTCTCAAGGCTATCAGCATAGGTGGGAATAAAAAAAGACATTTTCACGATACACAAATACAAGTACATTCTATCCCGTAATTTCATCAGCTGGATGAAAGATCTTTATCGATTTAGTCAAAAGCAAAAGCTTAACCAAAAATAGGATAATATTTGGTTTTTTTATAAAAAAATAACAAATTTTTATACACTGTTTATCTAGTCTTAATATTTAAGTTAACATTTGATAACGAATCAAATTTATTTTTAAACTAATTAAAAATCCAATGTATGTTAGTAAAATTGTTCAAAAAATGTGGAACGCTTCACGATTTTGCGTGTCATCCTTGCGCAGGGGCCATGCTAATCTTCTCTGTATCGTTCCAATTTTAGTATATGTACTGCCGAAGCAAGTACACTCGTAGAGCACGATATTTTGTATATATACCTAAAAAAACAAAAATATTAATAGCGTGATTTACAACAATAGTCGATTTTAAAAAGATTATTCAAAAAGAGCAAAAATACTTAACATATTCTATTTAAAAGATATAAAATGTTTATAACTAAATTAAATAATAACAATAAAACCTTTAGGATTTGTAATAAAATCCAAAAAAACAAATGAAAACAGTTATGGTTTGTACAGCGCCATCTGTTATTACTTTGACAAAATCACTATGACTATCTGACCTTGTCTTACACGTTAACAATTCTTATTCTGTCCTTATCTATAAGCCAAGTACCAAGCTTAAATTCGTATGGCTATAAGCTTATCTTTGACAATATTTAAATTCTCAAAGTATGTACTTAATTAATATTAATAAGTACTAATTGTTAAAATCATCTAAAGCAATTCAGTGATTTACAACAATGTTGTAGTACCTAACCTTATAAATTTATTAAACTGTATTGATTCTTTTAGGTCAATCAGCATGACTTTTAATTAATGTCACCATGTAGATATAGCCCGTGGCATATTATTATAATCTCAATAATGTTTATTATTACAACTCATTATTTATTTTAAATAAAATTAAGGACGACAAAATGTTTCAAACAAATTTAATATGCAATTTCGGAAAGGGCACATCTCTAAAAATGGAAAATGTTCAGGAAATGAAAAAAGACTAATTATTTTCTAAAGCAGTGTAAAATTTAAAATATTAACTTTTGAGATACATTTTAGTGTTAATTAGCAATTGAAAATTACTGGAATTATTATAAAATGGGTGTAGGTAAGACTCAAAACTACATGTACTAGTGGTCTGGTCCCACTGCAGTCGAAATTCGACTATATTTAATGGAAAATATAAGTTTGGATATCATAAAGGTTTTATTGGCAAAGACTATTTATTATATTTCTTTAATCACAGACTTTCAACAATAACAAAGGTTTGACAATAAATACAGAGTATAAATGTGTGTGTGTTGTGTCAAATACATGGTAGTGTGTGTAATGTCTTCTTTATTGATTTAATGCACCTTTTATGCAATATTTAAAAAAATATTAGCATTGCGCAATTCTCCTCTATATAGTCTATAAGTGTCGAAAAGGGGATTGCCCACTCTCCATAGTGTGCTAGGCCCAAGGTGGACATTAAATATTACTATAAAAATGGACTGATTTAAATTCTTAAATGTATTAGATATCTAAAAAATATATTGAAATTGACGCCACTATTATAAAAAATATAATAAAAATAAAAAACTCGTTTTGAGGTTAATTTTCTATATAAATACCTCAAGAACTTTTCTTTTTTCAATGTTTAAGATGTTCCTAATGTATTTTTATCCAATTGTAGTTATTAGGGTATAAAAAACACACATACTTCTTTAAATATCTATATTATTCTATATTTTCTTCATCTTCATACACAATTAGTAAATCATCTAAAAATAGCACAGGAGAGCATATACACGGTTTTAAATCTCGGTCAGGTTAAAACCACAATTCACACAATGGTTTTCAGCCGTAGTATGAAACGTTATTGATAAAAGCAAAATAAATCGAAGAAAAATCAAAACACATCCATTTTGAACGCAAGCACAAGCAGCAAGCGAAGTGTCAGTCAGTCAGATTAAAATCAGTGTTGTCAGTATAAAGAAAAATAATTACATGAAATTCATATATCGATCATTTTTTTAAATAACCGATATTGGATTTATTTCTTAATCTTTTTTTTACGAGTACACATTATATTTTATTTTTTATGTTTTTGTTTTAGTTGTACATATTTAAATAACAATACAAGTTAAGTTTTTTTTTATTGCTTAGATGGGTGGACGATCTCACAGCCACCCTGGTGTTAAGTGGTTACTGGAGCCCACAAACATCCACAACGTAAATGCGCCACCCACCTTGAGATATAAGTTCTAAGGTCTCAAGTATAGTAACAAGTTAAAGTCCAATGGGTATGTCTTTGATGTTATTTTATGTGCTTAAAATCGATTAAAATCGATTGATTAATGATAATATTTAAAATGATTTATTTATATGTTTTTTTATATACTTAAAATGTTTACTTAATACGTAAAAGGTTTTGAAGTTGGCAATATTTTTCCCGCAAAAATAAAATTCTTGTTTTTTTCAATAGAGTTACTTTTTTTAAACTACTTATTGTAAACTGTAGTGGCGCTTATTTGGAAGAAAGTAAATGCATATTTATTTATGACAAAATTAATGCACTAAGTATTTTTTCTCTAATCTATTGTCCGCTTTGGGCCTGAAATGGGCCGTCCCCTTTCATACTCCTCCGTCCACGCAATTTTCGTAAAAAGGGATACAAAGTTTTTGCTTCACGTATTAATATATATATATGAAAAAACGTATTTGACAAAATATGCGACATGTGCCCTTTTCGAAATTGCATATTCAATTGAACAATCCAAAAACGCTGTAATAATATGCTGACATTACGAAATGCATCACCCTAGAGCGCTTCCAAAACTCACTACTTACAAACATGGAAGTTAAAAAAATATTACTCGATTTTGGAGGTGTCATTATTTTGTTTTAACATTATTTTCGGTTCTATTAACAAATATCTAATCCTAATTGTGCCAAAATATTAGTTTTTTCAAAATATTTAATTGTTTTATTTCACAATATAAAATGTACTTATGTCATGCACGTTATATAGATATTATTTTGGTTTTTACGAGTCAAAGACATAATTAACTGCCATACACAGGGACGTCTTAAGCTAGGATGGGGCCCTTGGGCGCACAAGAATTGAGGCCTTTTGGAAAGTAAAAAAAGCGAATTATAATAAAAAATTTTTTACTGAGTATGACCATTTATTATAGGTAATCAAATACAGTATGATATAATATGTCATTAATGATATTAGAATCCTGCTGGTTTTTTGGTTACCTACGATTTCGATAACGGTTTCTTTCGGGATTTCTGTTGAGCAAAATCTTCTATTATAGGCATAGTATATGCCTTGTAAATACCTTCTGATTACTGATTTGTGAAAAAAGTGTAATGTGCCCGACAAAAATGTTTTGAGAATAAACGTGTGAGAGAAATTGTCGGTCTTTCGAGGCCCCCTGAGAATGGGGGCCCTGGGCACGGGCCCCGTGTGCCCTTATGGTAAAGACGGTATTGGCCGTACATCAAGAGAGATACTGACAAAATTGGCAACATGCTTAGATGCGACTCTGTAAAATCATTTTATTACTACACAAGTACCTACCTAACTAAGTCGGGTTCTAAGATGTGACTATCGTCCCTGACCATGAAAACTGTAAACTAAACAAAGCTTTGAAAATAATGTAGGTAATTATGTTAAAAAACATCAAATCAAACTATAATAGAGGTTATAATTTAAAGCATAAATTTATCCGACAGGTGCAAAGAATAACATTGCAACTCAGTTTAGCTATTGAGTTACAAGATTATTCTTTGCATGTGATATCTATATATTAATACGTGAAGCAAAAACTTTGTATCCCTTTTTACGAAAATTGCGTGGACGGAGGAGTATGAAATTTCCCACACTTATAGAGAATATAGAGGAGAATTGCACAATGCTAATATTTTTTTAAATAATGCATAAAAGGTACATTAAATCAATAAAAAAAAACATTACACACACTACCATGTATTTGACACACAATACTCTATGTTTATTGTCAAACTTTTGTTGTTCTATTAGTCTGTGGTCAAATTCAGAATAGGTTATTATTATTTATTTGTCGCTAGTGTAGTCTTGGCGAAATCTGTGATAATAGAAGTATGATAGTCTTTGACAATAGAACCATAATAATGTTCAAACTTATAATTTCAATTAATTATAGTCGAATTTCGACTACTGCGGGACCACTAGTTTAATTAAGTACAAGAGAACTCCTGCAGCCTGGAATCTTCGTGCGGTTATTAAAAATTTGCTATAACTATTAAATCAGGAGTAAATCTTTTGTAAATCTAAAATTCAATAGCATTTCATATTTTTGTTAGTAATCACATTTTTTTTTATTGCCTTTGCAGGCAGACGAGCGTGCGGCTGACCTGATGGTGAGTGGTTACCGTCGCCCATGGACTTCAGCAATGCCAGGGGCAGAGCCAAGCCGCTGCCTACCTAGTCTTAATTAGTTAGTCTTACTAATTATTTATTTATGACAATGCCAGATTAGCGTCGACCCACCTTATGTTGATTGGTCATCGTCGCTCATGGACACCAGCAAAGCCACGACCACAGCCTACAACTCTAATTTAAGAGTAAATTTAATTACTCGCCGACTAAGTGACATTTTCACTTTAATTCGATTACATGTCAAATGAGTTAAAACTGTACTCGTTTTTTGGAATAATTTAACGCGACGAACTCTGACAGCAAGCGCCATTCCATTGGTCAATTGAAAGAGCTTTATCGATGTGCGGAGCTTATAAATGAAAAATTCGACTACTCACTGTTAAATGTAGTTACATTGTGACCTCGGTTTTATTTTTGTTTGGATTTTCCGTAAATTCAATTTATTTTTCTGGGCCGGAGCCGTACTTCTTATGTGGTCCCCGCGCCTAGGGGGTTTGCGGAGTATGTGGGACATATCGTTCCGCAGATAGTTCCGTAAATTACCTACCCTGTTTGTTTCTTTTAGGCAAATAAAATAAAGACCTTAATCGCCAATTTTCACCTTGAGATATTAAATTAAAGTCTTGATTGGATTGCAGCAACTGCTTTCCAGCTGGATGGTCTGGTTGCTCCCCGGCAGAAATAGGCCACGCAAATAACATTTATAAATATACAGAGACGATTTTCTCCTCTGAGAACCTAATTCTTTAAGCTTCAGATTCAGAAGTTGCACTAACCTTTTGTCCAATGAGACGATCACATTGGACAGAAATAAAAATATGCCACATCTAGATAAATGTAACTCACTATAATTAATGTTACGCGCGTGAAAAACCAGTGTTGTAAGACTAAAAGCGTTATAAATTTCACGACCATACAATTTTAAGCATCCCAAACGTTCGTTGTGGGAATACCTAAGAATTACTTAAAATTATGTTTGCCTCTTGCATTTTCTTTTAATCATTACTGGTGGCCCAGAGGACTTTCCAGTTTCACCAAAGGCTCAACCAGGTGGGGTGGGTTTTGCTAACAGGTACCCGAACGCCTCCAAAGAAAACCTAACAACTCAAGAGCAACTGCTTCGCGTATGAATCTACTACCGAATCGGAATCGCGACCCGCTGAGAAGATCCGGCGTGAAACTCAGCGAGCTGATGCATGGGTTAGACCTCTATCATTACAGACCTCTATGAACGACGATGACCACTGATCACAGACACCGGACGGTCCATATACTGGTCTGCTGATAGAGGCATTAGTAGTCTGATGTTAAGTAGTCGCGGGAGGTCAACATTGCTGGTATGGTAGTCCTTCAGACCGGACAGTACAACTGCTTTGCGGGAGGAACAAGAAATTCATAAAAAATATTTATTCATCGAGGCATCTACCACAAACTTAGTTTTAATCAATCATGTGAATGCCGTTGAACATATTTGGATAAATATTGGCGTATGATAGACCATTCCCTGTATTGACACAAAAGATTTTTATTCCAGTAATGCCATTCCGTGGAATAATAGTTCAATTTTAAAGTTACTTCGATTGGATTTTAATTTTATGATAATTATGTTTGCTATGATTTTAGTTCCGATTTCTTCACTAGATGGCGATAGCGTATATTGGTTTCACTTTGGAATACCTTCGGTTTCACTTTTGTAAAAGAACAGAATATTAATTTTAACATATTTTTGGTTTTAAAGATAGTCCCTGTACGCACGTAGCTAGAATTGATATAAATATAATTAAAAGATAAAAATTTACATAGAATATTATAAATTTCAGGACTTAACGCTGAAAATGGCAAGAATTCATGTGGACACTTCATTCTTTTCACATGGCCAGCTGTTTGTTGGCTGTTTGAGAGTACCAAGTGGCCAAACTTACACGTACTAGCTCAAAATAATAGATAGTCCGTAGAATAGACCTATATTTCAATAAATTCTTCCCTTCACTTTTTTTTCCTACATATTCTAGTAGCCTCCAGGGTTATTCTAGATTCACCGAGCTAGTAGGTGAGCTCATGGGGCTCAAACTGAGAGTGTTGCTAGCACTGGCCCTAGCAAGAGCAGTGCTACAGAAACTCAGTGGGCTGTGTCTATGATCTGGACAACATAGATATACACCATAGATATATAAATGTATGATTTTTATTATACACATACATTTAATATACATCCATAACCCTGGAAAAGACATTTTATATTTATCATACAAATATCTTCCCTTGGTGGGATTCGAACCCGCGACCCCCTTGTGTAGTGACCATGTCACTTACCACTACACCAGACCTCCGTTGAGAGTATTGTATTGAGAGGCCGTACACTAATTATGAGAATAATACTCAATCAGTCTCAATCAAAATAACATTTCAAATCGGAAAAGCTCCTTAGTACTCGGGCGGAGTCACGCGTAAGAACTAGCAGCCAAAATAGTTCTTCCCGAATATGAGTATCTCGAAGGATTAATTACATACGATTATATGATATATTTTTATTTGTAGTATTTCCCTAATTATGTAATGTGTACTATTCTATGTATAATAATAATTATTTACGAAGTGCATGTGACATGACAATAATTTTATAGTTGCCTGTCGCCGTCAAATAAATTTATTCGAATAATATGTACCAACCAACACTAGCTGTTGCGATTTTAATCGCGTAAGTGAAAATGTATTTATCGCACACGCCTCGACGCCCGAACGCAGTAAATATTCGGTGCAGTCGACTGAGAAACGCTCGCTGTAGGCGTCACAGTGTAAGCATAAAGCAGTGGTTAAACTATAAAAATAAATAATAGTTTAAAAAAACTAACGAAATACGCTTTTATAGAAAATCCAACTAAAAAATAGAAAATAAATTTTAATAAATTTGAATAAAAAATAGTGTAAGAAAACATGATTTTATTGTACAAAAAGCGTGGGGTGTTTTTCAGGATATTATTAAAATAACCCTTCTACTCATATCTGGTCATAAAATATTTATAATGATATTTATAATCATGTTCAAAGATTCCGTTACATACTAACATACTGAAGCTAATAAAAGATTATTAATACATCTTCTTTTTTAATGCTATTACTAGCAATTTTCAGTTCAGATGCCTTGATGTTCCTGTTAAGTTCCTAACTTATTGTATTGAGTTAAGGCGTCAAAGCATGTCTGTCGTTTGCCTTGGCCGCGAAGCAATTATTTGTATGAACTTGAAGAACGGCAGTGTGAGAACGACAGCTTCGTGGTGCCAATGGGATTAATGCAACCTTATTTCTGCAGGTGCATCATTCGCTAAGATCAGGTGGTTCATGAGATCGTCTCACTGTAGTCGTTATTGTGACCTAAAGATAAAACGTCTCTGCCCAGCTTATATTGTAGTCTCTCAATACCTATTCTACTTTCGAAGGTCCATCCAAAATCTCTGTAAGAAAAAGCTATATTTTATTGCTTAGATGGGAGGACGAGCTCACAGCCCATCTGGTGTTAAGTGGTTACTGGAGCCCATAGACATCTACAACGTAAATGTGCCACCCACCTTGAGATATAAGTTCTAAAGTCTCAGTATAGTTACAAAGACTGCCCCACATGCGAATTTGAACATCATTGTGTAATCGAAAGTGTAATTACCGAAACAATCAGACTAATTAATGGTCAGGTATTTACGATTTCGAATATTGAGCTCTAATTTCGAATTGAGTTTCTGAATGTTTAACTCAACTAGATAACACCAATTAGGCTCCGGTAACGCCAAGCACACAATTAGATTATTCGTCGAACGAAAATAATTTTAATATGACACGTTCGTAATTATTCGCGGCCAGTTTATTAATTGATATTCACTTTAACATGAAATTTGTTTGCTGAAAATTTTGGCGATGTTTTCGTTGAGGGTCGATTAGCAAAAACTTTGATAATTTCTAATGGCATACGATCTCTAATCTGTAGGGGTAGTGGGGGTCCTCTTACGACTTAGTTTTTTTATTGTCTATTGTCCTTGTTGCTATATTTTAGGGAGACGAGAATACGGCCCACCTGCGGTGAGTTGCTACAGCCGCCCATGGACTTCAGAAATGCCAGATGCAGAGCCAAGCCGCTGCCTACCAAATTATGAAACCCAGCATTTTGGTCGGGCGGTATGCTTGTCTGCTATGTCGTGGCCTATTAGCTCGAACCTACAAATAAGGGTTAGTGTAATCTCGATAGCATCTCCATCCTCTCGATTGTCTGGTCGTAGATGCGAGATACCGTGATCTAACACAGTACTGCATTGTATATAGTGTCACGCCCTAAAAGCTGGAATGCATAATTGCTCCGTAGATCTATTCTGCAGGCACTTTAGGCATAATTCGCCCTACGACCAGAAAATGCCAGTTGATGATCGTAGTGTGTTGGTACGCTCAGACAACGTTAACATCTATTCTCCGATGAGGACTTTAGTGGCTTATATATATAATTATACGATGACCACGAGAAGAGACGGGTGATGCCAGTCTATACAAGCGCACAGTCGATGAATTAATATTATTATACTTGAAGGCGCGATAGACTATCGAGCGTGGACAAACAGTGACAGCCGAATTTTGTCATTGTTATTAGACTCTGACGAAACCCCAGGTGCTAGAAATGGAGCCGAGTGCTATGAACTTGGAAATTTAACGCAAAAACAAGGCAAAACCATTCTGTTTTGATATTATCTTCGTCCGATTACGGACGCCTGCCTACAATCAAACGTGGAAATCTATTTTATAGGACATCTTCTTTGCCTTCACACTTAAAGCTTAGTTTTTCGAAGACCTGACTTTTTTTTTTTTTTTTTTTTTTTTAATGTTTTGCTCTTGCATGCAGGCAATGGACTGAGTCCTTACAGCCTCGTCTTTCGTAAAATTCGTCTTAAGTTTTTAAGTAACAATGTATTGTCTTCCGTTATTTCATTTTCTACATTTTCATTTTTCATAATCCGGGAGTGTTTTCAGTCCTTATTATTCTTAGTTGGTACGTCAAGTCCTGTAATCTTTTCCTTGAAAATATACTGACATATGTCAAATTGAATTTTTTTTTAAATCCAGATCACCAATTTAGATTATAACTCTATTCCAGTATTTACAAAAAAATTACAAATATACTGGTATGTAGACTCATTCTTCAATAGATCTTGTATGCAGCGCGGTACCAAATTTGAAGATCCATAAACGTCCTGTAACTCATCCATTAACACAAGGCGCTGAATGTTAAAGGATGGGCAAGAAAATAGAATATGGTTTATAGATTGTTGTTCAGCATTTCCACAACGATCACACAAGTCACTGAGAGTCATTCTCATACGATATAGATGGTAATTCAGACGACAATGACCAAACCTCAAACGACATAAAATAGAATAAAACTTTCTATTTACATATTCTCCTTTACAAAACCAAGGTCTTTTATTTACTTCGGAATTCAAAAGACT